>JAECWS010000098.1:75000-610000 GCA_018150905.1 Drosophila ambigua
ATCGCAACCCAATCTTCGGATGACATCAATCACAGCACTCGGCTCGTCAATTTTGGGAAGTGGAGCACATCTTTGAGCCAATCGTTAGGGCAACAAAGGAGGAGCTGCACTGCGAGGACCACTTTGTCAAACATCACACTCGATTACCCTCAGGAGAATATTCTGTTAGCTTGCCCATGAAGCGAAGTCTGGAGTCCTTGGGCGATTCCTACTTGCAAGCAAAGCGGCGGTTGGAAAATTTGGAGCGCAAGTTCGTGCGTAATCCAGTTATATATTCGAAATATTCGACATTTATGAAGGAGTACCTGTCCCTTGATCATATGTCTCTGGTTCCAAATGAAGATAGACACAAGTGCAGATATTTCTTGCCGCATGATTGCGTCATTAAAGAGGATAGCTCCACGACAAAGCTGAGAGTCGTATTCGACGGCTCTGCAGTTACCACATCTTGTCTCTCGTTGAATGATCTGCTTATGTCAGGTCCCACCATTCAATCCAAGCTGTTTCACACTCTCCTTCGATTTCGTACATTTTCCATTGCTCTTACAGGCGATATCGGTAAGATGTATAGGTGCGTGCGTGTCTCAATGCCCGACACCATGCTCCAATGCATCTTGTGGAGGGACTATGTTGATGACGATATAAAGATCTTCAAGCTAAACACCGTCACCTATGGGACTAAGCCTGCATCGTTTTTAGCTATTCGAGCTATGCATCAGCTGGCCATGGATGAGTCGTCTTCGTATCCATTGGGTTCGGAAACCATTCTACAGGACTTCTACGTAGACGATATGATTTCTGGAGGAAATTCAGTCGAGGAAGTGCTGGATATTATGCGTCAAACCACGGAGCTTCTTGCTTGTGGCAATTTTCAGTTAAGGAAATGGTGTTCAAACTCTCCTGATGTTCTTCGTGAAGTCCCTGAGGCAGAAAGGGAAAGTTTTCTGAAGCTCGATGATGGCAGCGATGTGACCAAGGCGCTTGGACTCATTTGGGAACCCCAGAGGGACAAGTTCCTGTTTACTTTTGCACCTCAAATTGGTGTTGGCAAGCACACTAAGCGTTCGGTGTTGTCAACCATTGCACGGTGCTATGATCCTATGGGATTGATTGGACCCACATTGACCACAGCGAAAATCATCATGCAGCGCATGTGGAGAGACAAGCTGCATTGGGATGAAAGTCTTCCTCAGCCACTGGAATCGGCTTGGACTGAGTTTTGCGAGGACTTCGCTACTGTGGGTCACGCTACATTTCCGCGTTATATACTCCAACCTAAGGCAAGGTTTGAGTTGCATGCCTTTTGTGATGCCAGCCTCCAGGCCTATGGGGCTTGTATCTACGCTCGTTCGTTTAGGGATACCGCCGATGAGGTACATTTGCTTTGCTCGAAGGCTAGAGTTGCACCATTGAAAACCCTCACGGTGCCTAAGCTTGAGCTATGTGCAGCGTTCCTGTTAGCCAATTTACTTCGCGAAATTAGGAAAATCGATACCTTCGACTGCCCGATCCATTGCTGGTCGGATTCAACTGTGGTACTGTCTTGGTTGCGAGAGGAACCATCCAAATTTAACGTGTTTGTGTCTAACAAGATTTCCGCAATACAGCAACTTACGTGGGGCATGGATTGGCTCTATGTACCAACTGAAATGAACCCGGCTGACATTCTTTCAAAGGGAGCAGCGCCTCAGGAGCTCTTGCAGTCTAGGTTGTGGATGAATGGACCTTCTTTCTTGCAAGGCGAAAGAAGTAGCTGGCCTGAACGTTGTTCGCCCGAACTCAGTCTTCCGGAAATTAGACATCGAGTATTGCTGTCGTCCGAGCGTGTCGCATCTCGCTTTCGTTTAAGCACATTAACTTTAAGCACATTAACATTAAGTTCGTCAGCAAGAAAAGGTCACCTGATCTCTCGTCTAAAGACCTTCGCAAAGGATCACACTTGTTGTGTCGCATCATTCAACGCGCCCACCTTTATCCTGAGTACCGTGCTCTGCGGAAGGGGAACTGTGTAGAGTCCTCCAGCAGCATTATATCTCTCTCGCCTTTCATAGATGACGTTGGTTTGATTCGTGTTGGTGGTCGCTTGCGGCACTCAACTCTTGGCTTCGATGCACGCCACCCAATAATTTTGCCCAGGGATCATCCATTGACCTTCGCCATCATCATGCACGTTCATCGGAAGCATCACCATGCTGGGCCGCAGTCTCTACTGGGATCTATTCGCTTGCAGTTCTGGCCCATCGGCGGCATGAAAACTGTTGCTCGAGCGTTGCGGAAATGCACCATCTGCTGCAGGTTCAGACCTCGTCTTGTGGAACACATAATGGCTGACCTACCCAAGGATCGAGTGCAGGATTCGCCTGCATTCAGCGTCGCTGGAATCGATTACTGTGGTCCCTTCTATTACAAGTCAGATGGCCGCACTCGAACGCCTACAAAATGTTACATCAGCGAATTCATCTGTTTTGCAACAAAGGCCGTTTGGTTGGAATTAGTGAAGGACCTCACCAAATGCATTTGGTCGGACAATGCCACCAATTTTGTGGGCGCAAGGAACGAGTTGGAGGACCCTCGGCGGCTGTTTATGAGCGAGAAGAATCGTGATGCAGTACATAATCATTGCATCAACAATGGCTTCAATTGGAAGTTTATCCCGCCTCGCTCACCCCACTTCGGGGGCTTGTGGGAGGCCGCAGTGAAGATGGCCAAGCAGCATTTATATCGCTCCCTGGGATCGTTGCTCTTTGGCTTTGACGAGCTGCGGACATTGGCCTGCCAAATCCAGGCCGTAATAAATTCTCGTCCTCTTCTCGCAATTTCAGAAAACCCTGAAGATCTTGGCGTCCTTACACCAGGACATTTTCTAATTGGTCGTCCGCTGATGGAGTTTCCCGAGCCAGATGTTACAAATCTAAACTTTAACAGACTAGATTGCTGGCAAAGAATCGCCTGTGCTCAGCAGATCTTTTGGAAGCGTTGGAGTGAGGAGTATTTGACTCTGCTACAACAACGTGCCAAATGGCGCACACCGCAGCCATCGATCCAAGTCAACGACATCTTCTGTATAAAGGACGAAAACTTGCCGCCATTGAAGTGGCCATTAGCACGGCTGATCGACGTCGTGAGAACACCATCTGGAACCACTCGTCGAGCTGTCAACAAGCTGTGCGTCCTACCCGTTGAGGATCCTGTTAAAAGCCCTAGTCTTTCAACGGGGGGAGTATGTTCGGAGCAGCAGCCGATAATAGTTTTTCTTAATATCATATAGTCATATATCATGTATCTCTTATACTGCTTATACTTACCGCTCTCTCGGTACGCTCCCGTACCCACGCACATATGCCAGTACTGCTTATAGTGCATTGCTTCGCCCTGTTCTCGCAGCAGTCCAAATATTTGTCGAAAGCATCGAGTCGTAGTTCACGGCGACGGCCTCAAAACCTTTGTAACCCGTCGTGAAAATAAAAAACATTTGTAACTTAACCAACGGAGTAAATTATTGTAAATGTGGAGTCAGAGTTGCCGAAAAAGCTCGGCAGCTTCCAACAGACTGTATAGCACATATTTTATCGTATTTATTTGAAACTTCTGTTTCATTAATTTTGTATACTCGGTTTCTTACTACAAGCGGGAAACTCGAGTTTATTGTTTCAAACCTTTTGGAGCTACAGTGGTACCAGAAAGTGGTGCTGCAGTCCTTAAGGAGCTGGTTTAACTTCGTGCTCTTACCACAGGGGGGAAGCAACGGAGAGTCTCGAAGGACCAAAATGTTAAGACCTTAAAGAAAAGTCTAGACATTTGCGACTTTAGTTTGAATTTTCAACTCAACTCAAACTAAATTGTATTCTTAAAATCAGAGCCTGATATCAGTTTACAAACAATGTAGGTCGTACAATTGATATTCTATTTTTATCGCTAGACATATGGAACCGCTACATTTACCGTGCGGGTTGTTTGAATGCATTCATCGCATTGCATACAACATTAATGCTTAGCTTTACATTTCATAAGTGGGATCTCCACTTGTGTGTTGCTTGTCGCGTATTTATTACCACACATCTTTGCCCTTTCTTTCAAACGGTCGTAAATTATCGACTGTATGTACTACTCCATTTAAATTTAGAAATATGTAGATTGTGTACAGAATCTTTTCTTAATGTACTCGTACATCGACATGTTCATGTATGAACAGGTGTAAGTATATTTGTTGTTTTTGATTTCTCCACTCGACAAAATTGAGTTTTTTCTTCCCGCAGTGGACCAAAATGACTTTTTTTGATCGATTTCGAGGCTTAAAAACATTAATAGTATCATGTTTTTTTATGGTTTAGTTTTTTGGTTTTTTTAATTTTTGTATTTTTTTCATGTTTTTTTTTTGTTCTGAAAAGTACGTTGCTGGTCCAACTGCCCAAATGGGATTGAAGGAATCACAAAGGATCTGTAATTTTGGCCTTACCGAGCCCTGGTATAAACAGTTACTTTTACTCTAGTGCTGTGGACAAAGCCAGAGATTCACGGCTCTGAATGTTTCTTTTGTTCATTCAAAATAACTGGAATCGGGAGATCCATGAAATGAGGTCAAGGCTTTAAAACTAAAAAAAAAAAGAGGAGATGGCTTCGTCGCATGGAACAACGGATTCAAGTACTGACCAATCAGGAGAATATAAATATTGCAAGCTTCTTTCACAGGAACAATTAAACGATTTGGTAGGGGTTGACAGCAGTAAGGAAAGTTTAAAGGCTGCTTTGTTACACATTGGAAATCAAAAGGCGTCAATGGCTAAATTGTTTGAAAATGTAAAATATAAAGAACACCAGTGGAACGTCGCGTTGTGACTTAACAGTCGTAGTCATGTTAACGGGATTGCAAGGTGCTTACGCAAAATACTGCTGCTTGCTATGCCTATGGCATAGTAGAGCTAGAACTGTAGAGAGATTACTCAAGAAAACTCTGGCCAAAACGGGAAGAAAATTGTCTGGACGTTGATATGCAATGACTGCACCATCAAGTGGCCCATACGACACCAAGCCGAAGTCTGTTACGCGCGGAACCCAGGCAGAAACGCATCCCCTCCTCCCGACCAACCGACCCAGGGGCGCAGCCGCATGATGCGCGACGCGTGTTACCGAACCGATCAGGGACATGCAGGAAAGATAGGTGTCAGACTAAAATTCGAGGAACTCAAAGAGCTAAAAGATAGCTAAGAAATTTTACTAATTACGAGAATGGTATGTTAGTATTAGTAATTTAAGAAGAGGAAGGGTATTAGTGTTGGATATTAAATGGTAGAGGAAATTGATGTCCGATCATAGGACCATAAATGCTTCGTGCAAGGAATAATTTGATCTACAATGCGGAAGGAATAAAGGAATAAAAAGGAAAGGATTAAGTTTCTAGTAGATCTAATAGGAATCGTGATGTTTATGCGGCTCAACAAGTCAGGGCTATCTACGTCACCCTTGATCAGGTTGAAAGGTTTGAAGGTTTATTAAAAGCAATCTAAGATGGCAGTCTCACACCTGCATCCCAGATAAGGACATGCAGAGCAAAGAGTAAAAAGTTTTTCGGGACTGATTTTATACGGTCCTGGTGTACTTTGTACTGGGGGCACCATACAGAAGAGCCGCCTTCGTTATATAGGGGCCGTCAAATTCCTTTGACTACCTCTTTATACACCAAATCACGCCCATGGCCTTATTTACCATGGTAGAAATGTGTTCAGAAAACTTTAAATTTGGGTCTAGTTTAACACCAAGATCATCAACCAAGGTAATTCTATGAAGAGTACCACCGCAGAGGCTATAAGGATCCAAAAAGGGGCTGGAGCGATAAAATGTCATTACTTTGCATTTCGAGGCATTTAGGTGTAACATATTTGTACAACACTATGACTGAAAGTTATTAAGATCGGATTGCAACCGAGAGTGAAATGAAATGTCCTTATACCGAACACAGAGTTTAACATCATCCGCATACACGAGTACTCCAGAGTTTGTTTATACTGATGGCTGCCCTGTGGTACTCTAAAAGTAACCTTAAGAGGTGAAGAAAATGAGTTTTTGAAGAGGACTCTTTGCGACCTAGAACGAAGGTAGCTAGAAATCCATCTGAAAAGATTAGGCGGAAACCGTAAAAGGTCAAGTTTTTGTGCTACATGTCGATTTACAGAGTCGATTTAACATCCGTCTGCAAATTACCTCGGAAGCCTTTAATGATAAAAGAGGTAAACTCTAATAAATGTGGGGTTTTGTATTTAAGTTTCTATTTTATTGATTAATTTTCATAAGTTTTAGGTAAATAAATAAGACCCGAATGCTTCGTTGTCATCGTCGTCGTCATTTCCATATGACCATGGCTTCATGTATTCTGCACAAGATGAGGTGTTATTTGGGCCATCGCAGATTCCGGTCTTCTTTACATCATATACATCATATTGTTATGTTTGACTTTGACAACTTGGTAGGGTCCCATGCGATCGCGATCAGGTACCAAATGTACAACCCTTTTTCGGTTGCTTTGTTCCCAATTGGCAGTTGGGCCCGCAACCTTCCAAAAGGTATGTTTTTTTAACTATTTTCATTTTTTAGGTTTGGTTAACGAATTTTAGCTCCAAAGTCTCTCCATAGATTTTAATTAGCGATACCTTAAAAGACTTCAAATTAATGCACCTATACACAAAAAAATAGAGGACACAGGATATAATTTTTTCTCGCCTTTTCCTGAGTTTTTAAAGTCAAAATTTCGTAAAAAATACCGCAGAAAAATTATCATTTTTGCATTTCAATGCTTTATATTTTCCAGACGGTAAGCTGAAATCACAAAGTGTTTGGGCTTAACTTGTAGCTGTTTTTAATTATCTTTTCAAAATAGTAAATGTGAAAAAAAGTGCTACCACTGAAAAAAACTTAAAAAAAAAAAATCAAAAATTCTTCAAAAAAAAGTTTTTCCATAGAAAAAAAAACTATAATTCTTAAAAAAAATTTAAAGCCCCATATCTATCAGAAAAAGTTGGTTTGGATCCTTGAGGAAAAAAAAGTTCGGTTTTGTCGAGTAGTGTTATCAAGGACAGACAATTGACGACACAATTAAAGATGATACAACCTTAAAAGTAATCGAATCTGTACCAGCATTCAATGGGGACCTTACCCAATATGTTGGATGGTGAGAAGCAACGGAAATTTGGACGCAATACTGGCTAGACTTGACTTTGTTTACAGCGACAAGAGACCCATCCACATTATCGAACAGGAACTAAGTGTTCTTAGACAAGGAAATCTATCAATAATAGATTACTATAACGAAGTCAACCAAAAGATGTTTTGCTCATCAATAAGACCATAATGACATACGGCAAGGACAGTGACAGTGAGATTAGAGCGAATGCCTTGCGCATTTTTATCCCAGGCCTTAACGGCAACATATCGGACATTCTGTTTTCGTTAAATCCACCAGATTTACCAAATGCCCTAGCCAAGGTACAAGAATTACAGTCAAACAATAGACGGGCTTTATTTGCTCAACAATTTAGTAGGACAAAAAATTCGGTTCATAATCGTAACACTTTGAGATTTCAACAAAAGCAACCGAATCATTTCCCAAAGAATAATAACACTATTCAACACTAGAATTAGGCTGTTGCCCAAAAAAACTTGTTATTAAAGATTTCGGGGTTTAAAAATGTTTAACGAATTATGCTTTTTTTTATGGTGTAGTTTTTTTTGAAAAAAAACCAAGAAAAAAATTCTTTAAAAAAAAATTACACCATAAAAAAAATAATAAAGTACTACAAAAATTTTTAAATCCCGAAATCTATCAGAAAAAGTCATTTTGGTTCACAGCCTAAATCAAAAGTTCAATTTTGTCGAGTAGTGTAGTTCATGGGGACAACCATATTACTTATCTAACAGGCAACAAAATCAGGCCCCAAATCTATGGAGG
The DNA here is from genome assembly GCA_018150905.1 of Drosophila ambigua. Lineage (NCBI taxonomy): Eukaryota > Metazoa > Arthropoda > Insecta > Diptera > Drosophilidae > Drosophila > Drosophila ambigua. The sequence continues at coordinate 82,940 of JAECWS010000098.1, forward strand.
TAGATGAATCACTAACTATCCAAAACCGACAAAATAATCAGTGTAGGGGTTACTCTAATAATTATCATAGACCTAATAATAACACTACTCGACAAAATGGAACTTTTTTTTCCTCAAGGATCCAAACCGACTTTCTGATAGATATGGGGCTTTAAATTTTTTAAAAGAATTATGGTTTTTTTCTCTATCAGAAAAAGTCGGTTTGGATCCTTGAGGAAAAAAAAGTTCGATTTTGTCGAGTAGTGTAATTCAAGTATTTTAAAATCACTACTCTTAAAAATGTCAGATGACGGGTTAATTAGACTCAAAGGTAGACTGGACAATCTTAATGACAGCGACTATGACTTCAACTCGAAAAATCCCATTGTTCTAAGCAAAGATCACCCGATCACAAATCTTTTAGTATACCATTCATTATCATCAAAAAAAATTGTCATATTGGGGTAGAGACAGTTCTATCAAATCTTAGACTTAAATTTAGGATCACAAAGTGTCGAAATACACTAAAAAAAATTATACGTAATTGCCAGTATTGCAAAAACAAAAGAGGACAGCCACACAAAGCTATAATAGGGAAACTTCCAAAATGTAGAATAGAACCAACGGAGAGAGCATTTTTAAAAGTGGGCGTAGATTATTTTGGTCCGATAGAAATAACAGTAAACAGGAGTCATGTCAAGCGATATGGTGTAATATTTACATATATGGCCTCTCGCTCAGTACATCTTGAGGTAGCCGAAGACCTTTCATGCAACGCATTTATGCATTTATTTCGTCAGTTTGGTTGTCGACGTGGTTTTCCAATTGAAATGTATTCGGATAATGGAACAAATTTTAAAAGAGCAAGCAAAGAAATTCAAGAAGTTATAACTGACTGGCCCAAAGATGAATTGTTGCAGTTTCTGACCACCAAAAATTGTTCATGGTTTTTTAATCCACCTTTGAGTCCGCATATGGGAGGAGCCTGGGAAAGACTTATATAATCTGTAAAAAAGTATTTATGATTTCTACTGAAAGAAAGATTTCCTAAAGAATACACATTGAAAACATTGTTTTGTGAAATTGAGCATATGATTAATAGCCGACCACTGTTGTATGTACCATCCGACTCCATGGACTCGGTACCATTGACTCCAAATGACGTTTTAATTGGACCCGATTTTAGGGATTCATTTTATTCAACAGCCACTGATGGAGATTTGAAAGTGTTAAATATGTGGAAGGCGTCTCAAAGACTGGCCGATATGTTTTGCTTAAAATGGAGAAAAGAATATAGACAATATCTTTTATACAGTCGTAAATGGACAAAAGAACAAAGTATGTTAAAAGAAGGTGACGTTGTTTTGATAACAGATTCTGATTTACCTAGAAATATTTGCCCTAAGGGCATTATTGTAAAGACATATCAAGCAACGGATGGATGCGTTCGTATTGTAGATGTTAAGATATGAGATAAAATTTATAAACGACCTATAGTAAAGTTAATCAAGTTAGATCTTAAGACGAATGTGTAACCCGACATGTTAAGAATTGCTGCTATTCATAATTGAATAATTAGTTTCTGCAATACTTGGGAGGAGAATGTTGCGAAAAGAAATATATAATTTTGAATTTAACCCTTCTTGTACCCTACAACGAATATCGGATATTTTGTAAGTGTGACCGAAGTCAACACATTTATGTATATTTTTGATTTAAGATGAGTTGGCAGTCATTATCTAGATGTCGACTGAAAATTGTGGTGTAAAAAGATTGACGAAGCTGAAAAGAATAAAATTGAATACAAAGAAGTTGTCGGTGCACTATAAATTCCTGTTGGTTTATAAGAACTAACCCGACGACGACCAGAAATAAACATAAAGCCTTGTGCATATGTGGTGCAAGGTTTGGTTGACGGAAATTATGGAATTTGGTCCTTTGAACCGGATTAGTAACCCTCTGCCTCTTTGCTAGGTGAATATGAACACTAACGGCCAGCCTAAAGCGAGTATACGACAACGAATGTCTAATATTTTCGAAGGAGCCTCATCGATACAGTGCCATCGATCTATGGTTCATTACTATCGATAGGAGACGATACGAAGATTTCGAATGCAATGCTCATTCATCTCGTTTTGAACAGAGTCGACCAAGTGACTAGTCAGAAGTGGGAAGAACAGCTTGACTTCGAAAAGTTGCCGCTTTGGTCCGACTTTGAAAAGGTTTTAAGTCGTCGATACCAGCATTTGTCTGCGGAAGAGTCGACAAAGCAAAGGCACGAAAAAGTCATGCCAAGCAAGTCGCACAATCGCAGTTTATTTGCTGGTTCTTCCACTTCCCAAAACTGTAGAACATGTAGCTAACATGCAGCGAACATGTAGCTTTTGCAATTCGGAGACCATGTAGTGGCCAACTGCACGACATTTTCACGCCTCTCGGTTATGCAAAAGTTCGAGTTCACAAAGTCTGCGTCTTTATGTATTAATTGTCTGCAAAAGGGTCACACTGAAGTAAGATGCAAGACCCCTATTTCTACAAGCCACAAAGAATAGACATGCTGATTTGAGCTGAATCATTCTTTGAGTTATTAGCTGTTAGTCAAATCAAGCAAGGTCCAGACTATCCGACTCTTTAGAAGACCCTTCTTGGCTGGGTTTTTTCGGGAAAATATATTTTCCAAAAGTTCTGCCCCTCAAACTGCAAACAGTTTGAGTTGCAGTGAAGAGTTCTTAGTTTCCATTGATAGGACCTTGCAAAAATTCTGATCACTGGAAGATATGCCATCTCCAAAGCAAATTATGTCGCTTGAGCACACGTTATGTGAAAATCATTTTCGGAAGACGACTCAGGTATTGCCCTCAGGTCGGTTTGAAGTAAGGCTGCCGTTTAAATCAGATCCAAATTGGGTAACTCATTTGAGGTTGCTAAACGGCGGTTTTTGTCGCTCGTAAGAAGATTGTCTCGTGACCCTGAATTGAAGAAAATGTACTTGGAATTCATGGAAGAGTACCTCTCCTTACGACATATGTCGCCGACTGACAATACGGTTCCTTCTACTCCACACTACGTAATTCCACATCAGTGTGTCCTTCGGCCCCGAAGTACTTCCACCAAGCTTCGCGTCGTGTTCGATGCGTCTTCGAAGACGTCCTCTCAGGTGGCCTTGAATGAGATTCTGATGGTCGGACCGACCATTCAGGAGGAATTATACTCAACGCTTCTCCGCTTCCGTCTGCACAGGTTCGCCCCGACTGCTGATGTAAAAAAGGTGTATCGCCAAGTGATGGTGAATGAAGCGGATAGGCAGTTTCAGATGATAGTGTTGAGACCCATCTGAGTCCTTGAGATTATACAAGCTTAACACCGTGACGTATGGGACTGGACCAGCCCCCTTTTTGGCTATTCCGTGTTTAAAAAGGTTGAGTGAGTCTGTGAAACTATCATTATTGATATTGGGTCCGACTTTTACGTTGATGACATGTTGACTGGTGCTGCATGCGTAGGGGAGCTAAGGGCAATTAAGTCCGAAGTATCTCAGGTTCTTCATACCGCAGGGTTTGAGTTAGCGAAATGGTTTTCGAACTCACCTGAGATCATCGCATCTAAGAGCACAGCAAAGCCCAAAACGATCTCGGATTCAAATTCGACTAAGGCGTTAGGAATCTTATGATTGCCTAAGGAAGATGGCTTTCAGTTTAAAATGGACAATGAAGTCATGGGTCTCCGAGCGACAAAACGGAACATACTATCGGTGACATCGAAGTTGTTCGACCCCCTTGGATTGTTAGTCCTATCGTCATTACAAACTAGATTGGGATGAGGCGATTCCAATGCATTTGGAAACAGCATGGAATATGTTAAAAAATACACTGTCACAATTGGAAGAGATCTCTATACCTCGGTTTGTGTATTCCGATCCGATGTCACCGGTCCAGATACATGCCTTCGCTGACGCCTCCATGAGAGCTTATAGAGCGTGCGTCTATGTCCGTAGCAGAACTGCAGAAGGTTTAAAAATATCATTGTTGACTTCAAAGACCAAAGAAGCGCCGCTCAAGACCAAAACGCTCTCACGACTTGAGTTATGTTCCGCTCACCTTCTCGCGGATCTCTGTCACAGAATCAAGCCTCTATGAAAGGTCCCTATCGAACAAGCTGTTTATTGGTCAGAATCTGAAGTAACTTTTCACTGGATTCGGTCGCACCCATCTTCGTTGTCGACGTTCGTTTCGAATAGGGTGGCTGAGATTCAGGAGTGGTCAGATGAAGCTACGTGGCGGCATGTCCCTACAAAACAAAACAAAACAGATATTGTGTCCAGAGGTTGTGACGTCAAGAAAATCTTCCAGTCAATCTGGTTCGATGGACCTGCATTTCTAAAGGATGAAGAAGAAAACTGGCCTAAAAACCCTCATTTCGAGCCTTCAGAAGATGTTGAGCTAGAGAAGAGGAAGAACGCGATCGGGCTGACCGCTGCCGTGGAAATTTCCGATTTAGTAGATGTCCTCGAGGGATTCTCGTCACACCTCAAGCTGCTTAGAGTGTTTTGTTATATGTTCCGCTTTATAAGAAAATGTAAGAACCCGAGCATGACGTTTGAAAAAACGGTCTCACCGACCACGTATGATGAAGCCTTTCGCAGAACTGTTGAAATCACGCAACATCACGAGTATCGTGAAGAAATCGAGAAAGTTCGGAAAGGATCTAGAGTTGGTCCTAGTCTTCAGCGGTTGAACCCATTCATCCATTTGCGGCGTTGATTTTTGTGGACCCGTCTCGACGACATTGAAAATTCGAGGAAGGCCCCCATACAAGTCCTATATCGTGCTTTTTGTTTGTTTTGCGTCCAAAGCGGTTCACTTAGAACTTGTATCTGACTTGACCACTGACTGTTCTTATTAGCTTTCCAAAAGTTCGTTGGGCGGATATCCCCAGATCGTCCATTGCGACAACGGGACGCGCTCAGCGCTCTGCAGAAGGCGCTCGAGGACGAGGCGGACGCAGTTCACGAATTCGCGTCAAAAAATGGATGCGAATTCATACCGCCTCGAGCGCCGCACATGGGAGGACTTTGCAAGGCAGGTGTGAAGTCTGCGAAGAGCCTACTCCTACGGGCCGTAGGCAGCGCGCTCTTGACCGCCGAAGAGCTCGCCACAGTCCTCGTCGGGATCGAGGCCGTCCTGAACTCCAGGCCGCTAGGAGCCCTTAGCCAGGACCCCAGCGACGGCGCCCGGGCACCTGTTGATAGGCGGGTCGCTCATCGCCCCCCCAGCACTGCGGACTCCGGAACAGGAGGGTCTCAGCTGCTTGCGGCGATGGCAACTTGCCTCTTCACACGTTCTGGCGGCGATGGTCCCGCGAATATGTCCTGGGGCTGCAAATTCGGGGCAAGAGGCACCAACGGAGGCCCGACATCAAGGAGGGAGACCTCGTTTTCGTGGCCGAGGACAACATGCCTCCACAGGAGTGGCTCCTCGGGAGAGTCATCGCCACGCACTCCGGGGAGGACGGCATGGATAGGGTCGTGGACGTTAGGACTAGCGATGGAGGCGTTTTTCGGCGGGCCATCCACAAGTTGGCGCCGCTACCATGTTTTTGTAACTGCGCAGGCCTTCAACGGGGCCGCTGTTTCGTCATGTCGTCGTCTTAGTCAATGTTTTATGTTAAGATTATTTTTGAATTCTTGAAGTCTAGTGTAAGTAGGTTAGGGCAAGGCGGGAGCGCAATAAAAGCTCGCTCTTTCGCTCAAGGCGAATTCGCCCCGCTTTGCCACCGTAGGTTAGTTAGACATAGAACGAATTGTAATGAATTTTAGAATATAGTCGTTGAAATTGAATTCGATCGAGCGCATCAAGAACTTCATTCGTCCCGCATTTTAATGAATCTTTACGCCACCCAAGTATTCGGTATTTCGTATTTAGAAAAACTATTCTAAATTTGCATGGCGCCCCGGGTGGAGCTGTTCTCTCAGTCCACACACGGTCCCGATAGGCAACTATCGTTATAAATCTGTGGATTCCGCTCGTGTTGCTGGATACACACTCCAGGAATACGTAAACGAAATCCTGTCACATTTTTTGTATATGGAATTTACTTTAGGTAATAATTTAGAATTTTATAATTAAAATTTTACATTTTTCTTTTTTTGCTACATCTGCTATCTTCATCTACATTTATATTCTACATCTCCTTCGCTAGTACATAACGTATATAACGAGGCATTGTGTGCGAAAAAAAAAATGAGTAGGGGGTCTCTTGCTGAAGGAGGCAGGGGAAGCAACTGAAAATGGAAACCAAATTATGGTTTCTCTAGCTCTTATAATCTCTGAGATCTAGGCTCTCGTCAAGACAGATAGACAGACAGACAAACAGACAGACGGACAGACAGACATCCACTTTTACTTTTTGAGTACGAATATAATATCAGTCGTTTTGGCTTAATGTTGTTCTTCAAATATATGAAGTGTTTGTGAAATATCTATCGAGGGTTCTTGTCATGGCAGCCGTTTTTTAAAAAGGCCCATAGTGGGGTGAGTCGGTTCACTAGTACTAGGGTGAAGCGGTTCAGCGTTTTGTGGCCCGATCAAATTTGCTGCAGCAAAGCCGAAGTCGAATCGTGGCAGAAAGGCGACGAAGTCAGCAACCTTAACTTCCCCTTAAAAACGTTTGAAGGTTTTTGAGGCAGGAAAGAAAAATGCTGAGAAAAAAAGAGAAGAGAGTCCGAACAGGGCAGCAGCGGTGTTAACATTACAGCGTAACAGTCGTTTTCCGACTTTCTGTAGACGCACCCGTGGACAGCTCTGTTAGCACTCTCTGACAGCGCTCTCATGATCCACACGGCTCCCGAGCGGGCCTACATATAAGCTAGCGTAAGTGACGCTTTGGGCCCTCGCAGAAGGGAGGATCAGCCTATAAATTATTGTTGCACAATCTCGTAAGTTGGTCCTGCATTTAACTTAAAATAGTAAATTGTAAATAGAAATTTTCCTTGACCCTTAAAAAAGTTCCTAATCGGCAGTAAAAGAACGTTAAGCAAATGTACTTTATTGTCTGTGATAATTGTTACAATAAACCTACATAATAAGCCCTGAAAAAAATAGTATCATAAAAAGCTATTCGTTGCTGCCCTAAAGCACATATTCTTGTCTTTATATAAATATATAACTTCTTCTAATGAAAAAATTCGTAAAGTAACTGAAGAAACTTTTGGAAACTGCGCACTATAACATTGGAATATTATAATTCTCTTTATATATATGTGAATGACCAACTTCTATATTATACGGCGTATATACCTGAAGCCATCAAAGTCATCTTGGGCCCAGAAGAATGTTTCTACATAAGAAAAACATCGATCGCGAAAAAATTGATTTTAAGAACGGCTGTGCCGATTTGTCTCAAATATTGTTCAGTTGTCCGTATTGGCCTTGAGAGAATTTTTTTAAGAAAGAAAATTTATTAAAAACCTTTTACCGCGAAAAAAGTGATTTTGAATTAGATTCTTTTATTCTTTTATTTTTTTTTTTATTTATTTATTTTTTTTAGTCGCACCGTTCGGGGGGTAGAAGGAGACTCTCTTCTCCGGTAGCCCAATGCGTCACTTGTGCTAGCTTATATGTAAGCTAGCTTATATGTATGTCTGGTCTGATAATGATTTTGTGGTCGTCAGAATGCATTGTATCCAATGCGGTTTTAAACAATATGACCAATTCATTATGCTTGTTTGGGTAGCAACGCTAACAGGGAAGAAGCGATATTGACAGCCCAGCGTAACAGCATGTGTCCGCCCTCGGTTAACAGTCTGTAGCCGTCAAGAATTCTGTTAACGCTATCTGAAAGCGCTCCACACGCTCAATTCAGTGAAGATCGTGGTAAGCTATTGCGCAATCGTATTCAAAAGCCGCTCAATTCAAGTCTACTGGTCGAATTTAAGGTGGTTATTGTGCAGCCCGAACCTGTGCAATATAATCACGTCTCCTTTCATTTAGTTCTGCACATTCTTCTTGCGTTCGATTAATAGACATTCCGTTTACTTATTTCACGACGTATACGTCGTCCAAGATTTCATCGTCTAATAGTAGGCATATTATAACTAAATTGTTGAATAATATCTCGAGATTAGAACTAATCTTCGACTATTAAAATTGCCTATTCGTCTACATAACGGTCATTAGTCAAGCAAATAACTCAATTGATGAATAATAATTCGAGTTTAGAAATCATATTCAACTATAATAATAAAATTAGATAATTTCCTAAAAGAAACTAATTCAAACCCTGCTGTCTTTGTCGAAAGCAAGCCAAGCAGTCGTGTGTAATTTTGCGTGTGAGATTACGAGCGCCGAATATCCAGAATCTTTGGCTAACAATAACGAATAGTGTAGAAACACCTGGGTGCAGGTTGACTCGGTGCTCGTGTTCCAAGATGAGTTTCGTGACGCGATGGTGTTTTGGCAGCAAAACTGGGTGTTTTGCTTCAGTGGGCAATTACGAGTGTTGCAATCGTCCGCCAACCCTGAGTACATTGTCATTGTCAATGATTGGTGAAAGTTTCACCAATTGAGATCGGTTCCGTAATGGTTTCTTGGCAAGTAGAAGTTGGTAGTCGTATTTGAAGCATGTTTGTGTTTGTCGCAAACACATAATGCGTGCCGTATGGAGCTCCTCAAATGTAAGAGATGTGGAGCTTCTGTCCCGAGATGGATGCTTGGTGCGTTCAATGAAGCGAACAACATAGCCAACAACATGTACGAGCTTCAGCCAGGAAGAAACTCGGGCTACTAGTTCCTCCAGCGGGTTAACCGATTGTAATTCGGCCAATGTAGACAAGCAATTGGCTTTGACTTCATTTCCTGAAAGAGATAAGTAATACCTTGAGTTGTTCAACTTTACCATGAATTGATCCCTGTCCCGTAGCCACATGGGACCAGTCCACCATAACTGAAAGTCCATAAGGTCCATAAGGTGCACAGTCAGCTGGGTTTGTTTTGGAGTCCTCGTGATGCCAAGCATGGCGTGGGATGAAGTCCAGAATTTCCGATGTGCGGTTCCCAACAAATGTCTTCAGCTGGGCTGGTGCATATGATAGCCATGATAGAACAATTGTATAATCGAACCATGCAAAGACAGTGGTGTTTCTCTGTAATTCAGACTTAATTGAGCGTATAAGTTGGCTCAGTAGAAGCGCTCCGCAAAGTTCCAGGCGTGGCAAAGATTGTTGCTTGAGTGGCCCCCACTCTTGTTTTTGCGGCTACTATCGATACGGAAATAGAGCCATCGTCGTATATTACTCTGCTGTACACTACAGCAGCGTATGCCTTCATTGAAGCATCGGAGAATCCGTGCAACTCGATGTTGTCTGCATCGTTGCGTCGTTGTCTGCACGTTGCGTCGTGTCTTTTCCAGGGTGCCAGTAGAGTCCCAGAACCTTAACTGGTGACAATTGAGTTAGTTGGGTAGAGGAATCGGAGTCCTCTGTTATGGAGTTGGTATTCGATACCCATTTTCCGAGCTCTAAGTTGGCGCAAGACATTAGTTGTATGAGTTCCTTTCGATTTTGTAGCAGTTCATCCTCACAGTTTGCTCCAGTGAGAATGTCGTCAACGTAGAAATCCTCCAATAGTATTTTCGCAGCATTCGGGAATTCGTGCCGGTGATCCGAAGCCAGTTGTTCCAATACACGAACTGCTAGGAATGGTGCACATGAGGTTTCCGTATGTGACAGTACAAAGTTGGAAGTGCTTCATTTGTTCCGATGGATCTTCTCTCCAGATGATCCTCTAAAAGTCTCGATGCTTGCTGCTGACCCATATTTGGCGGAACATTTCCACAATGTCAGCTGAGAATACGAATTTGTACATTCTGAAGCGGAGGCACACAGCAAACAGATCGCGTTGGATGCTGGGTCCTACAAAAAGGGTGTCGTTCAAGGCCTTTCCATTGGCGTCGCGAAATGAACCATCAAAAACTACACGGAGTTTTCGACCCAACACAGGGTGGTGTGGCATGTAGAAATGCTGCCCAGCAGTGATTTCGTTTGACGGTAGTTCTCGCATGTGTCCAAACGATTGAGATTCTGGCATGGAATTGATTTATTGGATTCGTAGCGGCTCATTGTGTTGTAAGCGCCGTTCTACCGATTTGAAACGGTTGAGAGCTCCTTGTAGAGTATCTCCAAATTCAGAATGTGCAGTGTTGAATGGAAGCTCCACGATGTACTTCCCCTTTTCATCTCGAGTGTGTGTGGCTAGAAAGTGTTTCTCGAACTGTTCATCTTCGGGTTCCAGTTTAGTAGTACAGTCGACGCTCTCCAGCTCCCAAAACTTCTGGAGCGACGATTCTATATCGAAGGTTGTGGTAAGTGTAATTGCGTTGAGTGTTTGGGGTGTCATGAGTGACGTGATAACCCATCCGAAAACCGATGAAATGGCGATAAGATTGCCCTTGCTGCCCAATAAAATGTCGATCGGTGCGTTAGTGCAGAAGTTTGTGTCAGCCAAATGTAGATCATTGAACACCTTGATTGCCGATGCGTCAATGTTTTGCCTTCCCAGTGATGACGAAATACTGACAAGTACATGGGCGTATACATGCAGATGATCATCAGAAATCCGGGACTTGATGTGGAGTTTGCTGCATCACCTTGTGGTGTCAGTTTTTACTGACGATATTCCCGAAACCATAATGCGTGAATGTGAACGGGTCAAGCCAAGAGCGTTAATGCAGCGTTCCGATACATAGGAGAGTTCTGAGCCTGTATCCAATAAGAGCCGACAGGTTATGTATTCTCCCTTTGCGTTTTGAACATAAACCATGGCCGTGGGTAATGTGCTTCTACTCAATCCATTCGTAAGTGTAGATGCCCAGCATGTGCCTTGCGCACATACAACCGAAGATGCACCTTCTACTTGGGCAACGTGGCTTGAAGTCACCGCAGTGTTGTATTGAGCATTTGAATTGCTCTCATACTCCTTCTCAGTTTGAGCAAAGCTCCCAATGGTGCTCGATGTAGTACCTTGTGAATGGAGTAAGGTGTGGTGATGACCTTTGCAGTGATTGCATGTGTATTTGGATTTACACTTGCTGCTCAAATGACCAGGTTTCATACAGTTGTAACATAAAGCCTTATCTTTAACAAAAGATCGTCGTTGCAAAACTGTCATGTCCAAAAACTGAGAACAGCTATACAGAATGTGTTCTGTCGAATGGCATTTGGTGCAGTTGCTGCCTTCAACCGCCACCATCGAATGTGTTAAGCGTTTTGGTTTGTCTCCTTGCATAGCTTCTTTGCCGACGGTTACAAGCTCCCCTTTGCTCAGTTCCAATTCCTCGCAACGATCATCCAAGAACTTGAAGAAATCGTCGAGAGTGGGTGAGTCTTTGTCCATACTGCGTTCAATCCACCTGCGCCTCGTGTCAGCGTCAAGTTTCTCCAGTGCCAGATAGATGATACAACAGTCGCGTCCCGTTTGGTTAACAGCATCCAGACCACGAACAATCTTGTTTTGCACCGTCAGATACCTTACACAGAACCGCCGCATCAATTTTAGTAGTTGTTGGCAAGCTCATAAATTGTTGCAAAAACGTATTTACAATATGCCTCGGCCGATTGTACCTTTCTTTTAGACGCTCCCATGCAGTGCTGTAAGCAGTGTCAGTAATTGCCAAATGACGTAGCAAGTTGGCAGCTTCATCGATCAGTAGTGTTTTCAAATGATGGAACTTCTGTGTGTTCGTCAAATGCTGTTTGCTATGAATTGTACTTTCATAGATATCCTGAAAGGCTGGCCACTCTGTATAGTTGCCAGCGAACCGCTTGATTTGAATTTTAGGCAATTCGCTTTGCACTGATGGCGCCGCACCAACTGCAGAATTCGAATTCGCCGTACCTCTAACTTCGCCGTCACCATAAGCATGCACGGACATGTTGGTTGTATTCTGGTTTGCAGCTAACTGCTCGAACAGCTGTTGTTGTTGTTGTAGCAGACTGAGTACTACGTCGTTTTGTAGTTGAAGGCCATTGCTGCCATTCCCGATGTTTGTTGTAGTTATAGTTGCTTGTAGAAACTCCTTCCTATCCAAAAGCATAGCATGTGCCTTTAGATATTTCTCCTCGTAGATAATGTTGTCTTCCTCTGGATCCACATACCCATCCACTTGTTCGAGAAGGGCTATGGAATCCCCAAGTTGTGAGAACTCCTTCCAAGCAGTTTGGAGCAGCTCTATCCGTGATGTGACATCTGTCGCTGAAGTTGATTCAGACCGTTCAACCCAAGCCAAAGCGCGTGTGATAATGGCCTTGAGTCTGCCACGGGTCTTTACCAATGCCCTTAATTGATCCATTGTTAACAATTATCAAATGAATACCGAAGCACACCAAAAACTGTACAAGAATCCGTCTCGAATGACCAAAGAATGTTCTGGAATACTCCCTTTTGAGTAACTTGATTTTAGTGGACTGTATTTATTTGTATTTCTTGTTCGGTTCGCTGTCTTTTCGGTACTGAATAATGCTGGCGCAGCGGCAAGCGAATACAGCTGTTTTTTCTTCTCTTACATTCTATCCTAATTTCTTTTGTCTTCGAGATGGACTTAATATATAAAGATGACAAAATAATATCGGATGCGTTCCTCAACAATAAAGCCATGTCCGTCCGTCCGTTCGTCTGTCCGTCTCGATGAGCGCCTGGATCTCAGAGACTATAAGAGTTAGGATAACCAAATTTGGTTTCCAGACTCATGTGATATCACACTGCTACAAGTGTATTTCAGAATTTCGCCCCGCCCCCTTCCACCCCCACAAAGGACGAAAATCTGTAGCAGGCACAATTTTAAAGAAAACTAAAAACGCAGTATCGTAGAGAATGCCTATATCTACTAGATTGCCGAATCCGACTCAGATCGGATCATAATTAATTTTCAGTTGCTTCCCCCGCCCCCTTCGGCAAGAGAAACGCTACTCTATCTCCTTCTCGCTCGCACACTCTGCCGCGTTCAGTGCGCGAGCAACCCCTAGCGAATGAGATATAGAATGGTACATCTATAATCTACATGTTAGATGTAAAATATACATTGTAGATGTAGATAGCAGATGTAGCAAAAAAATGTAAAATGTAAAATTTTTTTTTTAATTCTAAAATTCAAAAAAATCATGCTCAAAAATGTATATACTGATTGAGTACGGTTATAAGTAGAGTCGCGTCCCAAGAAGCAGAAGAAGTTGCTGCGAATCGTCGAACGAGAAGGGTCAAGTTTTGTGCCGTGAAAGCAAACCGTATAATATTAATTCTATATTCTATGTAACCTACCTGTTAAACAAACTTGAGACATTACCCAAAAATAAAAACACATAATTTGTAACCCCTACAAATTATTGGGGACTCAACCGGGATTGTCCAAGAAAGAACAGTGCATAGTTGTGCGTTAACACATCGGAAAAGAGTGACGGCCGGCGAGAAAATTCCAAGAAAGGCGAAGTTTGATGAACAATTAAAAAATCGACGTAGTAAAAAAACTAACAATGTCAAAAATTTTCTTGGAACATCTGCAATAGACGCCACACAGAAACGCTAATTCCTGTGTGTGTGTAAAGAAGTCGGCAAGCAAAAAATGCGGCGAATTGAAGGAGCACAAAGTACGAAGAAATAGAAAGATCGACGTAACGAGGAAAAAATAAAAAAAAGACACGAGGGACTACAGAACCAAACAGAAACGCCAATTCCCGTATGTGTGTGTCTGTGTGAAGAAGTCTGCGAGCAAAAAATGAGACGAATTGAACGACCGCAGATCTTTTGTACGAAGCCATAGAAGGAAGAGGAGACGACAATCGCCATACAGAAACAACAATTCCTGTGTGTGTGTGCAGGAACGAGGAAAAGCAGACAAGAGAGACGACAACCAAGTACACGCAAATTGACGGCGACTACGAACGTTGGTTGTTGTTCCTAATTGAAGAAGAGAGATTCAACTTTGCAAAAATACGACCCACATTGCAAAAGGGACTCCAAAACATCGAAGCAACGAGGAAGATAGAGAAGGAAGACCGCAGAGACTTTACAGCACCACACAGAAACGCTAATTCCTGTGTGTACCTGTGTCGAAAAGTCTGCAAGCTGAAAGTGCGGCGAATTGGTCGTACGCAAAATACGACGAGAAAGATCGACGCAACGAAGAAGAGAAGGACGACACGAACAGGCAAGCAATTGTATGACGACGTGATACAACAAGAGCTTGCTGTGGTTCCTGAATCACGACGAGAAAGGTTCAAATTTGCAATAGACGAAGAAATTTTGTAAATAGAACTGCACAGAGGCGACTATTGACGAGAGCGGTTACGAAGACGAGAATAGCGGGACGGCGAGAGGCAAGTCAATTGGTTTGGGTGAGCAACATGGGTATGAAAGATATTTAAATTTCGCGGTTTTTTTTTCTCAAATATTTTATCTTTAATTCAAAATTTTTTACTTACTTTAAAATTTCAAATCATTTATTAATCCAAACCGAAAATTGTAATTAGGTGTATAAGTAGTTTTAAGATTATATTTCACATTCCAAAGCATTATTGTAAACGGTTAAAAGCATTATAATGGAGGCCAGAGGAATTTTAGAAATGACGGTGGCCCTCTTGAAGGCAAAGTTGATTGAACTGGGCTTGGATACGACGGGGAGAAAGAGTGTTTTGCAGGATCGGCTCCTCGATCATTATGGCTTGAATGGGGGTGAGTGCGCGGATGACGATGAGTCCAGTATCTACGTCGACGCAAGCACTAATGTTACATAAAGATTTACATTACGAAATGTCCAGGACAGTGTTTCATCATTTTCGGGGTCAGCACAGGAAGACGTTAATCACTGGTTGTCAGAGTTTGAGGATGTCGCAATGACTGTTGGCTGGGATAAGCTTCAGAGATTCATATACGCCAAGCAAGTTTTGATTGGAGCCGCCAAGCTATATATCAAAAGTGTCACAGGTGTTCGAGGATGGATAGAACTTAAAAATGCATTAAAGGAAGAGTTTGATAAAAAATTATGTTCAGCGAAGATTCACAACATCTTGCGACGAAAGCAAAAATTAGGGAATGAAACTTGTATTGAATATTTATATAGTTTGATGGAAATAAGTAAGCCAATCCGACTTGACGAGGAAAGTATTGTAACATATTTTATCGAAGGAACATCAGATAGTGTAGCAGTAGTATCCCCTAATACCACTGTACATACATATAGTAACATATCCATAATGCCCTGCATTAAGTATACGTTAAGCACTGGACACATTCATAACCACACCCACACTTACACACTATTATTTATCTGCCCAGCACTCACCCTTACCTCATGTATCTCTATATGAAATAAGATAACCATATAAGATACCCCAACACCTTCATAAACAACGCAGAGCCGACAGGAAGTCCCATGCATACCGAAACTCTGGAGTGCAATAGAAACTTCGCTGACCAATACGCTATCAGCTCGATCCCACACTCCAATCTATGACTAATTAGAATCGATCCCACACTCCAACAGAAGGGAGAACTCATGTAAACCAGTGAGTTCCCAACAGGAAAGCCGACACCAATCACCAGCTGCGGCTGACCGTTTCATCCAAGCCGACGCCTCCGCCAAGCCTCCCACGCATAGGCCAACGCATCGCTATCAGCATCTCTCTTCAAAACAACGCCTCTCGCCACCGAAGCTTCGACTCTCTCAGCCGAAGCCATCATTACTCAATCCCGAAGACAATACATCAGCCGAAGCCAAAAGCTTATGGAGATAAGCTTAAAGCTTCATAACAGAGGTCTCGAGATGAAGAACTCGAGAACCAAAGATCAGTTCCGTTTAAACCTTCTAAATATCGAGTTGGGGAATTCGCCTCCTATGTTCTACTATAAGTTCGTTTAATAAAATACCTTTTTAAAAAACTTACTTTGGAACTCGGGAATTATTATTGGCGCAGCCGGTAGGATTCACAACACTAACGTTATTGTTCCGGTACTGATCTATTAGAAGCAATCTAAGCGACTAGATTGCTGGAGATTAGCGAAACTAGTTAGACCAAGTGAATCCGCCAAAGAACCTAGGTGCAACGTAGCACTAGGCTAAACACAAACGTTAAACAAACAACACCTGTGTAACCAAAACTACAACGATTTAACTAAATCACCAACCGCAATCCTAAGTGAAATTCACTTAAACCAAGCACTATTGTCAATTCGACAAGTGCCAGCATATGACGGATCAGCTGGAAAGCTGAGTTCCTTCATCAAACGCATCGAGTACATCCTGGAGCTGTACCCGACCCAAGACCCTCGACAGTCACGAGTACTGTTTGGAGCCATCGAGGTGCAGCTAACCTCAGAAGCACAGCGACTATCACAAATGGTGCAACCCAACACCTGGCTGGAACTGAAGACAGCTCTAATAGATGAATTCAAGAACCACACACCATATGAAGAGCTTATGAGACAAATCTTCTTCACAAAATTCAATGGGAGTCTTCGTAAGTTTATAGAAGATCTAGAAACAAAAGCCCTTGCAGTTACCAATAAGCTAGCCTTAGAAAACAGTGTAGCCAACACACTGATTTATTAAAATGCATTAAATAATACAATCAAAGACGTAATATCGCGTAAACTCCCAGATAGGCCCTTATGACTTTAGTACGTAAAGATATAACAACCCTATCTAAACTTAAAAAAGCCGCTCAAGAAGAAGGCTTATACGAAGCCAAGATAGCTCAGATCAGCTCAGAAGAATAATGGGAATTATTACTCAAATTTTAGTAGCAACATACAACAATCTCAGGTTCAATCAACCTACAAAAAGGGTCAGGGAAAACGAAAGCGGCCAGATGAAAATGGATGTAAATTTGCATCTAACAGCCTCGGAAGAAACCGAGGGGGATCCTATACAAACCTAAAATTAAATGATAAAATACTTAGAGGTATCGTGGATCATCAATTAACATCATAAAGGAAAATATTCCGAATGCCCCCATAAACACAGAAAACCTCAAGGTCCATACCATCAATGGACCAGTTAACTTAACTAAAAGTATAGTTAGGCCTCCCAACAAAGTCTGTCCGAGCGAGCAGAAGTTCTACCTGTATAACTTCTCAGACAACTATGATATCCATTTAGGAGGAGAATATCTAATGGCCAGCAAAGCCGTAATTAATTACAGAGACAATACTGTAATGTTAGGAGAGAGAACATTCCCAATCATTCTTAGTGGAGAAGCAATTGAAGAAGTTAGGACCGCACCTAAGTGCAAAGATATATCTTCGGAAGAAGGGGATCAATACTTCACTTCCGCTATCGAAAATGAATTAAGAGAATGTCATGAGCTAAGGCTCGATCATCTAAACGATGAAGAGAAATAAAAATTGAAGAGATAAAAAAAACAGAGAAGTCAACAAACAAATCAAAGAAATGATTGAACAAGGAATTATTCGTAAATCGAAATCGCCTTACTGTTCCCCCATTTCAATGATTCCAAAGAAGATAGACGCTTCTGGGAAACAAAAGTACAGGTTAGTCGTAGACTATAGAGGTCTCAACGAGATAACCATAAAAGATAAGTTTCCAACTCCAAGAATGGATGAAATCCTAGACAAATTAGAAAAGTGCCAATACTTCACTACAATCGACTTGGCAAAAGGTTTCCATCAAATCCCAATGGAACCTAATTCGATCGCGAAAACGGCCTTTTCTACTAAACATGGTCATTACGAGTATACTCGAATGCCATTCGGGCTAACCAACGCCCTTGCCACATTCCAAAGATGCATGAACGATCTTTTGGAAGACTTGATTTTCACCGATTGCTTGGTGTACTTAGATGACATAATAATTTTCTCCACTTCATTGGACGAACACCTTCTGTCACTAAGAAAAATCTTTGGCAAGCTGAGAGATGCAAACCTCAAGCTACAAATGGATAAGTGTGAGTTTCTGAAGAAAGAAGCTGAGTTCTTAGGTCATATAGTTACACCCGAAGGAATAGTACCAAACCCCAACAAGATCACAGCCATCACAGGGTTTTCCATCCCAGAAACCACAAAACAAATCATGTCATTCTTAGGTCTATGCGGATTTTATAGGAAATTCATCCCTAACTTCGTTAACATAGCCAAGCCTTTGACGCTCAAACTCAAGAAACGAGCAATAATAGACCCTAAAGAAGTGAAATATGTCGAGGCATTTGAGAGACTAAAAGTACTCATCACCTCAGACCCCATTCTCGTGTACCCAGACTTTAACAAAATGTTTTCTGTTACTACCGATGCTAGTAACATTGCCATAGGTGCAGTCTTATCGCAAGACCACAAGCCAATCTGCTATGCCAGCCGAACGTTGAAAGAACATGAGATCAACTATTCCGCTATAGAGAAAGAATTGTTAGCAATTGTTTGGGCTACTAAGTATTTCCGATCATACTTGTTCGGAAGAACATTCGAAATACTCAGCGACCATAAGCCTTTAGTATGGTTAAAAAACCTCAAGGAACC
The DNA here is from genome assembly GCA_018150905.1 of Drosophila ambigua. NCBI lineage: Eukaryota > Metazoa > Arthropoda > Insecta > Diptera > Drosophilidae > Drosophila > Drosophila ambigua. Next base: position 101,431 of record JAECWS010000098.1, read on the forward strand.
AAACATGAAACTACAAAGGTGGAAGATCAAATTAAACGAATTCGACTTCAAAATCAAATATCTACCTGGCAAAGAAAACCATGTAGCTGATGCTCTTTCCCGAGGCAAGGTTAACGAAAACCTACTAGGAGAAGTCTCTGATAGTGCAGGCGCCACAATACACAAGAAGACAATCTAAATCATATCCCCATCACCGAACGACCAATCAACTATTTTAATCGCCAGATTGAGTTGATCAAGGGAGATGAAGATAAAGTAACTACGCAACACTATTTCCACAAATTGATTATCAAAATCACATACAAGGAAATGACTAACACCTTAGCCAAAGAACTCATCAAGGAATATCTATGTACCAAAAAGAGTGCATTATATTTCCACAATGACACTGATTTCCCAACTTTCCAACAAGCGTATTTGGAAATTATCAGTCCAAAAAATTTCACAAAAGTAATGAAATCAAGTACCAAGCTCATAGATAAACCAAATTACGCGGAATTCAAAGAATTAATAATGAAGAACCATAAAGAATTACTTAACCCTGGAATAGAGAAAAACCACCAATTGGTTTAAGGGAAAATACTACTACGCTGATCACCAAAAATTGATACAGAATATAATAAACGAACGCACAACGTGTAATATCGCCAAGACTGAGCATAGAAACACCAAGTTTTCATTTGAAGTAACACCGGAAGTCTTAAACATCCGAGAACGTTACGTAATGGACTTCTATTTGATAGGTAGCCAACAGTTCCTATCATGTATCGATATATACTCAAAATTCGCGACACTAATAGAAGTGAACAGCCGCGACTGGTTAGAAACCAAAAGAGCGATACTAAAAGTTTTTAATAAAATGGGAAAACCCCAGGAAATTAAAGCCGATAAAGATTCAGCCTTTATGTCCGCAGCATTGCAAGCATGGCTAATCTCGGAAGATGTCAAAATCCTAATCACCTCCAGTAAAAACGGAATATCAGACATTGAAAGATTCCATAAAACTGTGAACGATGATCTCGAAAACAAGTACACTAAATTCGAACTAATAATGTACACCTATAATCACAAGACCAGGCATAACACTACCAACCGAACACCTGCAGACATATTCATATATGCAGGAAGTCCAGAGTATGACACTCAACTGAACAAGGTGAATCAAATCACCCAGTTGAACCAAAGTCGTAATGACTTCGAAGTGGACACTAGGTTTAGAAAATAACCTCTAGTAAAGTCCAAAATAACTAACCCTTTCAAAAAGACGGGGGAAATAACCAAAATAGACGAAAAACACTACGAAGAAAAGAATAGGGGAAGAAAGATAACGCATTACAAATCTAAATATAAAAAGAAAAAGAAAATTAATATAAGCAAATATAATAATTCCAGCCCGCCCATCGAAACGGAACGCAACATAATTAAATTCATCGTCCTTATGACATTAACGGTCCTTACAACAGAAGGACAAAATATTGAAATAAATCCAATTGAATCCAGAAACGGATATCTCATATTTAAAACGGGATCAATTGATCTCCCCATAAATTATGAGTACCATTACTTAATAGTTAACGTAACAAAAACCGAAGAAACCTATCAAAACCTTCTAGTAATGGCCAACCAATTTCCAAACGTAATCCAAGTAAAATACCTAGTAGATAAACTAAACATGGAAATAAATGGCTTGAAAATAGCTAAACGCAACAGGAGAGGCCTAATAAATATAGTAGGTACCGCCTATAAATACTTATTTGGCACATTAGATCAAGTAGATAGGAAAATCTCGCCAGCCATAGTATCCAAACAAATGAACTAAATTTAGTTATAGAGGTAGTAAACCATGGAATTGAGAGAATAAATCAATTAAACAAAGAAAATAACACAAATCAACAATTAGAAATTTTAATTTTCAATCTACAACATTTCGCAGAATACATTGAAGATATAGAAATGGGAATGCAACTTACTACACTTGGTATTTTTAACCCAAAACTACTAAAACAAGATTACCTGTAACATATAAATTCTGAGAAATTATTAAATATTAAAACTTCCACATGGCTAAAAGTTGACACAAATGAAGTTTATATAATCTCCAATATTCCGAGTGAAACTGCTAATGTCCCAATATATAAAATTGTTCCATACCCAGATAATCAAAATAATATTTTAACAGAAATAACATTCGATAAATATTATATTTACGAAGACAAAATATATAGCAAAGAAACTAAACAAATAATAGAAGACAATTGCATAAAAGGGATTTTAAAACAACAACCCACTAAATGTCCATACACAAAAACATTTAAGAAATTCCAAATTAATTACGTTGAACCAAATATATTGTTAACATGGAACCTTCCCAAATCCAAATTAAACCAAAATTGTTTAGATCAAGAAATAACTATCGAAGGAAATAACATAATCAAGATTTACAACTGTTCAACCCAGCTAAACGAATTCACAATATCTAATTCAATGCTAGATTTCACACAAAATGTTTATGTAAGTAATAACATAACTAGATTAGAACCACTGTCTTATGTACAGACAAAAGAAATAATTACAGAACACACAAAATATAGTAATATATTGCAGATAGTTATAATAATTATGTTCATTTTATCAATAATAAGCATAATTGGGTTTCTAATTGTTAAATTTAAGAAAATACCTAAAAATATAACAATCAGATATGTAAAACCTAAGGAAAAAGAAGAAGAACAAGAAGAAAAAAGTAACCCAATAGTTATAGAGGATATCCCCTCCCTATACCCTAAAGTGAAAACCTGAGGACAGGCTTATAAGAAATGCCGGGGGAGTAACATATCCATAATGCCCTGCATTAAGTATACGTTAAGCACTGGACACATTCATAACCACACCCACACTTACACACGATTATGTATATGCCCAGCACTCACCCTTACCCCATGTATCTCTATATGAAATAAGATAACCATATAAGATACCCCAACACCTGCATAAACAACGCAGAGCCGACAGGAAGTCCCATGCATACCGAAACTCTGGAGTGCAATAGAAACGTCGCTGACCAATACGTTATCAGCTCGTTCCCACACTCCATCCTATGACTAATTAGAATCGATCCCACACTCCAACAGAAGAGAACTCATGTAAACAAGTGAGTTCCCAAGAGGAAAGCCGACACCAATCACCAGCTGCGGCTGACCGTTTCATCCAAGTCGACGCCTCCGCCAAGCCTCCCACGCATAGGCCAACGCATCGCTATCAGCATCTCTCTTCAAAACAACGCCTCTCGCCACCGAAGCTTCGACTCTCTCAGCCGAAGCCATCATTACTCAATCCCGAAGACAATACATCAACCGAAGCCAAAAGCTTATGGAGATAAGCTTAAAGCTTCATAACAGAGGTCTCGAGATGAAGAACTCGAGAACCAAAGATCAGTTCCGTTTAAGACTTCTAAATATCGAGTTGGGGAATTCGCCTCCTATGTTCTACTATAAGTTCGTTTAATAAAATATCTTTTAAAAAACTTACTTTGGAACTCGGGAATTATTATTATATAATACTAGCCATTAAGCCCACTGTAATCGTGTTCTCAGCACCAACACATATAGAGACACTCTCAATGTAAAGAGAGCGCAAAGAATACGAAGGAGAAAAGAAAAGAATAAAATGAGAGAGAGATCAGTTTTGGATCGAGCAGAGACGAGAAAGCACGCGTTGTCAATTGCTGCCCAGACTACAATAGCAAGGTAAATAAGGCTGGGATGTATCGCGTGAGAACAATCAAAGAGCTAAAATATGAAATTACCATATACGAGAAGATGAAAGGAAAAGGAAATAACAAAGTAGGTTATAGTAAGGAAGATTCAGGTAAAAAGAATCAAAATGACGTCCTAAAGAAATGCTTTAAGTGCAACACGGAAGGTCATTTTGCAAGAGATTGCAAGGGGGAAGTAGTTTGCTATTTCTGCAATAAAAAAGGTCACATTTCCAAGAACTGTGATCAGAAGAATGAAACTTATTCCGTGAAGAAAGAGGCTGCAAATGTTCTGGAAATGAAAGCTAACAAAGGATTAATTTACAAGTGACTGTAGGATGCATTGATGTCGATATTGTAGCAGATGAAGTCAGTTTTAGCGCAACCTTTCACGTAGTTAAACAGAAAGAGTTTGAGTATGCTGCTATCATGGGAAACGATGTACTTCAATCTGTAGATTTTATATTTAGCTCAACCGGCGTACAGTTTAGAGCTAAAGAGTGCGACTTTGCTCCGATCTTTAAAGGAATGGTTATTAAGGATGATTTAGAAACAAAATCGGTTGTGGACAAAGTCGATCTGTCTCATTTGGAAATAGACCAGAAGCGTCAGGTCGAAGTGTTGATAAAAGAATACAGTCCGGTGACATCGATAGTGTCTCCCGTCAGCATGAAGATTGTATTGAATGACGACATTCCTGTATATCAACGCCCACGACGAACTTCAAACGAGAATAAGTGTTTTATAGAGAAGACAGTACAAGAATGGCTAGCAGAAAGAATTATTGTACCGATCTGCTCAGAGTACGCGTCCCCAGTAGTACTAGTTTCGAAGAAGAACGGATCTAGAAGACTTTTTTGTGACTACCGTAAGCGTAATCAAAAGATTAAAAAGGACAATTTCCCCATGAGCTTGATAGACGACGTTCTCGATAGTTTGGAAGCTTCTAAAATATTCACTACACTGGACATGATGAACGGATTTTTCCATGTGCCGATTGAGGAAAAGTCTAGAAAGTTCACAGCCTTTGTAACGCATAACGGGTAATACGAGTTCACACGCGTACCGTTTGGTATTACAAATCACCTGCTGTGTTTTGTCGATATGTCAGTGCAGTGTTAAGGGATCTTATACAAACTCAGACGATTGTGGTTTATATGGAATGTTTAGGCCTAAAAGTAGGCAGCGAACAAGGAGCGCAAATTCACCACTCTTTGGCAACATCTTAGTTAAGGCTCATTTGTAATAGTTGTAAGGAACATGAGTTCAGTTAAAAAATATAAGTGAAGAAAAGAAGACGCCCCCGAGCTTTTTTATTCTACCTCTACGACTGGTGTTTTTGAGGAACACCAAGCTACAATCAGGAAGCCAGCTCACTCCAAAACATTGGTCCTTCGAGCCGGATCTGCTCTCAACCAGATTACCAAGCTTGCCCCAGCACGCATCGTTGGATTTCCTACAACCAAAAGACCAGATAAGAGCATGACATATACTGTTGTGTCGATATTTTCTCCTCGGACCTTGAAAATTTATGGTGGGGACACGCAAACTTCTCAACAGGCCGTACCAATATCCGCAGCTGGTCTCCAAGGTGAAGAGTCTCTAGTCGATAGAATAATGTAGGTAAGGGAAGTCGGCAAATTAGGTCCGTAACTTCGGGATAAGGATTGGCTCTGAAGATTGAGATAGTCGGGCTTGATTGGGAAACAATAACATGGTTTATGTGCTCGTTCTGGGTAAATAGAGTTTCTATCATTTATGGTAGTTACTTGTTCCCCGGATAGTTTAGTTACGTAGCCAATTGTGGAACTTTCTTGCTAAAATTTTTAAGAATACTAGTTGGGGTAAACCAATTAGTTCTTATTAATTATAACGATTATCAATTAACAATCAATTCAGAACTGGCACGGACTTGGGGAATCCGACTGTCTAATTAAAACAAAGCATTGTGATGGCCCTAGCGGGTGTTGACACAATGTGATTTCTGCCCAGTGCTCTGAATGTCAAAGTGAAGAAAATGCCTGAAATTAATGAGTAAGGAAAACCAATCCGCCTTGCTAATCGCTCGGTAGTAATTGGCTTCTAGGCAAAGGGACGGCCCTCAAAAGCCGTTCCTTGAAGCCTAAATTTTTGCACGGGCACAGGTCGCCCCCAACTCTGCCGGCAACGGACAGCGGACACGGACAAGGAAGATGTGGATCTGAATAATAAGCGTAGAAGGGGATTTATTCCGTAATTCGTAAATCGTTAAAATCAGATCAAGTTGATTCAAGACCTCCTCGTGGTATCTTCCGTCAACACTATTAGTTCGAATTTATTCGGATTAATAGTGGCTAACTTGTCTCAGCGAAACAGTCCCTGGGGTTGCCATCCCCTTGGATAGTTCATATGATTGGTGCGAATGTTGTAAATTTTGAGCCTCGGATATTATTGATTAATTCGTTGACGACCCAAATCCCTACGGTTTCTAGCCTAGGGGCCCAATCCGAACATAGTGCAGAGGTTAACCAAACACGGGGTTACCAATGCACGATATGTGGACAGTCATGCCGTACGAAAGGCGGACTTGGCGTCCACATGTCTAGTCGGCACAAAGACGAGTTTGATATACTTCGTCTTCGTACTGACAAAAAGGCACAATGGAATGCGGAAGAGCTAAGTATGATGGCGAGAAAAGAGATTGAACTCGTAGCAAATGGCGAAAGATTTCTAAATAAGAAGCTAGCGGAAGTATTTACTCACCGTAGCGTCGACGCAATAAAGAAATGTCGACAGAGGGAAAAATATAAGACCACAATAGAGCAGCTATTAGGGACAGCTGCTCATTTCCCAGAAGCATTAGAATCTGAAACCATACAGCGCCGCCCTAGTATAAGCGAGCGAGATCTCCCAGTACCACCATCAGAAACACTCGGAAACACTCCAGCCGAACTGTCGAACAGTGAAATCCTGGCAGCACTACAAGGGTACCCCCGCGTAGTGTGCAACGACCAATGGAGAGTTGAAGTACTACAATCCATCGTAGATGGTGCGCAGACTTCGGGCAAGGAAACTACTCTCCTGCGCTTGTCTACCTACCTTTTGGAAATATTCCCTCAACAGAATGACCGCCCCATTCATGCAAGGCCTCTTCGGAGACCACGCAACAGGAGACAAGGTAGGCGACAGCAGTACGCCCAAACACAGCGTAACTGGGACAAGCACAAAGGTCGATGCATAAAAGCCATTTTGGATGGAACTGAGGAAACAGCAACTATGCCTAACCAGAACATCATGGTTTCCTATTGGAGACAAGTCATGACACAACCAAGCCCAACATACAGTGGTACAAACACCCAGTTCCGGATGGAACAACCACTTGAAAGGGTATGGTCTCCGATCACACTGAGAGACCTACGGTTACACAAGGTGTCATTGGCGAAATCTCCAGGGCCAGATGGAATTTCTCCTAGTACTGTCAGGAATATTCCATCCGGGATAATGCTACGCATAATGAACCTGATTCTATGGTGTGGTAAGTTGCCTATACCCATCCGACAGGCTCGAACCATCTTCATCCCGAAGAAGGTAAGAGCATCTCGACCGCAAGACTTTCGTCCAATTACGGTACCATCTGTCATAGTTAGGATACTAAATGCCATTCTGGCTTCCCGGTTGACCTTATCAGTCGACTGGGACCCGCGTCAGCGAGGGTTCCTACCAACAGATGGATGTGCCGATAATACGACGATAGTCGACTTAATATTAAGGGACCACCATAAACGTTGTAAATCATGCTATATCGCTACACTGGATATTAGCAAAGCATTTGACTCGGTGTCTCATGCAGCGGTTATTAATACTTTAACCGCTTACGGTGCCCCTAAAGACTTTGTCGACTACGTACAAAATTCGTACGAAGTCTGTGGCACAACGCTCAACGGAGATGGATGGAGATCAGAGGAATTCATCCCTGCAAGAGGTGTTAAGCAGGGTGAGCCGCTATCTCCCATAATATTCAACATGATCATTGATCGGTTGCTTAGGTCCTTCCCCAATGAGATTGGTGCCACAGTCGGAAATGCCATAACAAACGCGGCAGCATTCGCAGATGATCTAGTCCTATTTGCGGAAACTCCAATGGGGCTTCAGAAATTGTTGGACACGACTGTTGACTTTTTGTCTTCAGTCGGGCTTACCCTAAACTCGGATAAATGTTTTACAATTGGAATAAAGGGGCAACCAAAACAGAAGTGTACTGTGGTGATACCTCAGAGCTTCTGCATCGGGTCGCGCCCGTGTCCAGCACTGAAGCGTTCAGACGAGTGGAAGTATTTAGGCATACATTTCACTGCGGAAGGGAGGACCAGGTACAGTCCAGCCGAAGACCTCGGTCCAAAGCTGTTGAGATTGACAAGGTCCCCCCTAAAACCTCAACAGAAATTGTTCGCCCTCAGAACTGTCCTTATCCCACAACTCTATCACAAGCTAACCCTGGGAGTGTGATGATAGGTGTTCTGAGAAAGTGTGATATACTGGTACGTTCGTTCATAAGAAAATGGTTAGGACTTCCTATGGACGTGTCAACTGCATTCTTCCATGCTCCTCACACGTGTGGGGGTCTCGGGGTGCCTTCAGTTCGTTATTTAGCTCCAATGCTACGTATGAAAAGATTGAGCGGTATTAAATGGCCACATCTCGTACAATCCGAGGCGGCCAGCTCATTCTTAGAGGACGAACTGAATAAAGCCCGGGGCAGAACTCTGGCTGGAGAAATTGAGTTGACATCGAGGACAGCTATCGAAACGTACTGGGCGGACAAGTTGTATATGTCTGTTGATGGTAGCGGCCTACGTGAAGCGCGACTCTTTCGTCCGCAACACGGGTGGGTGTTTCAGCCCACGCGTTTGCTAACAGGTAAAGATTACAGAAACGGAATCAAACTGCGAATAAACGCCCTACCTTCAAGGTCTCGAACGACGAGGGGAAGGCATGACCTGGCTCGACAATGTCGTGCGGGATGTGATGCTCCCGAGACAAACAACCACATCCTGCAGAATTGCTACCGTACGCATGGGAAGCGGGTAGCAAGACATAACTGTGTGGTCAACAACCTTAAGAGGATTCTTGAGGAAAAGGGCCATACAGTACACGTCGAGCCGAATTTGCAGGGCGAATCCGCGGTAAGTAAACCTGACTTGGTGGCAATCCGACAAAATCACGCTTTCGTGATTGATGCGCAAATAGTAACAGATGGACTGTCCCTCGACCAAGCGCACCTGCGCAAGGTTGAGAGATATAAAAGACCTGACGTTATTGCTGCAGTGCGGCGAGATTTTAATGTGTCTGGCGCTGTCGAGGTCCTTTCCGCGACATTAAACTGGCGGGGGATCTGGAGTAATCAATCTGTCAAAGGACTGATTACGAACAATCTCCTAACAACTAGTGACAGCAATGTCATTAGTGCCAGAGTAAAGATAGGCGGATTGTACTGCTTTAGGCAGTTCATGTATCTCGCAGGATACTCTCGAGACTGGACCTAGCCAAAACACTATGTTGGAAAGAAGACGCTTGCTACCTAGGCATAATGTAAAATTAGGTATAAACATCGCAGTTGTAAAACTTGAGGTGGGTTTTACTACGTAGGCGTGATGATGGACTTGTTGAAGTGAAACCACGAATCGTGCATGCTATTATGGTTTGGCCCTTAATAGTATCTATTAAGATTTCCCATCCTCAGCGGTCAAAAAAAAAAAAAAAAAAAAATAGCCATACACATATTCATACACATTTCCAAGTGGCAACTCCTGTGCAAATATATACTTACCGTACTGGTGCTTACTCCTCTGAACACTCCGTTCGATTACACTAGTCAACACGATTTTTCCTCAAGGAATAAAACCACCTTTTTCTTAAAGATTTGGGGCTTAGAAATGGTTTGATGATATTATTTTTTTTAATTCTATGATTTTTTAAAGAATTTTCGAAAACTGGTAAAACTGGAAAACTGGAGCCTGAGTCGCATTTATGATCTCAAGCGTGACCATCAGGTAGTACTCCTTCCCTCCCCCTTTCCACCGCGTGCCGGCGATTGCGGTGGAAGCTATGTCCACCATTCGGTTTATGGCGTCGATGGTCGATTTGGCCTTGCGGAATCCATACTGGTGCGGTGAGAGATCGCCCGCCTCCGTAATGGCTCGTGTTAAGCGGGAGCACAACACCCTCTCGAGCAGCTTTCCTGCTGTTTCTATCATGCAGATTGACCTGTAGGACAACGCTGGTCCTGGCGGTATGCCCGGCTTGGGAATAAGCACAAGTTTCTGCTTCTTCCACCTCTCAGGAAAGACTCCTTCTCGAAGGCACTGGTTCAGCAGCGCAGCGAAAATTTGGAATAGAGTCAGGCCCTGGTGCCTTGTTCGGGTTTATGCTCCTGGCTGCGATTCTCACCTCCTCCAGCGTCACTTCTTCAAAGGCGGGCTGGTTCGAGGTTTCCTGTGGGCTGGGGGTCTCCTCTATGTGGTCCGCCATGCGCGGAAAGAGCTCCTCGACAATGGATCTGACTAGGTCCGGGTCCGATGGGGGTGTCTGCTTTTTGCCGCCCAGTTTGTCGGCCACTAACCGGTATGCCCTTCCCCAGGGGTCGTGCTCAGCAGTGTCGCAGAGCGCCAGGAAGCACTTGCGCTTGCTCTCCTTTATGGCCGTCTTGAGCGCGCGTCTGCAGTCCCTAAAAGCCACCTGCAGTTGCCCGCCTAAAGGGTTTCCGCGTGATCGCTGGCAACGTCGACGTGCATGGTTGCATTCCCGGCGTAGCTGGGCAATACTCTCGTTCCACCAGAACACGGGTCGGTGGTGGCGACCATATTGCCTCCTCTTGGACATGGAGGCGTCGCATGCTGACTCCAGGCCCTCCATGACGTGGTTTGCCATACATTCCGCATTTCCACCCGCCGTAAGGTTCGCCGCCCGCTCTGCGAACAGCGCCGTGTTCATGCTGTCGGCGCGGTAGCATTTCCATCTGGGCTCTGCCGGTACTGTGCTACCTCTCCGCTGTCCGATATGGCATATGATTGCCACATGATCGCTCGCCGTGTATGCGCTGCTGATGCTCCAGCTAGTTAGATTGTAGAGCGAGCTGCTGACCAGGGTGAGATCAACTACCGAACCGACTCCTGCTCTAGAGAAGGTGTGCTCCCTTCCCTGGTTAAGAAGAGCGATGTCCAATGAAGCGAAAGTCTCCAGCACCGCCCTGCCTCTTGCATTTGTCGCAACTGGGTGTCGACCTCTGACATCCGCCGCAAGGTTATCGAGGATACCTGCAAACTCGTAGAGGGATAGGCTTGGGGCGAGGTAGACGCTATAGACCCACGTAGCTCCAACCTTTGCACGAACATACCCACTCGCACGGCTAATGTCGGTGAACTGGTAATCGCCGCACATCCACAGCGCCGCCTTTTTGGTAAAATCTAGAATAAAGTCAGCCGACTCCCTGACCTTGTATGGCTCGCTAAGGGCTGCGAGGTCAATCTTTAACTCCGCTACAGTTTGGCTCAAGAGGTCTTGAGCCGCAGCACAGTGGTTAAGGTTAAGCTGCAATAGCTTCATCTTTGGGGCGGCATGCTGGATCCTCCCTTGGCTGCTGGACATCTTGAGCTGCCCGCGTAATGTTGCGTCTCCTTGGCTTTGTTGGCGATGCAGATGAAGCAGCTTGGGTCGCTCTGGCAGGTAGCTGCTTTGTGCCCATCTGCGCCACACCTGAGGCAGCATCCGGTGCGATCCACCGTGCTTTTGCACACGGCTGCAAGATGTCCAAACTCTAGACATCGGTAGCATCGCCTCTGAGATATCGGCTGCCGGAGCCGACAGATCGACCACCCGACTTTGATCTTCCCCGGTGCCAGCAGGGCTTTTGCCTGGGTGGGGGGCAAGCACACAAAAGCTATTTGCGTTCCAGCATAAGACGGCCTCAGGCTTTTGACCGCTGCAATGTCCACGCAGGGTACGCGTGACCAGGCTGTCAAGGTCTCTGATCTCCACACAGAGTTCCTCGGTCACCGCCCTAATGCCGGATTGCATGCCCAGTGCCTCGCCGATGACCTCCTTGAGCTTCGCCGTGTTGCTCTTGCTCGCGCCATCTATCTCAAGCAGCAGCTCGCCCTTTGCCGTCCTCCGGATCCTGTTTACGTTTTCGCCCACTTCCTGGAGCTTACCGTCCTGGCGCCTGGTGACCATTCGAAGAATGTCGCTATAGCTTAGCTCTCCCTGGGGCTTTTGAGCTGCTTTCTCGCGGCTGGGGTGGCAGCATGGTCCACTGCGCCGGAGGGTGTCATCTCGACCTCATCCAGCGCTGGCAGCTCAAGCTGAGTCGTCGGTTGCTTCTGCTTGGTGCCTCGTTGCCTCTTTGTAGGCCCAAGGGCCAGCTGGGGAGACTCTCGTAGCCTCTTCGTTCCTGCTGGTGGCGGCTTCACGGATGTTTGGGTGCTCTTGGTGGCGGTCGCAATCTCCCTTAGGTGCAGCTTGTCGAAGTTTTTGAGAACTAGCGCCTACAATGCAACGATTCTCAGCGCTAGATCCTTCATGGGGACATCAACGTGGCGCTGGTCGTTCATCCTCTTGACCAAATCGTTCGCGCGCGTGCCTAGGGTTTTTAAAAGCTGCAGTGGGTCGGAATGCGAACGCTCAGCCTCCTTGCCATCGGTACCAAGGTGGAACATGCTCGATCCAGTTGCTTTCGCAGGTGCCGAAGGTGGTGGGGATCTGGCAAGTGCGCTGGGCTTACCAAAGACTGCCTCTTCAGTCATGTTGTCAATCGGGGTGTGTGGTGTGGAAGTCATAATTTGAGGGTCTCAACTCGGGTTCGTTGTTCCTGGTCGCAGTGCGTAGTCACCATCGCGATTCCATGGGTGCCTTTCCGTGGAGTGAGGTCCATGCGAGGGTTGACCCTGGGCCTTATGAGCACCAGGGTTCAGAGCCAGATCGGTGCTAATTGGGATATAAATCAACCAATCCTACGCATCCCCCTAAATGGAACGACCAGCAAGCGTTTCCCGAGGCCTGCGGGGCAGTGAGGACATTAGCGTACGAGCCATTTCAGCAGCGGTTCAGACTGCCTAGTCAGGTCGCAGAATGCCCTCACCGTCAGCCCAGAGTCCAATGCACGTAGGGGGGGTTCCAGTGGGTCGTACGTAACACCTTACTGGTCTCGGTGTTACGGGTAGGATGTGTCTACCGTTGCGCTATCGTCCTTCAGCGACTGCGGCCATAATTGGTCCGCCATACTAGGCTCATTTGGGGCGTCCCGCGTCGACTGGGCATTTCTTCCTGGCTTCTGAAGATGGGGGTTATACCGCCCCTTCTCGGTCGCCAGGGCCCCGTTTGCTGGTACGCCGCCAAAGCGGTGGGGTTGGCATGAGGTCAGGTCCGCGACCCGTTTAGTAGCCGCTGACCCCAATGCGCCTTTGTGGATAGTTACGTCCATAGTATCTGCTAGTATAGTATCTCCTAGTCCTAAAAGCAGCACTCGGAGATTACGGGGTCGTTGCCTACTTTTAGGGTGGATGATAAGGCGCCCTCTGTCGGAGGCTGAGTGCTGTACTCTATCGGTGGTTAGCGTCCAGTACCTTCCAGTACTACCTGACAGCGCCATCTGCCGGTGTACAAATCGCTGTGTAGATACTAAACTTAGTATCGCAGAGAGTGCTGGAGCCCTGGCTAGCAGCTGGTATTCCGCATTTGCTAGGAAGAAAAAGAAAGCGAACGTGGAACGTGCCAGCGTGCTCACCTTAGCATAATAGCCACGTTTCCAATACCCCAATCGAGTTGGCTTTCAAGGGGCTGTTTTGCGCATACGCACCGTGCTGGCAACACCTCTGCCAGGCACGGCAACTCCGTCGCTCTCCATATTGAGTCGGAGAGAGGAGAAAAACTCACTCTCCCCGGGAGCTTCGTGCGTGCGGCCAAAAGTGTGCGCTTGAGTGGGATTTCGCACTGCGTTCTCCAAGACCGAAATCCCTGCGACCACGCTTCCATAAATATACAAAGTAAATAAATACATATTGTCGATCCTCAACGGTCCAAGATGGCAATAAAATTATTAACAACACGAAAAACAAACTCCATACATATTTACATATCCACAAGCATATGCCGGCACTTGAGTGAAGCTAGAGTGTACATACCATACATACATAGCTGCAGAAATATGCAAGTCATATGTTACTCAAACACTTACAACATATATAAACGGACCTACACGTAATTTAAACCACCAGATATAATTAATTCACATTTTATACACATGCGCATATCCGTACATATTCAGGGGTACCACAGAAATCACTTCCGCTGGAAAATCACCTCAATTCCATTCCGCCGTGCCACACACCGATTTTTCAGCGGAATCAAAATCACTCACAATTTATCCAGCGATTTGATTAAGTACACCCATAAAACACGCCTAAAACGATTGGAATCTTACTTTCCCATAAAGGTTGTTCAATTGTCGATTAACCCTCATCCAATTGATTTAACATTATACTTAAAATAATAATTTTAGTAAATCAATATTCAATCCGCTGACTGAATTTTCACTTAACGATTCCGCACTCAATCCGCTGCAGAGCGAGGTGGCCACTTAGGGCGATGCGGACTTTCGAAGTTAATACAGTTATGCCACATTTTTTAAGTCGAATTCGGAGTAATATATTTTTTATTAATTATACTGAAAGCATTCTGTTTTACTTTAATTAAGCATTACAAAAAAAAACTCATTCCAGTAAAACTTCCTTTACGTCAAACGTGTGCATACTTTTTGTGCAAATTGTGAAAACATTTGTAGTCATTTGCAGTTCTACCAGGTGGCATCGCTTCAAAATGCCAAAACAGAACCAACACACCATTTCTACACCTTATTGCCATTGCATTTATGTCAAAAATCCCTGTTCGGCTATGTGCAGACCCATGGCAGCACAAATAGAAGCATAGCGATCATTATACCAAAAACTGTTAATTTTAATGAACTAAATTAGCAGTAGTTTCAGAAGACAATCACAAAAACCACATGCGTATCGTCTGAAGGCGAAAACGAGTCCGATGCGCATCTGAGAAGCCTGCGTTGCAAGGTTTGTATTCTAATATGTTGCCTCCGTAGTTCTTCGATGTCCAACAGTCTCGGTAAAAGCATTTTAGTTAAGTTCCCCGTCAAATTCAGATGTATCATTTCTTGAACAGCTGATTTCTCCCATGCACGAAGACTTGCCAGACAACTGCTAGACTTGCCGAGTATAGTGTTTTGTTTGACTCGCACGATATTGGATGTTTTTTTGCTTTGAAATTATATAAGTACAGCTTTGAAAAATCAGCTATTTTATATTATAAAAGAAAAAAAGAAAAACCAATTGTTTTGAAATGATAAAATCAATAAAACGGCAAAATGAGCCCCATTCGAAATGAATTTTTAAAAGTGTCAACCCTAGCCTTAGTTCGAATTTGGTTTGTGACAATGCTAAGAAAAATTAAATCGCTCGGAATTCTGTGGCACGGCGGAAATCCTCTGCGCGGTTTTAAATTTCACTAGTGATTTCTTTGGCACCCCTTATTAATGTATATAAGCCACCACACGAGTTCATTTACATACACTGTAACGAACCATGGGTCTACCCATGGCTCGCCACAAACGGCGGAGAGTCAGCGCATCCACTCTGGCGGAAGACAAGAAACAAACTGATCTACACAGAGCTGACGAACCATGGCCCTATCCACGGTTTGCCCCAAATAGCGGTGTGTCAGCACTTTAAGCAACGTACACAATTAATTAAGAACTCTCGATAAACCACTCTACACATTTTTGTCCACACAACAATTTAAAACCACCCCACCTCTTGGGACATTTCGCAATCGACGACCTAGATAAGAAATATCACTTGCGTTATTTCACAATAAGGCAAGCCTGCATAAAATTAGCGACCTACTGTCCCAAACTCAGCTATCACCTTCCGTGATGCCAAATTAGCGAAGCTTTCTTTTGCTCTGAACACTACTAACCCACTAGCAAACTGTCAACGAAGCACCAAGCTTCGACCCACTTGCTAGCCCCACAGTTATTGTCAGAAAATAATCATAAGTTAGCAATAATTAATTATTTCCGGGTCGGTTGCAATCACCAGATGCATAAAAGGGCCAAGATCGGCCGAAGAAGTAGGCAGTCCACCAGCCCCAACACAAGACACTGCACCAGGCAGTCCCTCAATACAAGACCACAGTCTACCGGCCAAGTAACCAGATGCACTCGTAAAACTGTAAACAAAAGAATTAAGTAATAAAGAAAATATAACAACGTCAACAGAACACCAACCACGCTTCTGAAATATTTTTCGTCGGCTACAACGCTCCACCTGTAACCTACCTCTCTTACGATTAGGCCGCTCCGAACCTAAAAGGTCACCTACAATCTACAAATTTTCTTGTAGCGGACCCTGGACAGACAGATGCATATCCCAGCCCTCACAACACGGACAAACACACGTCGGCCAAGGCAAAGCGTACAACATTATCCAGTACGCAATGCCCACTTATAGCCTTTTCACACTGGGGACCATCCACCATCCCTTTCTGCGATGGTCCGTAAGGTTTTGCCGTTCCGAAAATTTCCCAGTTATTCCACCATCCATCTGGGATGTTCCTAATAGCCTTTTCACACTGGGCACCATCCACCATCCACCATTTCTGGGATGGTCCGTAAGGTTTTGCCGTTCCGAAAATTTCCCAGTTATTCCACCATCCATCTGGGATGTTCCTAAATCGCACGTTTCTGTTCGGTATTTTTTCGATAATTGTCAAATGCAACCATAAATATTTGACATTCACATCAAAAAATCGGAATTCACTACGAAAATTTAAACAATGACAGACAGGAAAATATAAAATAACAAAAAAAGCACCAGATCTAACAAAAAACGGAAAAATCCAAAGATATCAAAGAAAAATGGAAGGAGCATCAAATGGCAGTGGTAAGTTTCAGAGATATCATTTTTGAATACCCATATATCACAATATTGCAGCACATAAGAAAACACGCAGTGGAAGGGTCAAGTGGACCACAGAAATGGAGAACCTACTCATTGACCTGTGGCAAGAAAATATAGACGATTTGCGGGGAGTCCGTAAGAACTCCCACGTTTATATGGAGATGGCCCAGACCATGAAGGAGGGGTGTGATCTCGATGGACAGAAGTACGAACGAAGGTTGAAAACTTGACCAAAAAATACAGGTAAATATTATTGTATTTGGTAAACAATAAATTGTTGATTCCATTTTATTTTCATACTTTGCAGGATGGAAAAAAATAAAGTGGGGCCAAGCGGAGGGTCTCCCTCTGGATGGCAGCATTTCGAGAAGCTGCAAGCCTTTTTAGGAGCCTTCCGAGTAAACAACTCGGAGCAAAGCACCCTGGATAACGAGATAAAAGTTAAATAAAATGATGTATTTATTACGTTCATTATGTTATGTTCATTGCAGATATTAATCAGTTTTTTTCGGACGTGATCGAGGTGGACCTAGACGGATCCTGCAGCTCCAGCGCACTCTCTGTGAGCAATGGGCCCCCACAGAAGCGCACCAAGCTGGATAGCGTAGAGGTGTCCAGAGAGCGCCTAGCTGCTCAGAAGGATCACCATAAAAAGCAGGAGGATCACCACAAGAGGCAGGAGTATCTCCTCGAGGAGCTGATCCGAACCCAGACGACATTTCAAACGGATTTTATGCAATTTTTAAGAGAAAATAAACAGTAGTAGTAGGTTAAGTAGTAGTAGGTTTAAATTTAAGTAATTTTAATAAATGACTAAAACTAATTATTTAAATTTATTCTATTTACACAATATGTTGCAATTGCAGATCGTATCTGTTCTGCTGAATTAATATAATCAGCAGAAATATTGCTGCGATCGGGCTGTTCTCTCTGCTCACTTAAAGGTAGTTCTCAACTTTCATTAATTGAGCTGTTGTGCATGTTTAACATGTTGGTAAAATGCAACAGCACAATATAATGGCACTATTGTTTTTATAATGACTATCCAGGCCTTTTCCAATAATGCGGAATCTGGCTTTTAAGTGCCGAAAGCATTTTCCACAACTCGCCTAGCTTTGGAAAGGTTGTAACTAAAAGTGCGCTGTTCTAAAGACGCTGCTGTAGAAAAAGGGTATGGCTTCATGAGCTTCTTTGAGAATCTGAATGCCGAGTATCCAATCAGCGTTACTGGCACCTTTACTCCGTTAATTTCCTTCGATTTTTCCTCAAGCAATGGCGACTCTTCGATACGCTTTCCAAGGCTTGACTGTTGGTAAATCATCGAGTCGTTGCATCTTCCTGCGGATCCGATGTTTACATACGTAAATCTATATCTGAAGTAGATTGAAATTAAATATTTTAATAATTAAGTAAATAACTTGAAAATATTTGTTTAGGTGCGAATATCTTACCTGTAGTCTACCATTGCAAATAATACTGTTGAATACCAGCCTTTGTAATTGTGGTGGTCGACTGCCTCAGCTGCAGGTGGTTTTATTTCGATGTGACATCCATCTAACATAAAAATTAAGTGATGAAATTAATTTACATATATGTATATACATATATTATGGATGATTTTATTGCATTATTACCAATTGCACCTAGGCACTGAGGAAACCCAATTTCTTCAAATCCTTGGACACACTCGTCAATTTTCTCTGAAGTGAGATAGTTTTTGGACATGTATTCCTCTGAGAATTCGTTGATGAATGCTCTGCAAAACTCATGCAGGATATTGCAGACGCTGTTGGCTGACACTCCGAAAAGCCTACCGACTGTTCGGTACTGAGAAGAAGATCCCAAAGTATATAAAGATATGGCGATACGCTTCTCCAGAGGGATTGCAGCTCGGCAGTTTGTGTCCTTCTTCCGTAGCACTTCCAAGCGAGTAACCAACAGAGAAAAGCAGGATCTCTCCATCCTAAAACTTTCCTTAAAAAACGCCTCGTTGTTTTCGGGTACATCCTTCTCCCAAAATTTACCGAACCGCTTCTGAAAAACATAACATATATATTTTTACTTTTAACATTGGTTGCATTTATTAGAAGCACTCACAAATGACCACAACCTTCCGGGCTTCAGTGTTTTCAAAACAGATATCCACTCTATTATCTCCTCCTCGTCAAAGTTATCCTCATCATCATCGTCCATGTCCAACAACATGATTAGCTTGTGCAAGAATATGTTTTGCTGCTGAATCACATTCACGACCATTGAAATGTTATTTATATTAATTTTAATTAAAGTAAACAAATTTTCAGCTAACGCAATTGTGAGTAACAGCTGTTTCTCATGGATGGTGGCTCGGTGTTTCACATATTTCAAAAATTCCCACCGTTCCCCCAGGATGGACTCAGTGTGCGCGAGTATTATATACATTTCCCATAAATAAACATAACATAAATACAACACATTATAATCTTTGTTTATTATATATTGTATGTGCAAACTACCACCAAGATCGATATCGATATTCCCGCATTAACACAAAATACTAGAAAAAAAGACGCCAATAAAATATACTAAACGTTTCCATCTTTTAGTATTGCTTCTGCGTTTCGCATCTGACGGTCACATAATTCATAAAATAGTATTTTTCGTGCGCGCTACAGCGTGGTTATTATTAAAATTCAAAAATAGTATTTTTTGTGTGCACTGCGCCGCTTATATTAGATAATTATCAATAATTAGTTATCAACAAGGTTGTTCCTTTCCACTGTTCCGAACAACCCGTTCCTATTGGTATATGTATATCGTCCGCAATACTATTTTCCGCAATTATTTTCTGGCTGCATAAGGTCCTAGCATGCCAATTGACACTGCCAAGGATAAAAAGCTCCTTTATGTTCCGCTGGGGCACCATAGAAGATCAAAGTCCGATCCAAGTCAATCCGCTGGGCCTAGGGTCTCATTGGGGCAAGAACAAATTAATCCACGTGCGTCCCCTCTGCAAAGCGAGATCAATCGGTCAGAACATTAAATTGCAAAGTATGTTTTCATTAACCACTTTCATTTCGGTGACCGATCGTCTCAGTCAGTTTGAGTCAAAATTTGCCTCCAACTCCGAAGTGTCACTGCACGCGCTCAAAGTCCGACAAGAGCAGATTCGGAGCCTGTGGGACAACGTCGAGCAAGAATGTGAGCGCTGTTCAAGAGCGCTCTCTGAATCTGCTGGACACAGCGGTGAGAACGATACCGCAACCCTGCATGCGAAATATGACCACTGCTATGCGGCTCACGAACGTTGTGCAGCAACGCTTAGACTCCAACTGTTGCCATAAGCCGAGAGGCTGCCGGCTACCGCCTGTTGACACCGAAGTCTTTTCCGGAGATTATTTAAAATGGCATACGTTCCGGGACATCTTCACATCGGTGCACAGACGAGTGGTGATGCTAAGGCTATCGTGTCAAAGTCCCCGCTCACAAACGATGGCTTCGCATCAGCATGGGAAGCACTCGTCGGCTATTAGTTAACAGTCAACTCCGAATTCTGTTTGTGCAGTCCATTTCTCACGAGTCTGCAGGCGCGTTAAAAGATTTACAAAGCACCATTCAAGGGTGCCTATCGGCTCTGGAACTATCCAAGATCTCCATTGAGAACTGGGATTGTCTCCTCGTTTTCCTGTGTTCGTCAAAGCTTCCAAAAATCACATTATCACTGTGGGAACAGGCTCTCCACAGCAAGGCTGATATTCCAGCTTGGGCGGATTTGAATACTTTTCTGTTGGAACGGTACAGAACTTTAGAGGCAATCGAAGATGTAAGGCCCCAGGTAGTTCCACAGCTGGCGTTTAAAGCGACCAGAAAAGAACCCCCTACCAAAAGAATGAACTCCTTTGAAGCCAAGGTCACTGCCAAGATTCAGACTTGCAAACTTTGCGCCAAGGAGAATCATCCAATCTGCACATGTCCGAAATTTTTACACATGTCCGTGCAGGAGCGATGCGACAGTATCAAGCAACACAAGCTGTGTTTAAATTGCTTCGCAAGAGGTCACCAACTCAAGGATTGCACTAGTGCGCATAATTGCCATGCCTGCAAGGGGCATCATCACACTCTCCTTCACCGTCCGACGAATTCTCAAGCAGGTGGTCCTGCAATAGCTTTGGACACGTCCCTCAATATACAGTCCACTTCTCTCCCACAAATGACGGTCCAAAATTATTTCTCGGCAAGCACACATAGTGTTCTTCTCGGCACGGCCATAATCCAGGTATGTTCTTTGGGAACAAAATATACAGCACGTGCATTGGTTGACTCGGGGTCCGAAGCGACCTTCATTTTTGAACGTCTGTTTAAATTGATACGACTCCAGTATCAGTCTGTTGACGCTCAAGTTTCGGGGCTCAATGGAGCCATTGCAGCCCAACCTCAAAGTTTATGCCATTTCCATATTGGCTCTCTAATTAAGCCCAGAATCCAAATTGAAACTTCGGCTTTCGTCCCTCCAAAGTTGGCAGGGAACCTGCCCTCCTACACAATTCCACAAAGTTCTTTAGAAGGGCTTCCCAATCTACAACTGGCAGATCCACATTTTCACAAGAATTCCCAGATAGATGTTTTACTGGGAGCTGACATTTTCCATCCATACTACTAAATATCATACTATACCAATATCTGTGGTACCCTTTTAGGTCAGGAAACAATTTTTGGCTGGACCATCACGGGTCCCATTTCCAACACTGGCACCAAAGTCATCTCATCTTTCTCCACTCGAATTTCACTGAGTCAAGACGTAAGGTTGGAGAAACTTCTCACAAAATTTTGGGAGGTGGAGGATATCCCAGTGTGAAGAGCTGTTAGTCAATAGAAACGGTCAACTCTATGGGGGCTGTTATACGCACGTGTGAAGAGCTGTTAGTCAACAGAAACGGTCAACTCTATGGGGGCTGTTATACGCACGATATACCCATAGCCATCGATACCAACAGAGGCGATACTCACTTAAGAAGTCGAAGCGAACAAGATAGCACACGTTCAAGAAAACCTTTTGTTTCAATTAATTCAGTCTACATATTGTTAAACTTATTATATCCAATAAACACTACTATACTACTCAAAAGCCATCCCGTCACAGTTCAGAAGTGGGATTAGTAGAGTTTTTATGTGTAGAGCGAAAAAGTTGTAAGAGAAACTAAAAAAAAAAAAAAAGCGACAAGAATCGTCGGCGTGGGAAGTTTGCAATGGGATGTGTTCCCTAAGGTCTGTGTGACAAAGAAAATTGCAAATTACGGATGTGTTCCTTTTCTACGTGGCAGACGGATTCAACATTCAGCGATCAGGAATCTTAGTGAACCTGGACAGAAAGAGTCTCAAGAAATTGCGTCAGGAATCTGTGTGAGCCTCTCTATATATACTAATACATACAAAAGGCTTGTGTGTATATGTAGCGTCGTTGTGAAATTCACAAGTTGAAGCCCAACATTGTGAAATACAGTCATATCAGTTGTCTCGCTTGCACACATCATAACGAAATTGATTGTGCGTGCAAGTTAAAAGCAGACAAACAGAGGGACGACCATATCAGCGAAAATGGTCAAAATTGCGGATCTTAAGGTGGACCAGTTACGGTTCTTGTTAAGAGAGCGGAACTTGGCAGTTTCGGGCTCCAGAGCCGAATTAGTACAACGACTAATTGAGTTTGAGAAAACCGAAGACGTAGAGATGCCACAAGCGGCTGGAAACATAAGTCAACATGAGGAGGAGACGGTGACGTCACATGCGGCGGCAATTTCACACATGCAAAATGAAATGACGGAGCTGAAGAATATGATGGTTCAGTTGGTCATCATGCAACGACAAAACGTGGAAGCAAAAGCATCAGGTGCAACAGCACAAGCGGCAGCAGCCACAACAAACCAGCAGCCGATCAGAGAAGAAAATACAGAGGGTAGACAGGCTACCAATTACGTAAGGCAAGCGTCGGTCAAGGAAATAGCAAATACCTTGCCGGACTATGACCCCAGCGACGATAATGCCATCTCCGTAGACCAGTTCATCGATCGTGTCAACAAGGTAGTTGAGGCTTACCAATGGGACGAGAAGTTTCTTTTGCTCGCCATTTATACGCGGCTTAAGGGTCCCGCTAAGATGTGGCTCGACTCGTCGCCGGTTCTACACACCACATGGAGTGACTTCGCTGCAGCTATAAGAGACGAGTTTGGATCTAACCCAGATGAAGCAGAAGTTCACTTCAATATGGCTAATGCAACCAGACGATCAAAGGAGACAGTAAAGGAGTATTGTTTCCGGATGTCCGCCCTGGGCGTGCGGTACAAGGTTAGTGAAGCAGCTGTTATAAGATATGTTAGATCAGGTATACAGCATCGAGAATTGCAAAATAGTCTTGCCGCAATTCAGTTTTCGTCAATGAAGCAGTTTCGTGATGCAGCCGAATCGTATTTTGTAAATAGAGGTCGACCAATCGCAAACAAAAAGGAGTTCGTACCAAAGGGCAGCAACTTTGAGACAAAGCAGGACTACGACGTAAAGGCAACAAAGCCAAAGGAGACTCAAAAGTGCTACAACTGTGGTGAATTGGGGCACTTCGCTAGTTCATGCCAACAAGAAAAAAAGAAGTCGCGTTGCAACAACTGTAATAAGTTTCATGCACTCAATGTGAAATGCCAACCGGCAAATATGATGCGTTTGGGTGCCGCGAATCTCGACAAGCTATTCACCAAGAAAATCTACATACAGTCGTACATCTATAGCGCATTCATTGATACTGGAAGTCAGGCTAGTATCATGCGCCAATCAGTTGCCAAACAAATCAACGCTGATCGCCACAAGTGGTCTATGAAGATTCGAGGCATTTGTGGGGGTTCCTGTATCTTGACCGAAGCAATGGTTGTGGATATGGACATCGATGGAAAAATGATTACGGCCAAAGTATACATAGCAGACGACGACCTGCTGCAAGAGGACTTTCTGTTAGGACAAGACGTCATCATTAGCGGTCATCTATCGCTGAAGTTTGAGCCAGGCGACACTGAAGTGAAACGTGCTATTCATCAACAGGTAGCCTTTGTAAGCGACAACCTAACTACAAAACTTCTTGTCAATCTACAGAACCATCAGGAGAGAAGTCAAATGGGCGGTTTGCTGGAGAAGTTCAAGCATGTTTTCTCCACAGGACTGCAAGGCATAGGCAAAACCAACATTGTTCAAGCCAACATTAGCGTTGAGAGTGGCCATGTGGTTTCGCAAGCGCCATACCGAGTATCCGAGCCAAAGAAGGAAATTGTAAGCAGAATGGTCGAAGAGCTGTTGGAGCAGGATATTATCATACCATCCACGTCAGAGTACGCCAGCCCAGTGGTGCTCATCAAGAAGCCAAACGGTAGTGATCGACTCTGTGTTGATTACCGCCGTCTCAATAAATTGATCAAGAAGGAAAATTTTCCTGTACCGAACATCGAGGAGCGTCTGCAGGAGGCGAAGCGATTTAAATACTTTTCTTCTCTGGACCTCAACAGCGGTTATTATCAGATAGAAGTAGCACCGGAAAGTAGAAGGTTTACTGCATTCATCACTACGGATGGACTGTATGAGTTCAAGCGACTTCCTTTTGGACTAAAGACTGCACCTGCTGTTTTCAATCGACTCATGGCAGAATTACAAAAGCGAGTGCAGAAAGGCGACATGATACATTACATGGACGACATCTTAATTGGTAGTCAGACGTTTGACGAGATGTATGAGAAGCTTGAGCGAATCCTCCAAGTATTGCAAGAGTGCGGACTAACGCTAAATCTGGATAAATGTGAATTGCTTAAACAAACAATTACATTCCTGGGTCATCAGATACACGCAGATGGCATTAGTCCTGGAGAGGTAAAGACGAACGCTATTGCATTATTCTCGACGCCGAGCAATGTGACTGAAGTACGGCAGTTTTTGGGTCTCAGCGGTTATTTCCGGAAATTTGTTGCCGGATATGCCATTATTTCGGATCCCTTGCGTGCCCTATTGCGCAAAGACCAGACGTTCAAGTGGGAACAGCCACAACAGGATGCATTTGACGAGTTAAAGAGACGCCTAATATCGAAGCCCGTTGTCACCAGTTACCGACTCGATGCTGAGCATGAACTACATACGGATGCAAGTGCCGTTGGCTTAGCCGGAGTATTGCTGCAGAAGGATGAAGATCAGATGAAGCCAATTGCTTACTATAGCCGAGCAACGTCCAAGCCAGAGAAGAACTACCACAGTTATGAACTAGAAGCACTAGCCGTCGTCGAGTCGTTGGAGCGATTTAAATATTACATCTATGGTAAGCGTATTAAAGTCGTTACCGATTGTAATGCCCTGAAAACATCAATGGAGAAACGAGAGCTTATACCCCGAATTGCAAGATGGTGGCTGCGTATACAAGAATTTGACATAGACATTGTTCATCGAGCTGGAACACAGATGAATCATGTTGACGCACTAAGTCGAGCTCCAGTTGAGGATGCACATGAGATGGACACAGCATCCCTGAAAATTTCGAAGACCATCATCGACGAGGTTGATTGGTTGTTTGCCATACAATTACAAGATGAGAAAATCCAGAAGATTGTCGCTGAGATGAAAATTGATAAGAAATCTGAGAACGACGAGTATGTGATCGAGCAAGATCGCCTGTTTCGCAAATATGACGGCAAGCTGCTATGGGTTGTTCCGAAGCAGCTAAGATTCCATATTTTACATGAATGTCACGACAAGGCTGGACACATGAGCACAGAGAAAACCATTAATCGGATTCTAAATTTGTTTTGGTTTCCCCGAATGCGCAACTACGTTAAAAGCTACATAAAGTCATGTGTGGGCTGTGCGCTGTATAAGATACCAGGTGGACGTCAGGAAGGACAATACCATTATGATGACATCAATCCGATCCCTTTTTCGACCGTACATATGGATCACCTGGGACCCTTCCCAAAGAGTTCAAAACGGAATGAGCACATTCTTGTAATTGTCGACGCATTCACTAAATTTACCATAGTGCGAGCTGTAAAAAGTACAGCCACGAAACACGTTATTGATATCCTACAGGAGGTAACCAGCTACTTCGGAATGCCAGCTCGAATCATTACCGATCGCGGTACAGCTTTTACGTCAAAGGATTTTGATGTATATTGTAAGTCGAATAATGTAAAGCACATACTCAATGCTGTAAAGACACCGAGAGCGAACGGACATTCAGAGCGAACCAACCGGATTATTTTGTCAATGCTATTGCCTTCAAATGAAAATGAAAAACGATGGGACGACCAGCTACGCTCAATTCAATGGAGCATCAACACCATGGTAAATAGTACGACTAAATGTTCCCCATTTCAGCTATTGTATGGTTATGAGCCACGAGATATCCTCAAGAACACAGTGACGAATGCGATCCAAGGCCCAGATCTGAAGATGATTACTGATGACGAATTGGAAAAGCTACGAGCAGATGCTGCGACTACAGTCAACGATCATAGGGCTGCTGCGAAGAAACGTTACGATGCTAGACATTCCAAGCCAACCGTATATACCCTTGGTGATCTTGTGTTAGTCGAGAATGAGCCGTTTAGCACAGGAACATCACGCAAATTGGACCCTCGCTATAAAGGTCCATTTATTATCAGCAAGGTTCTGCCAAACGACCGATATCTAGTAGAAGATATCCCTCATGCCCAACGAAAGCAAAGGCACTATAAGTCGGTGTATTCTTCTGACAGAATGAAACGCTGGTGCGAACTTCCACCCGATTAACCAGATGAAGATGACGACATGGAAGGCGATTCACCCTACGAATCTCGCGAGGACGCTGCGATTTTTCAGGAAAGGCCGACTGTGAAGAGCTGTTAGTCAATAGAAACGGTCAACTCTATGGGGGCTGTTATACGCACGTGTAAAGAGCTGTTAGTCAACAGAAACGGTCAACTCTATGGGGGCTGTTATACGCACGATATACCCATAGCCATCGATACCAACAGAGGCGATACTCACTTAAGAAGTCGAAGCGAACAAGATAGCACACGTTCAAGAAAACCTTTTGTTTCAATTAATTCAGTCTACATATTGTTAAACTTATTATATCCAATAAACACTACTATACTACTCAAAAGCCATCCCGTCACACCAGTTACACTGGTAAAAGAATCCGACGTAGCTTGTGAGAAGTTGTTTCAGCAGACAACCACCAGGAGCGAAGATGGTAGATATGTTGTCACCCTCCCTTTTAAGAATCCTGAATCCATTAACTTGGGTCATTCAAGATCTATCGCACTGGCACAGCTCCTTCGTAAAGAGAATCGGTTAAATAAGAACTCATCCCTTAAATAGCAGTACGAAAAGGTCCTTCAGGAGTATTCGGACCTTGGTCATATGAGACCACAAGCGGCCCAGACAATTTTTATCTCCCGCATCATGCTGTCTATGAGCCAGATAGCACCACCACAAAGCTTCGCGTTGTGTTTAACGCCTTCAGTCCGTCTTCAAACGGCAAAAGCCTCAACGACGTCCTACATCCGGGACCCGTTCTCCAATCGGATCTGACGATGCAGATCATAAAATGGCGGTTCTTTGAGTATTTGTTTAACGCAGACATTACCAAAATGTATAGGCAAATCCTGGTGGATCCAAAACACACTCCATACCAAAGAATCCTTTTTCGAACAAAGAACAATGAGCTCCGAGATTTCGAACTGAACACAGTCACCTTTGGAGTAAACTGTGCCCCATTCCTAGCGATCAGAGTACTGCAGCAACTAGCTAAAGATGTGCAGTGTCGCTACCCCCTAGCTAGTGACATTATATCCAACAACATGTATGTTGACGATGTGTTAGCAGGAGCTCACACTGAGAGTTGTGCAGTACAATGTATAATGCACTTGAATCCGCAGGGTTTCCATTAAGAAAGTGGACTTCTTATAAAAAGGACTTGCTCAAGGTCATCCCAGAACAGCAGCGACTAAGATCCAACTTCCTCGAGACAGAGGAAGCCAGTGCTGCAAAGACGCTCGGAATCCGATGGAAAGCGGATTCCAATGAGTTCTTCTTTACACCTTCCCAGTTTCCGACCAAATCACTGGTGTCCAAACGAGAAGTTCTCTCGCAGATTGCGAAACTTTTCGATCCCGCCGGGTGGTTAGCGCCAGTCATTGTCCGCGCAAAGATTTTCATGCAGGAAACATGGCTCAGAGAACTAGGGTGGGATGATCCGCTACCTGATGACCTTACTTCAAAGTGGCAAGAGTTCCTCGACCACTTTGCAAGCCTCGGCGAGGTGCGCATTCCACGATGGGTGGAAACCCAGCCAAAGCTGCGACTGCAAATCCATGGGTTCTGTGATGCGTCTCAGCGCGCATACGGCGCCGCGCTTTATATCCCCACGGAAAATCTCGACAGAATCTCGCTCCCACGAAAACGGTGTCCATCCCACGGTTAGAATTGTGCGGAGCCGTGTTGCTAGCCGAATTGTCAGCAGCAGTAATTCCACAGCTACCCCTAAAAGAGTGTGAGTGTTAATACTGGACTGACTCGACACTAGTTTTAGCATGGCTGAATAAGCCTCCATGTGCGTGGTCAACGTTTGTGGCGAACAGGGTAACCAGAATTACCCAAACGACAGACGCCAAACAGTGGCGCCACGTACGATCCGAGTCCAATCCAGCCGACCTTGCGAGCAGAGGAGTGTCAGCAGTTGAACTACTTGGCAGTTCACTGTGGTGGCACGGACCAGAATGGTTGCAGGCTGCACAGCATCATTGGCCAGCTTCCACTGAACTTTATCTTGAAACGGAACTGGAACAACGTCCTATTAAGGTCAATGTGGCAACCACCAGCTCTGCATTTTATTTTATTTATTTATTTATTTAATAACTTACTTAACTATTTATCCAAACTATACTACTATGTAGATCGTGGCGATTGTAGGAAGAAGGGGCGATGCTGTACGGTACCGCCGCAAAGCATTGCTTCGCACAGCCGCTCCTCCTTAATCCACCGTCGCTCTCCTTTCTCTTTCTGCTCCTCGGAGCTCCCGCATGATGCCAGCAGCAAACTGCGCTAAGGCGTCCCATGCCTTAGAGTCCGAGACCATCAGGCGGACTAATCCCTTTGCGCTGACTCTGGTGCCTAGTGCCACCTCCAGCCTATGCCTCTCGTGCGTGAAGCGATGGCACTCGAAAAAGACGTGGTGGACTCTATGCCTCGGCCGCAAGCTGGGCACCAGTCTTCGGTTTCATGTCCAAAGCTCTTCAGGTATGATCGGAAGCAGCCGTGACCACTGAGGATTTCAGGTGGTCAGGTGGAAGTCAATCTGACCGTGCTTCCACGGCTCGAATAGCCTCGTTTGCCGCTGCTTCCGTTGCTACGAGGTCCTTGGCCACTACTGCGATGGCCGCATCGTCGGCGAACCCTACTATCGTAGTGCCTTCTGGTAGGTTCAGTCGGAGGACTCTATCGTACATCGTGTTCCACATGAGCGGCCCTAGCACTGATCCCTGGGGCACTCCAGCTGAGACTTCGTACCTCTTTGTTCCCTCGCTCGTCTCGTACGACAACACCCGGTGGCTGAGGTAGCTGTCTATCACGCAGAGGAGGTAGTCCGGTATGCCTACCGTCCGTAGCGCCTCCAACGTTCTTGCCCAGCTTGCCGTGTTAAACGCATTCTTGATGTCCAGGGTGACCAGCAAGCAATACTGCTTACTGCCTCCTTTCCATCGTATGCCGCAAATGGCTCTTTCCGCTATGGTCACAATCTTGTCGATGGCGTCCAGCGTCGACCTGCCTTTGCGGAGGCCGTACTGGTTTGCCGAACCAATGGGTATGTGTGCGTCTTTGTGTGTTTTAGCACCAAAGCGGTCCATTTGGAAGCGACCTCAGACCTCACGACCGAAAAGTTCTTAGCGGCATTTTCGAGATTTATAGCACGGCGTGGGTGTCCAGCGACAATGCACTCCGATAATGGGAAAACATTTGTCGGAGCTGCCAAGGTCCTGTCGCGTGAGTTCTTGGAGGCAACAAGAAATCTTGTCCTTTCTAAATACAGCCATCAACAGTTATCCTGGCAGTTCAACCCTCCTAGTGCCCCACACATGGGTTGCTTATGCGAAGCTGGGGTGAAGAGTTTGAAAACTCTCGTTTATAAATCCACGGCCACGTTCAAGCATACCTTTCAGGAGCTGTCAACTCTACTTTCCAAAGTAGAGGCATGCCTGAATTCACGTCCAATTTTGCCAATGTCCGAAGACCCGACCGACCTGCTGGCGTTGAGCCCGGGTCACTTCCTTGTCGGGGGCCCACTTCTATCCAACACTGATTGTCATTCCAATGTTAAGAAAAATATGTCAAGACAATCCAGGAAATTGGTATCGCGATGTAGGCAGGGTTCAGAAAATAATTAATAATACTCCACCTCGAACCATAAAGTATAGTCCGTTTAAAGTTTTGACTGGATTGAATATGAGGAAGAAAGATGATGACCTCAGGAAAATATTAGAAGATTTGGATGTAGAAGAACTCATTGATGATCGAGAAGAAATACGAAAGAAAGCACAAGAGAATAGAACCAAAAAAGAAAGGTGGAAAATGAGTAAAAGTTGGGTGAATTGGTAGCAATTAAAAGAACACAGTATGGCACTGGTATGAAACTTAGACCAACATTTTTCGGACCAAATAAAATTATAAAGAAAATGAATCATGGTCGCTATGAGGTCCAGAAAGTAGGTAACCAAGAAGGGCCAAAAGTTACAACTACTGCTGCTGAATATATGAAAAAGTGGAGTTCATTCAGGGCGAATGAAGATTCAGGATGGCCGATTGTGGGAATGGGGCATATGATGGAATGGCAGAGTCCAGCTGATGGCAAGGTATGGGCACGGATGGGTGAGGGACATAGGCCAAAGACGCTGGGTCGCATTCTCGATATCACTCTCTCTCTCGCACGTTTTTGCCTCGATGTTATAAAAAGAAGAAGTTGGTGCGAATCGTCGAACGAGAACGGTCAAGTTTTGTGCCGTGAATGCCATATAATATTAATTCTATATACTATGTAACCTACCTGTTAAACAAATTTGCGACATTACCCAAAAATAAAAACACATAATTTGTAACCCCTCCATATACATATATCGCGGAGCTCGGAATTGGCGGGGAATAAAAAAAACCGCACTAGGATGCGATTTGGGAAGACGAAATCGTACTTATCTTCGGAACGTAGCGATGTAATCCACCGATGCTTGCAAGGTTGGTCTCCTCCTTATGAGGAAGGTGAAGATCCGGCTCGAAGGAGCCGGATGATGGATGTGGTCGGGTCCGCGTCGTTTCCCAAGTCAAGGATTCCCAATAAAAGTCGGAAGAGGTGGTGCTTCAAGTTGATAATATATGGTAATATATTCTAGTGTATATGTACGCGGAGCGTGTAGGCTTTGTCGGGGTGGAAAAAGGCACTGGTAATAGCGCGGTCGCACCGTTGGGGGTAGGCGGAGACTCCCTTCTGCGGGGGCCCAAAGCGTCACTTATGCTAGCTTATATGTAAGCCCGCTCGGGAGCCGTGTGGATCATGAGAGCGCTGTCAGAGCGCGCTAACAGAGCTGTCCACGGGTGCGTCTACAGACAAGTAGCGGAGAGCGGAAAACGATACGACGGTTACGCTGGCATGTTAACAGCGCTGGTGCCCTGTTCAGGCTGGTGCCTGTTCACCAATCTTCTAGCGAGGTTCGGGTGGCTCCCCTAGTTTGGTCACGTTTTTTGTGGCTTGTTCGTTAATAATGTCACCGACTGAGGGGACTCTAAGGTCTTTGGCGATGTCTCTATTACGGATATACTATTCAGCACCACAGATATTTCGGAGGGCCTGGAACACCCTAATCCTGTCCAGGCTCATTTTCGCTGCGATACCATAGACCTGGACCATACCTTATATACATTATATATCCTATATCCTTGCTGGACAGGCTGAACTTGTTGTTAGATTTAAGAAGCCAGTAGAGCTTTCTAGACTTGCTTTCCAAGGCGCTTCTGATCATCCTTGTGAGGCTGGCAAATGTCAGGCTTTTGTCCAGCGTGATTCCCAGGTACTTATGGTCCATCCGCTGCTCCAACAGCTCGCCATGAAGAAATACGCCACGGCTGATATTCCACCTACATGCCCAGTTTTAAAACCTTTAAGGTACCGCTGGAGGTTGTCCGTGGAGTTGTAAACGCAGTTGGCCCTTGACAGGACTGCCATGTCGTCGGAAAATATGGCAAGATTCACATCGATTGGCTGGGACGTATTGTTAACGCTATTTTTAGGCACATCTTGCGTGAAAAGGCTGTACAGCCTTGCGGGACTCCGGATTCAATCACCTTCACCGTGGAAACTGCTCCGCTCTGTGCGACTTGGAACGTTCTGTCCTTTAGGAAGCTTTCAATAACACTACTCAACAAAATTTTTGAAGTCTGGTATTTTTTTTTTTTTTACTTTTTTCAGAGGTTGCGCTTGTTTTTTTCACATAACTCTAGTATCTTACGTCTGGTTGTAAAGAACTTTGCTATTTTGAAAAGATAATTAAAATAGCTAGAAGTTAAGCCTCCAAACACTTTGTGAGTTCATCATTTTTGCATTTCAATGCTTTATATTTCGCAGACGGTAAGCTTAAATCACAAAGTGTTTGATCTTGACTTCTGTTCTTCTGACTAGCTGTTTTAATTATGTTTTCAAACTGACAAAGTTCTTTACAACCAGACGTAATATACTAGAAATATATGAAAAAAACAAGCGCTACCTCTGAAAAAAGCTTTAAAATATAATACCAGTTTTTAAAAATTCTTCAAAAAAAAGTTCTGCCATAGAAAAAAAACCATAATTCTTTAAACAAATTTAAAGCCCCATATCTATCAGAAAAAGTTCGATTTTGTCGAGTAGTGTTATTTAGAATTTTAAAATTAAAAAAACCAAATTTTATTGCTACATCTGCTATCTACATCTACAATGTATATTATGCATATAACATGTAGATTGTACATGTTCCATTTAGATTCTACGTCTCCTCTACTAAACGCGGCAGAGTGTGCGAGCGAGAAAGAGAATGAGAATGAGTAGCAAGGTCGTCGGCTGGAGGGGGCGGGGGAAACAGCTGAAAATTCATTCATTATATAATTATAATCAGATCTAATTCAGATTCGGCCATCTGGTAGATATGAGAATTCTCTACGATACTGCGTTTTTAGTTTTATCGTATCTTTAAAATTGTGCCTGATTTTCGTCCTTTGTGGGGGTGGAAGGGGGCGGGGCAAAATTCTGAAATACACTTGTAGCAGTGTGATATCAAATGAGTCTGGAAACCAAATTTGGTTATCCTAACTCTTATAGTCTCTGAGATCCAGGCGCTCATCGAGACGGACGGACGGACAGACGGACGGACGGACAGACATGGCTCTATCGACTCGGCTATTGATTCTGATCAAGAATATATATACTTAATGGGATCGGAAACGTTTCCTTCTCTGCGTTGCACACATCCACTATTACCACAAATCTAATATACCCCTTAACTCTTTTTTCAGTACGGGTATAAAAAAATTCCAATATTAGAAAGAGAACATATCGAGTGGCCCTTTATCCCCCCGGCAGGACCTCACTTTGGAGGTATTTGGGAAGCTGGGGTAAAATCAATAAAATATCACTATCACAATATTTGGCCCCATTGTAACGATTACAGAGGAAAGAATTGGGAATCTGGATAGGTGGAAATTAATTCAGAAAATGAAAAGAGAATTCTGGATTAAATGGAAGGAAGATTACTTACACACTCTGCAACAAAGGAATAAATGGAAAATAAGAAGTCAGAATATTAAAAAAGGGCAGATTGTATTAATAAAAGATGAAAACTGCCGCCCAGCTAAATGGCCTTTGGGAAAAATAGAAGAAATACATAAAGGTAAAGACGAGTAGTGACTATAAAACATCAAGACGAGTCAATTAAATGACCTATTGCTAAAATTTGTCCATTAGCTGGAATTGAGTCTGAAGAAAAAGACTCAGAAATGCCCCCAAGCTAGGACTCATGGAAATAATGTTAATGCTTATGTTATTTTGCCAAGTATCAGATGCAGACATCGCTGCCAGAAGGCAAGGGAAGTGGTCGATAGAAAAAATGAACAGTTCCAATTCAATGTATTTGCACCCTATGGGAGACGTTGAAATAGTCGCCTCATCTTGGGATATAATTGTGTTTAATAATATGGACCCGAATTTTGAAATGATTAAAAAGGGAAAAGAATTGATTGGGAAAATGAGAGTCGTGTGCAGTAAACTTCTGATCAATGCAATAATGTTTTAGATAACACTGAAAGACAAATTGCAGACTTAGAGGATAATAATAAACTTTTTATGACTCAGGATAACAGGAGAAAGAAACGAGCGCCATTTGAGTTTACTTTATCATATATTGTTTGGGATAATGGACGATGAAGATAGGGATGCTTTGGAAGGAAACATGAAAAATCTTTAGAAAATCAACATAATCTAGACGATTTAATTAAACGACAAACTTCAGTAGTATAGTCAACGGTAAATATTCTCAAAAGAACTACCGATGAAATAAATGTAAACTTTAGAAGTATGAACACGAGAGTAGAAAACACAACGGAGGCTTTAAAGGAAAGTTACTATGTTTATAAGGAATCTATAAACTTGTTTATGGTATCAAAGCAGCTAAGCTCCTTGATTGATGAGTGCGAGAAAATCCAATCAAGTCTATTAAAAGATATTAATCATGGTAGGTTAAATCCTGATATCTTAAAACCTATGCAGTTGAAATAGGAAATTGCCAAAATAAAAAATAGTTTATTAGAAACATTAGTTCTACCAGAAAAAGAACATGAACGGAATTAAAAGAAATTTACAGTCTTTTAACCGCAAAGGGAATTTTCGTATACAGCAAATTAATTCTGTACGTGAAGATCCCACTGTTTGGTAGGCACTCATATTATTTGTTTAGGATTATTCCAATACCAGTGGAGCACGAAAAGGAATTAATAAAGGTAGATTTGAGCTCAAGATATTTAGTATATAATTTTGAAATTGATTCATATCATTCGATGACTGAGGCTACCTTAAATAAATGCCAAAAATGGCAGACAAATAAAAGAGTATGTGAAGGTAATTGGCCTTGGAACAGCGCCAATGATAATGCTTGGGAGATAGCTCCGTTTAAACCAAAAGGTCATTCAAATTGTGTGTATAGAAAAGTAGCAGAGACCAGGTCATTTTGGGTCGAATTAGAAAAGAAAGGTAGTTGGCTGTTAAAAGTTCCAGAAAACACTAATGCCAGAATTGAATGTAGTAACTCAAATCAAGAAATAATTGATCTTTCTCAACAAGGAATCTTAACAATAATAAATGGGTGTACTGTGCGAACAGTTGATAAGATATTAGTACCTCATCACAGTCTTCATACAGAAAGCTATGAGACAATCTCATCCTCTTATATAAGTAATATAAGTAAGATACCAAAAATTGCTTGGAATCTATTAACAATACCATAAATCAACCATACGGAAGAAATTGATAAATTAAACGAGAAGGAACGTGTGAGTCGCTTCTGGGGACGCGACTCTACTTATACCCGTACTCAGTCAGTATATACATTTTTGAGCATAATTTTTTTTAATTTTAGAAAAAAAAAATTTTATATATTAAATTTTTTTGCTACATCGGTTATCTACATCTACATCTACAATGTATATTTTACATCTAACGTGTAGATTATAGATGTACCATTTATATTCTACATCACCTCCGCTAGGGGTTGCTCGCGCACTGAACGCAGCAGATTGTGCGAGGAGAAAAAGAATGAGTAGCTTGGTCAAGGTCAGGAGGGGGCGGGGCAACCAACTGAAAATTTATTTCTTCATTCTGGCTATAATTATGATCCGATCTGATTCAGATTCAGCAATCTGGTAGATACGGGCATTCGCTACGATACTACTTTTTTAGTTTTATCCTATCTTAAAAATTGGTCCTTCCACAGATTTTCGTCCTTTGTGGTGGCGGAAGGGGGCGGAGCGAAATTTTGAATTACACTTGTAGCAGTGGGATATCACATGAGTCTTGAAAACAAATTTGGTTGCCCTAGCTCTTATAGTCTCTGAGATCTAGGCGCTCATCGAGACAGACGGACAGACAGACATGGCTATATCGACTCGGCTATTGATGCTGATCAAGAATATATATACTTTATGGGGTCGGAAAATTTTCCTTATCTGCGTTACACACATCCACTTTTACCACAAATCTAATATACCCCTTAACTCTTTTTTGAGTACGGCTATAAAAAATGAATTAAAATTGTTAAAAGAAGGTCATCACGAATTAAAAGGACTTAAGTTCCATCATGTATCGGGACACGCAGCCTTAATTATCGGACTAATAACAATGTTAATACTAATTATATAGACCATAAGAAGAATTAAAGTAGCAAGAAGACTGCAATCAATAGCTCTTCCCTACTCACTGTAAATTATCTAAAATGATCATCAGTAATTATGATTCTAATAAATACAAGAAGGTAAAATAAAAAAAATACTCTACCAAACCTTGCCACCTTTGGGCCTTTGCAGAATGTTCAAACATGAACATGTCGATGTACGAGTACATTAAGAAAACAATTCTGTACACAATCTATATATTTCTAAATTTAAATGTAGTAGTACATAAAGTCGATAATTTTGAAAGAAAGGGCAAAGATGTGTGGTAATAAATACGCGACAAGCAACACACAAGTGGAGATCCCACTTATCAAATTTAGAGCTAAACAGTAATGTTGTATGCAATGCGTTGCATGCACTCAAACAAGCCCCACGGTAAATGTAGCCGTTCCATGGTTCTAGCGATAAGACTAGAATATCAATTGTACCACATACATTGTTTGTAAACTGATATAAGGCTTTACAACTCAACTCGCAAATGTCTCGACTTTTCTTTAAGGTCTTAACATTTTGGTCCTTCGAGACTCTCCGTTGTTTCCCCCCCTGTGGTAAGAGCACGTAGTTAAACCAGCTCCTTAAAGACTGCTGCAACACTGTCTGGTACCACTGTAGCTCCAAAA
Source organism: Drosophila ambigua (assembly GCA_018150905.1). Lineage (NCBI taxonomy): Eukaryota > Metazoa > Arthropoda > Insecta > Diptera > Drosophilidae > Drosophila > Drosophila ambigua. The sequence continues at coordinate 138,297 of JAECWS010000098.1, forward strand.
GTTGCGAAATAATAAATTAGAGTTTCCCTCCTGCAGTAAGAAACCGAGTATAAAAAATTAATGAAACAGAAGTTTCAAACAAATTCGATAAAATACGTGCTATACAGGCAGTATTTTTGAATTCTTACAATATCATTTATATTGTAGTCGTGTAAATAAATACGCGACGGGGGCGTGTTCGAGGCCGAAACATCGAAAGTGAAAAATAAAAAACTACAGCAGCAGCGTCAACTACAACAACAGCAACTACAGCAGCGGCAAAAACAACAGCAACTACGGAAGTAGCGTCAACTACAGCAGAAGCGACATCAGCAACTACAGCAGCAGCGGCGGCACCAAAAGACAGCAGCGACAGCAGATAATAACGTCGCCAGTGCCAACCCGCAGTATTGACTATTGCATCAAAAATAGCGTCAATAACTACAGCAGAAGCGTCAACTACAACATCAGCAACTACAGCAGCGGCAACAACAGCAGCGTCAACAGCGACTTCAGAAGCGGCGACAGCAACTACGGAAGTAGCGTCAACTACAGCAGAAGCGGAATCAGCAACTACAGCAGCGGCGGCGGCACCAAAAGACAGCAGTAACAGCAACAGCAGAAGAAGATTCATCAGCTAAGTACAGATATACTTGTATTTTATTTTCAAAACTACTTTAACTTAATTATGTACAAGATGTTGTCGAAAAAAATGATTCAGTTGTTAGAGCAACAAGCAGAAGAAGATTCATCAGCTAAGTACAGATATACTTGTATTTTATTTTCAAAACTACTTTAACTTAATTAAGTACAAGATTTTGTCGAAAAAAATTATTCAGTTGATAGAGAGAGGCACAGTCAGCGATAGTAGCTGAGATAAGAAGGATTGAAGCTGGTCATTTGACCAGTGACGTAATCCAAAGGCTATGATAGCTAAAAAATGAGGTTACAGCTAATCATGCTACTTTAATAACATATGGTGTAGTCGATCATGACTACTTTACGAAAAATCAATTTGAAAAAATTGTAAAAAACATTCAGGACATACAGAATAGCTATCAAGGTAGATAAGGTAGCCTTATCAAAAAGGAAAGTAGAAATGGCAAAGTTAGAAAATAAGTAGGGACTGGAACTTTGAAGAGATCTACAGAGCCAAGAATAAGCGATAGTCTTGAAAAAATTGTTGAGGTATTCGACAAATATATAGACCAGCTGAGAGCTTGTTTAGAAGAAACTACTAGGAGAGTAGATCAGGCTGGCTTGCTTGAATGCCAGCGCAGGAAAAGTACCATAGAATTCCTCTCGAATAGACTTAATCAGAAGGTTGAGGATTACTATTAGACTTATGCTACAAATCCCAGCTTTGACGATCAGATCGTCGAATTGGAATTCGAAATTCAGGGTATGTTAGACACCTAAGATGATAGGATGCAGACCATAAGTAATGCAAACAGTAACACAAGTAATGGGACAGCAAAGACGATAATTTTCCCGTTCTACCAAAAGCAAAGGTACCCACATTCTCTGGAGAAGAAAAAGAGTGGGACGGATTTTTACAGTTGTACTGTGACATAATCCATAACAGAGATGATATGAAAACATCTTTGAAGTTTAATTATTTAAAACTCGCGCAAAAAGGTGAAGCAAGGACAATGGTGGCCCACCTATTAACAGGTCCTGCAGAAAATTATAATGCCGCTTGGGATTATTTATTGAACAAGCGGTACGAAAATAAAAGAAAAATATTTTCGGATCAGCTAAATCGTATACTAGATCTACCAATGCTAGATAACGATTCTGCAAAACAAATTAAGATGTTTTTTGACTCTATTAATGAGTCTATCCATCTTATTAAATTAAAGTCACATTTGACAGAGAAAGTTGATGTAATTTTCGCGCACATAATTTTGAGAAAGTTTAGTAGAAATACTTTGCAGTTATATGAAACTCATATTAAAGAAATTCAAACATTACCAGATGTTATGGAATTCTTAGAGCAACGGAATTCTCTTTATTCTTCCCAGGATGAAGTGAAAAAACCATAAAAAAAAGGATGCAGTATAGCAGCAATAAGAAAAATTGTGTGTTATGCAAAAAGTTTAACAGAATGACGGAGACAGAAAGAAGCCAATTTGTACCAAAAGAGCGCCCATGCAAAAGGTGCTGTAGGCATGATAAGTATAAAAAATGTTCTTCGGAAATATTGTGTGGAATTTGTGAAAAACCGTATCATCATACGATGCTCCATCTTCCTTATGAGAAAAAGGAAACTGTTAACACTTGTTTGACAAAAAAACAAGCGTTTTTAGACACTGCACTTATAAAAGTAAGAGCGGTGAATGGAGGCTATGAAAACCTTAGAGCTCTTATTGATTGTGGGTCGCAATGTACCATAATTTCCGAAGAAGCTAAGAAGCTTGCACTAAGTTTTAAACCTGGCGCGAAAAAGAATAAACACCGAAGTAAGTGGCGTGTCATCAACAGACTCTTGCGCCTCAAAATATAAAGTTACTTTGTCGGTAAAAACTCATAGAAAACCGCTTAATATTGAAGCTATTATTCTCCCAAAACTTATGAAAGCGTTACCAATAAGTCTTTCAATATTGACAAGTCTCAATTGAAAAATTATGTGCTGGCAGACCCTGACTTTAATAAACCAAGTAGGGTAGATGTAGTAATCGGGGTAAATTTATATACCCATATTGTAAGTGACGGAGTAGTTAAAATAGATGGACTACTTGGTCAAAATACAGAGTTCGGTTGGATCATATCCGGTTGCACCAAGTCCAAAGGTGACAAATCGACAACAATTGATGTTTTTTTATTTATTTATTGAAGATTAGCAACTTTCTGCTAACATAAATTAAGATTAAAATTAAAGGAGAAGAACAAAAGGGGATATAGGAAATAATTAAAAATTTGAGTATTGTAAGAACAGGTATATCTTACTGGCTATAATTTTAAGGGATAATTCAGGGGATAGGGTATGATAAAGATTATAATAATTAGAGCATAAGATTCGAAAAGGATCGTGTTGAGCGTAATTAGACCTACAGAAGGGTAAACGAAACGGATGAAAGGTGCGGGTAGGTCTTAGGGGAACAGAAAAGTCAAGCTGGCCATGAAGAGCTTCTGAGTCAACAAGCCCTAATAGGAGCTTGTGTACGAACATAACGCCGTTACAGATTCTGCGATGGCGCAATGAAGGGAGGTCTATAAGTTGAAGCCTCGATTGATACGGTGGCAAGATTCTGTCCGAGTCCCAGTTAAAATTGCGTAAGGAAAAAATTAAAAATTGTTTTTGGACCGACTCGAGAATGGACTGTTGCTCCTTGTACTGTGGACTCCACACACAAGAACAATATTCCAGAATCGGACGAACCAAGGAGACGTACAATGTTTTGGTGACATACGGGTCATCAAACTCCTTGGACCAACGCTTTATAAACGCTAGAACACCCTTAGCTTTGTTTACAGTTGCAGCTATATGGCTATTAAAACACAGTATATGATCGAAAAGAACTCCAAGGTCATTTGAAATCGAAATTCGTTCAAGGGGATGAATTCCTAGAGCGTACGAGACAAAGTGTGGTGCGCGACGGTAAAAATTCATAACTTTGCACTTAGAAAGGTTCAGAAAGAGGAGATTTGTTGAGCACCAACTTTGCAACTCGTCTAGGTCGAGTTGAAGGCGTTTGTGCAGGTACCAATCAGAGTAGGAGAGATAGATTTTAACATCGTCAGCGTACATTAGTGTAGAGGAGTATGTTACAACTTGAGGAAGGTCATTCACAAATAAAATAAACAGAAGTGGACCTAAATGACTACCTTGTGGCACTCCTGATGTAACATTTACGACATTCGACAACACATTAGTAAACAAAACACGTTGTGTGCGGTTAGAAAGATAAGACGAAATCCAGTTTAGAAGATTAGTGGGGAAACCAATTAAAGAAAGCTTGTGAATGAGCAAAGAATGGTTCACAGAGTCGAAAGCCTTGCTAAAATCCGTGAAAATTACGTCTGTTTGCAATGAGCTTTGAAATCCTCGGTTAATTGCAGAAGAGAACTCGAGAAGGTTTGTCAATGTAGATCGACGTTTAAAAAAACCGTGTTGCGATGGAGATATCAGACTACTACATAGGTGTTGCAATTGCCTGGTAATAAGGAACTCAAGCAGCTTTGGAATGGCGGAAAGCTTAGCAGTACCTCGGTAGTTCTCAATGTGAGATCTTGAACCCTTTTTGTGAAGCGGAATGATGTAGGATTCGTTCCAAATCACTGGAAGACAAGACCGTTCCAATGATAGGTTGAAAAGATATGTCAACGGTTTGCATAAGGACTGGGCACAGTGTTTTAAAATACAGCTTGGTACCTTGTCTGGACCCGCCGAGAAAGATATATTAATCGTTGACAAACCTTCTAGAACATCACTTTCCTCAAAGAAAGGAAGAAAAATGCTGTTGGCATAAGGTAAATGGTAGGGATACGGAGTAGATGCGTGGTAGATATGTGACGAGTACGTTGATTGAAAGAAGGTGGCAAATAAATTTGCAATACCAGCAGCAGAAGATTCAGATTTGTTTTGATAATGGAGGGATGAAGGAAATGCATTGGACTTACGTTTAGAATTAACGAACGAATAGAATTTTTTTTGGATCACTACGAAAATTATTACTACATCGGGAAAGATTATAAAAAAGACTATTAACAGTGAGGAATTGAGAACGAGCGGAGGAATATTGGGCGAAGACAATCATAGATCCAGTATTCTGATACTTTTTGTAGAGCCTAGATTTTCTATTCTTTAAATAGGACAAATTCTTGGAGAACCAAGGAGGTTTTGACGACACAGATTTGACGAGAGGAACATATATATTAAGGGCATCGTTAATAATATCATAGAACGATTTCACTGTTTCGTCAATGTTCGGGAGCACGTGTAGAAAAGACCAGTTAATGTGCGAGAGGTGAAGATTTAACTCAGCAAAATTAGTTTTCCGAAAACACTGTATGCGGCTGGGTGCCATGGGATTGACAGCGCAACTGGATCGGACACAATCAAGGGATATGGCTAAAGTTGGATGGTAGGGGTCTTCAGGAAGTGATACTGGACTTACTCTGGAGACCGTAGCAAGAGCAGCATCACAAACAAACATAAGGTCAAGGAGTCTGTCCCTACTATTTCTTATGGAATTAATTTGAACAAGGGAGACATCGGTAAGCCCGTCAATAAAATCGTTGTGGTAATTTGGTAGCAACAGGTTAGACTCATCACTAGACAGCCAAGACAGAAGTGGTAAGTTAAAATCGCCCATGACAATAATATGTTCGTTGCATCCTAAAGTAGATACAATAGACTGAATTGCAGAAAGGTGATAAAAGTAAACCTCAGCATCAGATTTGGGAGGAATGTAAGAGCAAGTCAAATAGATCGATACCGATCCAACACAAACTTTGACTGCAATGAATTCAATGCCATAGATATTGTTGAATGGGAACAACTCAGATGAGAAATCCGTTTTCACAGCAATCAGAACCCCAACAGCAAAAAATGGACGGTCCCTTCTATATGTGATAAACTTTGGAACGAAAATTTCATGATCATAGACGGAGGAGTTAAGCCAGGTTTCAGTTAAAGCGACAGCGTCAAAGTCAAAAGAGGCACTATTCGTATGTATTTCACACAATTTGCCTAACAGACTGCGTACGTTCTGGTAATGAATAATAAAAAGGTTATTTAGTTTTTTGAACTACCAGGTCCAGTAATGTTGGGACTCTGTATAGAGTCTTTATGTAGGAACTCATGCATAATTGTATGCTCAGGCCAAATAGACGGGCCGAGTGATCTGGATAGTAAAGAATCGGGAAGAAGAATTTTAAAGGAGGAAATATTGCGCTTATGTCTAAAAATGAATTTGGTCACAATTATATCATTAAGCGAGGCGTTAAGTCTAGAGCAAAGATGTTGTTTGACATCTTCTGTTGTAGCCTCCTTTATAAGACGGGAGACAAAGATAGCCTTTCGAGGTACCACTGCTCTTAGCTGAAGTCCCGAGCGAGAGAGAGAAGGTGGAGCCACTCCCACAAGAGATCTCGTGGCAGAAACGATGGCAGCGTCGGTAGCAATGGAAGGAACAGGAACAGTGACAGGAACGGTGGGGACATCATCAGCGGCCAGCAAGTCCACACAGGGAGCAATCACAGCGGAGCCGACAATGATGGACGTAGTAACTGCTTCATTGCTATTCGGTGTGAGAAACACCGGGGCGACGGAAGGCGGATTGACTAACGGCGAGGCAAGACCGCTCGGAGTAGCAAAGAATTCCGATGTATGTAGATGAGAGGCAGGCGTTCCAACTCCAATAGGTTGCTTGTTATGGTTCATTTTAATTTTCCCATTTCTGGGAACGCGCTTCTAACAAGAAACGCGTAAATTATAAGCTTAAAAAGGTTTTAGACTTTCGCGTGAGGATTCAGCGATCCACGTTTACTTGGAAATGACAAGGGGACCCGTCAGCTTGGCGGCATCACGCTGCTTAGCCACAATCTGGTTTGCGATGCGATCCAAATCACGCTGTCCGATGGAGCTGAGCTTGCGGCCACCCTCTGGGTGCTTTTCGACCAGGCGGGCGTGCTCGAGGGCCTGGAGAGCCTTACGGGCAGCACCGTCAGCGGCGCGGCAGAAATGCGAGAGGTGGACACCGTTGCGCTTGCGACCACCATAGATCTTGGTGATGGAGCCAACACCAGCGGGACTGCGGTGATACAGATGACGCAGAATCGAGGCGCAATGCACATAGAACCAGTCGGGATCGTAAGGGGCCAGCTCCTTGAATTTGGCCGTCTTGATGATGTCCATCTGGTCGGGCACCTTCAATTTGCCAGTCTTCTTGAGGAAGACGGCAACCGCCTTGGTAACGGCATGCTGGTCAATATCCTTTACTGTGACACCTGGCATCTTTCTTGTTAAAGTCAACCGGAAAAATAAGGTTGCAAGAGGTTGTTGTTATCAGTATGAGGGATGAGGGTATGAGGGATATGAGTTGGCGATGTAGAACGTTTCTGGGAAATGGAAACCAAAGATAATGACGTGGAGAAGAGATATGTGAAAAGCATTTCTTGGAAACCACTAGGAGAGATGAGAATGGAAGGTATGTGGTGAAAATACCTTTTAAAAAAGAAAAGGATCTAGCTGATTCAAAGGCACAAGCCATGGCGCGATTTTACAGCTTAGAAAGAAAACTAAGCAAAAATATAAAATTAAAAGAAAATGGTAGGTCCAAAAAAGAGGACAAATATTATTTACCCCATAAAGGAGTCATAAGAGATTCCAGTCTAACCACAAAATTCAGAGTGATTTTTGATGCGTCAGCAAAAACTAAAAATAATAAGATTTTAAATGATATCGTGTGGGTCGGACAATAATTCCAAAAAGATATCTTCGATATTATGGTTAAATGGCGTAAGCGGCCTTTTGTAGTATCGGCGGACATTGAAAAAATGTACCGGTAAATTAATGTTGATGAAGAAGATCAACAGTATTTGCATATAATTTGGCGAGATACTGCAAACGACAAAGTGAACAACCGTTACGTATGGTACAGCTTCAGCACCCAACTTATCTACTAGGGTGTTGGCTGCGATAGCAGATAACTGCAAAAATTTAGAAATATGTGAAATCATAAAGAATAATTTTTATATGGACGACCTGATGACAGGTGCCATATTGTATGCTAAAAGGCATGTAGATGAAGTTACCCGGGAGTTTGAAAATGTTGGATTTAACTTAAAAAAGTGGATAACAAATGTCCCAGAAATTATAGAAGCCGTTATAGATAACGAAGAGAATAAGGTATTAAGTATTGAGGAGAATGAATCCGTCAGAGCATTAGGGCTTCAATGGGAAGCAGTTAAAGACGAGTTTAGGTTAAACTTCCATTATGAACCAATTAAGAAAGTTAACAAGAGAACAGTTTTATCTATATTAGCCAAGATGTATGACCCCTTAGGCTGGCTGTCTCCAGTCACAATTGTTGGTAAATTATTTATGCAAAAACTTTGGCTATCTCAAAAAGATTGGGATGAAGTTAAAAGATAAGATAAAGATAATTTGACAAAATTGGAGAGAACTTGGATACCAAGATGTCTGAATTCTCAGCACAGCAATCCGATGCAAATCCATGGGTTTGCTGATGCATCCGAAAAAGCTAATTCTGCGGTAGTATATGCCAGGATAGGATGGTTCTTCAATTATAGTAGCCAGTAAAAGCAAAGTTAATCCCAAGAAAAATCCGAAAACTATTCCCAACTTTGTGCAGCTCATCTTCTAGCAAAATTAATTCAACGTGTAAAAATAGCAGTTGGAAGTGAAGCAGAAAGTTATGCATGGAGTGATTCTACGATTACTCTAGCATTGATAAAGAATGGAAATAATAAAGATAAATTTATCAGGCGTCGAACTGACGACATTAGAAACGTAAAAGAAATTAGATGGAGACATGTCAAATCTGAAGACAATCCAGCAGATGTAGCGTCAAAGCTAACATTATTAATGATTTATTAGAGAAATACTCATGCATGCGCATACTAGAAAGAGTTGTTGCATAAATAAAAATAACACTGGTCAACACGATTTTTCCTCAAGGAACAAAACCAACTTTTTATCAAAGATTTGGGGCTTAGAAATGGTTTGATGATATTTTTTTTTTTGTATGGCAGAAATTTTTTTTGAAGAATTTTTGAAAACTGGTTTTTTTGTAAAGCTTTTTTCAGAGGTAGCTCTTGTTTTTTCACATAACTCTAGTATCTTTCATCTGGTTGTTAAGAACTTTGCTATTTTGAAAAGATAATTAAAACAGCTAGAAGATAAGCCCAAAGACTTTGTGATTTCAGCTTACCGTCTGGGAAATATAAAGCATTGAAATGCAAAAATGATGATTTTTGTGCGGTATTATTTACGAAATTTTGACTTTAAAAACTGAGGAAAAGTCGAAAAAATTATATCCTATGTTCTCTAGCAAAGCAAACGAAAAAGGGTTGTACATTTGGTACCTGATCGCGATCGCAATTCCCGATGGGCAGTTGGGCCCGCAGGCTTCAAAAAGGTATTTTTTGTGCATTTTTTCCATTTTTTAGGTTTGGTTAACGAATTTTAGCTCCATAGATTTTACTGAGCGATACCTGAAACGACGCCAAATTAATGCACCTCTACACAAAAAATAGAGAACACAGGATATAATTTTTTTCGACTTTTCCTGAGTTCTTAAAGTAAAAATTTCGTTAAAAAAACAGCCCAAAAATCATAATTTTTGCATTTCAATGCTTTATATCTCCCTAACGGTAAGCTGAAATCACAAACTGTTTGGGCTTGACTTCTAGGTGTTTTAATTATCTTTTCAAAATGGCAAAGTTCTTTGCAACCAGTGAAAAAAGCTTTAAAAAAAAATACCAGTTTTCAAACATTTTTTAAAAAGTGAGTGATTTTTGATGCGTCAGCAAAAACTAAATATAATAAGATTTTAAATGATATCATGTGGGTCGGACAAAGATTCCAAAACGATATCTTCGATATTATGGTTAAATGGCGTAAGCGGCCTTTTGTAGTATCGGCGGACATTGAAAAAATGTACCGGTAAATTAATGTTGATGAAGAAGATCAACAGTATTTGCATATAATTTGGCGAGATACTGCAAACGACAAAGTGAACAACCGTTACGTATGGTACAGCTTCAGCACCCAACTTATCTACTAGGGTGTTGGTTGCGATAGCAGATAACTGCAAAAATTTAGAAATATGTGAAATCATAAAGAATAATTTTTATATGGACGACCTGATGACAGGTGCCATATTGTATGCTAAAAGGCATGTAGATGAAGTTACCCGGGAGTTTGAAAATGTTGGATTTAACTTAAAAAAGTGGATAACAAATGTCCCAGAAATTATAGAAGCCGTTATAGATAACGAAGAGAATAAGGTATTAAGTATTGAGGAGAATGAATCCGTCAGAACATTAGGGCTTCAATGGGAACCAGTTAAAGACGAGTTTAGGTTAAACTTCCATTATGAACCAATTAAGAAAGTTAACAAGAGAACAGTTTTATCTATATTAGCCAAGATGTATGACCCCTTAGGCTGGCTGTCTCCAGTCACAATTGTTGGTAAATTATTTATGCAAAAACTTTGGCTATCTCAAAAAGATTGGGATGAAGTTAAAAGATAAGATAAAGATAATTTGACAAAATTGGAGAGAATGGAGAGATACCAAGATGTCTGAATTCTCAGCACAGCAATCCGATGCAAATCCATGGGTTTGCTGATGCATCCGAAAAAGCTAATTCTGTGGTAGTATATGCCAGGATAGGATGGTTCTTCAATTATAGTAGCCAGTAAAAGCAAAGTTAATCCCAAGAAAAATCCGAAAACTATTCCCAACTTTGTGCAGCTCATCTTCTAGCAAAATTAATTCAACGTGTAAAAATAGCAGTTGGAAGTGAAGCAGAAAGTTATGCATGGAGTGATTCTACGATTACTCTAGCATTGATAAAGAATGGAAATAATAAAAATAAATTTATCAGGCGTCGAACTGACGACATTAGAAACGTAAAAGAAATTAGATGGAGACATGTCAAATCTGAAGACAATCCAGCAGATGTAGCGTCAAAGCTAACATTATTAATGATTTATTAGAGAAATACTCATGCATGCGCATACTAGAAAGAGTTGTTGCATAAATAAAAATAGCACTGGTCAACACGATTTTTCCTCAAGGAACAAAACCAACTTTTTATCAAAGATTTGGGGCTTAGAAATGGTTTGATGATATTTTTTTTTTTTATGGCAGAAATTTTTTTTGAAGAATTTTTGAAAACTGGTTTTTTTTTAAAGCTTTTTTCAGAGGTAGCTCTTGTTTTTTCACATAACTCTAGTATCTTTCATCTGGTTGTTAAGAACTTTGCTATTTTGAAAAGATAATTAAAACAGCTAGAAGTTAAGCTCAAACATTTTGTGATTTCAGCTTACCGTCTGGGAAATATAAAGCATTGAAATGCAAAAATGATGATTTTTGTGCGGTATTATTTACGAAATTTTGATTTTAAAAACTCAGGAAAAGTCGAAAAAGTCGGCCCAACTGCCAATTGGGAACAAAGCAAACTGATACCTGATTGCGATCGCAATTCCCGATGTGCAGTTGGGCCCGCAGCCTTCAAAAATGTATTTTTTGTCCATTTTTTCCATTTTTTAGGTTTGGTTAACGAATTTTAGCTCCAAAGTCTCTCCATAGATGTTAATGAGCGATACCTTAAACGACGCAAAATTAATGCACCTCTACACAAAAAAATAGAGAACGCAGGATATTAATATTTTGAAAAGATAATTAAAACAGCTAGAAGATAAGCCCAAACACTTTGTGATTTCAGCTTACCGTCTGGGAAATATAAAGCATTGAAATGCAAAAATGATGATTTTTGTGCGGTATTATTTACGAAATTTTGACTTTAAAAACTCAGGAAAAGTCGAAAAGTCGGCCCAACTGCCAATTGGGAACAAAGCAAACTGGTACCTGATTGCGATTGCAATTCCCGATGGGCAGTTGGGCCCGCAGCCTTCAAAAATGTATTTTTTGTCCATTTTTTCGGTTTGGTTAACGAATTTTAGCTCCAAAGTCTCTCCATAGATGTTAATGAGCGATACCTTAAACGACGCAAAATTAATGCACCTCTACACAAAAAAATAGAGAACACAGGATATTAATATTTTGAAAAGATAATTAAAACAGCTAGAAGATAAGCCCAAACACTTTGTGATTTCAGCTTACCGTCTGGGAAATATAAAGCATTGAAATGCAAAAATGATGATTTTTGTGCGGTATTATTTACGAAATTTTGACTTTAAAAACTCAGGAAAAGTCGAAAAAGTCGGCCCAACTGCCAATTGGGAACAAAGCAAACTGGTACCTGATTGCGATTGCAATTCCCGATGGGCAGTTGGGCCCGCAGCCTTCAAAAATGTATTTTTTGTCCATTTTTTCGGTTTGGTTAACGAATTTTAGCTCCAAAGTCTCTCCATAGATTTTAATGAGCGATACCTTAAACGACGTAAAATAAATGCACCTCTACACTTTTCCTGAGTTTTTAAAGTCAAAATTTCGTAAATAATACCGCACAAAAATCATCATTTTTTCATTTCATTGCTTTATATTTCCCAGACGGTAAGCTGAAATCACAAAATGTTTGAGCTTAACTTCTAGCTGTTTTAATTATCTTTTCAAAATAGCAAAGTTCTTTACAACGAGACGTAAGATACTAGAGTTATGTGAGAAAAACAAGCGCTACCTCTGAAAAAGCTTAAAAAAAAAAAACAGGCTTCAAAAATTCTTCAAAAAAAAGTTCTGTCATAGAAAAAAAACCATAATTCTTTAAACAATTTTAAAGCCCCATATCTATCAGAAGAAGTCGGTTTGGATCCTCAAGGAAAAAAAATTTCGATTTTGTCGAGTAGTGTTATTAGTCTTCTGTTATTTTAGGGTATCGCTCATTAAAATATATGGAGAGGCTTTGGAGCTAAAATTCGTTAACCAGTTCTAAGTTCTGCCGTAGAAAAAAAAATATCATCAAACCATTTCTAAGCCCCAAATTTTTAAGAAAAAGTTTGCTTTGTTCCTTGAGGAAAAATCGTGTTGACTAGCGTAATTAGTGGAGCAGCCTAACGTACATTATCCTCATTGCTTATTATTTGCACTGTCCACTGTACAATGTCTATGTCTAGCCTATGCCTATGCACGGCAGCGGCCGCTCTTTCATTTCTATCTCGCCTTCTTCGCTTTGTTCTTACAGTTGCAGCATCTAAGCTGGTCTCTCTCGAGTTCTATATGACGTTCGTGCTCGCCTTAGAATCTGACCCGAGCTGCTCTCCTTTCATCTCCCGCTTCACTTTCTTTCAAGTCTTGCTGCATAGGGCGCTGGCAAGTCGTCCCATTTGCCCTTGTAGTTAGTGGAGAGATAATCTTCGTATCCATCGCATCGCTTTATTATATCGGTCATACTGTCATACGCCTAATTTCCCTTACTAATACGAAATAAATTGTACAACATTAACCATTGAAACGCTAGCCTTTTTATACCCGTACTCAAAAAAGAGTTAAGGGGTATATTAGATTTGTGGTAAAAGTGGATGTGTGTAACGCAGAGAAGGAAACGTTTCCGACCCCAAAAAGTATATATATTCTTGATCAGCATCAATAGCCGAGTCGATAGAGCCATGTCTGTCTGTCCGTCTTATTTGATGCCTGGAGATCAGAGACTATAAGAGCTAGGGCAACCAAATTTGGTTTCCAGGCTCATGTGATATCACACTGCTACAAGCGTATTTCAAAATTTCGCCCCGCCACCACAAAGGACGAAAATCTGTGGCAGGCACAATTTTAAAAATACGATAAATTCCGATAGGTTTCCGAATCTTAATCAGATCGGATCATAATTATAGCTAGAATGAAGAAATTCATTTTCTGTTGCTTCCCCCACCCCCTCCAGCAAGAAATCAACCACTTATTCTCTTTCTCGCTCGCACACTATGCCGCGTTCAGTGCGCGAGCAACCCCTAGTGGAGAAGATGTAGAATCTAAATGTTATTTGTAGAATCTACATGTTAGATGTAGAATATACGTAGTATATGTAGATGTAGATAACAGATGTAGCAAAAAAAAATGTGAAATGCAAATATTTTTTTTTTATTTAAAATTCTAAAAAATTATAAGCTCAAAAATGTATATACTGACTGAGTACGGGTATAAGTAGAGTCGCGTCTTTAGTAGCGATTCGCACGTTCCTTTTCGTTTCTTTTAAAATGGAAATGTCTTCTCGAGTATCTATTAAAAACGTTAAGCGTTAGAAAAAATTGCATATAGATTTAAATTGAGGTTGATTTTATGAGTCAGTTTAGGGTACCTAAAGGGGCTTGTTGGTTTTCCGATTGCGTAACTCAGACTTGAGGTATATATCTTCGGTTTAGGCAGGTGTTGCCATTATAGCCGGGACGTCTCGTTGAGTTATTTCCACGGTAACCATTTCCATTACCTCGGTTATTTCTGTAACGATTATAGTTACTGAAGTTACTGTTGTAACCGTAGGTATTGTTGTTATTGTTGTATCTGCCTCTGAACGAGTTACCATTCAGGTTACCTCTGTTTTGGCGGCAGTACAACACTGCATCACTTTTTCGTGTAGCGTCTGTGCCAACGAATTTTGAAATGATATCATTCTTTGTGTTAAATGTGCCAGCCTGCATTATTAATTTGACTTTTTCTATTGAGCAATTTGTTGTCATGGCCTTAACAGCATGTTGTGTCCTATATTTGCTGGCCAATTCTAGAGGAAGTCCATCTGTGATGTATGCTCCCTCTAAGGCTTTAGTCATCTGCTCAACCTCTTTTGTGTACTGTTTTGTTTCTTTGTTGGAGGTTCATCAGTTTTGCTGATAAAACCTCTACTGACTTGCCTTTGAGCCATGAGATTACCTGTGTTAAGGTATTTTCTTCTCCAACCAGGTTTCTAGCCGATCACTTAAGTTTTGTTTTTTGATAATGGAGATTGCTAGATGCTCATGTGCGCCTTTAATGGCGTCGACAATGTTAAGGGCATCTAAACAACTTTGTGGGTTCTCCGCCTTCCCATCGAAGTCTGGGATAAGAGCCCGCAGCCTTCAAAAAAGTTTTTTTCCATTTTTTAGGTTTGGTTAACGAATTTTAGCTCCAAAGTCTCTCCATAGATTTTAATGAGCGATACCTTAAACGACGCAAAATAAATGCACCTCTACACAAAAAAAATAGAGAACACAGGATATAATTTTTTTTCGACTTTTCCTGAGTTTTTAAAGTCAAAATTTCGTAAATAATACCGCACAAAAATCATCATTTTTGCATTTCAATGCTTTATATTTCCCAGACGGTAAGCTGAAATCACAAAGTGTTTGGGCTTATCTTCTAGCTGTTTTAATTATCTTTTCAAAATATTAAAGTTCTTAACAACCAGATGAAAGATACTAGAGTTATGTGAAAAAAACAAGCGCTACCTCTGAAAAAAGCTTAAAAAAAAAATACCAGACTTCAAAAATTCTTCAAAATAAAGTTCTGCCATAGAAAAAAACCATAATTCTTTAAAAAAATTTAAAGCCCCATATCTATCAGAAAAAGTCGGTTTGGATCCTTGAGGAAAAAAAAGTTCGGTTTTGTCGAGTAGTGTAATTAAAACAGCTAGAAGTTAAGCTCAAACATTTTGTGATTTCAGCTTACCGTCTGGGACATATAAAGCATTGAAATGGAAAAATGATGATTTTTGTGCGGTATTATTTACGAAATTTTGACTTTAAAAACTCAGGAAAAGTCGAAAAAGTCGGCCCAACTGCCAATTGGGAACAAAGCAAACTGGTACCTGATTGCGATCGCAATTCCCGATGGGCAGTTGGGCCCGCAGCCTTCAAAAATGTAGGTTTTGTCCATTTTTTAGGTTTGGTTAACGAATTTTAGCTCCAAAGTCTCTCCATAGATTTTAATGAGCGATACCTTAGGTTAGGTTAGGTTGAGGCGGCTGTCGGGGTTGTCAGAGACCCGACACACCTAGGCCGGTTTCGGCCCGTTGTGATACCGCATGCTACGTTCCCTTCTCCCTCGTGAGACCCTATTTTATCCATTATCCCATCCGGATGCCCTAATAAAGCTTGCGATCCTTCTGGGAATGATTGCAGACATGTCCGAAATGTCACCTAGAAAAGGAGCGCCCAAGTATTGGAGTCTCCTTCTACTGAGAGCCGGGCAGGAGCAGAACAGGTGTTCCACAGTCTCCTCCTCGTCCTCTTCTCTGCAGCTACGACAGAAGTCGTTATATGGGGCACCCAGCCTGTTTGCATGGGTGCCTATTAGCCAGTGTCCCGTAAGGGAGCGTATGACTGATCTGCACCTACTCCTGCTGAGTTTGCAGAGCTCATCGGTGCGCTTCTTATTTATGTTAGGCCATGTTTGCCGAGTTATGCGACATAGTGGCACAGTTTGCCATCTGTCATTTATTAGTTGCTTAAAATGTTCTTTTATTTTGAGCTTGCAGGTGGCCATTGGCATACGAATATCCTCCTTATCATTGAGAAGGGGGATTGTTGTTCCAGCTCTGGCCAGCTCGTCTGCCATATTAGGCTGATGACGAACTGATAAGCCATCTCATGAAGAGATTTGCGACAGTTTGCCACGGTAGCCGAGCTTGTCGTTATCGCATTCAGCGATTTGATTGCAGCTTGGCTGTCACTATAGATATTTATGTGAGTTGCCGCAGGGGTTAGTTCCTGAAGACAGCTCAAAGCTTCCTTGATCGCTATGACCTCCGCTTGGAAGACACTGCAGTGATCCGGGAGCCTGAAGGAGTAACTTATGTTCAGCTGTTCGGAGTAGATTCCTCCTCCGACCTTGTTGTCCAACTTTGAGCCATCGGTAAAGATTCGAATGGCTCCTTTTGGACCAGGTGGTCCCTCAAGCCAGTTGTTTCTGTGAGGGATGATTGTTTCAAAGGGGGTATCTGTATACTCCCTCGGAACGCAGTAGTCCGTTTTTGTGGGGACGATTTTGTTTCCATTTAGGATGGACGCATGACCGGTGTGATGTGACACCCATTGGTCAGAGTCTCTCAGACGGATTGCTGCCTTTTCTGCCTGCTCCTTACCTGCAAGGTCAAGGCTCTGCAGGCATAGTATGGCATTTAGCGCATCCGTTGGAGTTGTGCTCAGAGCTCCACTGATGCATAGGGCTGCAGTACGCTGCACCTTGCCTAGTTGTTTGGTGATGGTCCCCTTCGATAGGGCAGGCCACCACACTGCGACTCCGTAGAGCAGTATTGGTCTTACTATTGCCAGGTAGATCCATTGGACTATTTTTGGGTTCATGCCCCATTTTAGCCCAATGGCCTTCTTGCAAGTGTAGAGGGCTATCGTAGCCTTCTTCATCCTGTCTTTGATGCTCAGGTTCCAGCTAAGCTTTTTATCAATTACCAACCCAAAGTAACTGGCACTGTCGCTGAAGGAGAGCCTGCATCCGTTTAGTATTGGGGGGTTGAGGGACGGGATTTTGTATTTGGTTGTAAACAACACAAGTTCCGTTTTTGAGGGATTAACTCCCAGTCCACGCGACTTTGTCCATTCTGACAGTCGCGCGAGCTTCGCGGTCATTAGATCGCAGAGTGTTTGAGGGAATTTTCCCGAGAAGATAATGGCAACGTCGTCCGCGTATGCTACCACCTTGCAGCCCTCCCCTTCCAGGTCACACAGAATCTTATTGACTGCTATGTTCCATAGAAGGGGAGACAGGACACCACCTTGCGGGGTGCCTCTGTTGACATACCTTGACTGAGTGGACGATCCCATTGATGATGTCACTGTCCTGCATGTGAGCAATTGATCTATGAGCATCACCAAGTGACGATCCACTCCCAGGTCAGTCAGGGCCTCTGTGATGGCTCCCGGTATGACGTTGTTAAAAGCTCCCTCAATGTCTAGGAAAGCAATTAAGGAGTATTTTTTGACGTGTAGAGATTTCTCCACCGCCGAGATTACTTCATGGAGTGCCGTTTCCGTGGATTTCCCTTTTCGGTAGGCATGTTGAGCGCCTGACAGCCACTGAGGATTTATGGTTGTCCTCAGATGCAGCCCGACTAGTCTCTCAAAGGTTTTGAGAAGGAAGGACGATAGACTTATTGGTCTGAAGTCTTTTGGGGTTGTGTGTGAGGGTTTCCCTGCTTTGGGGATAAAGACTATTTTAGCCTTTAGCCAAGCGCGGGGGATTTTTCCCACTGTCAGTATCTTCCTGAAGATACTTTGCAGCCAGTTGATGGCCATGTCCCCGGCTTTTTGTAGCTGAGCCGGAATGACGTGGTCCGGGCCAGGCGATTTGTAGGATTTAAAGCTGTTTACTGCCCAGCTAATATTCCGTTTTGTGAGGATGTGCCTCATCGAGGTTTCCGGGCCTTCACTTGGGGTGTCTGCCGGCTCGATGGTCGTACACCCAGGAAAATGAGTATCGAGTAGAATGTGTAGGGAGTCCTCACTAGAGTTCGTCCACGTACCATCCGTTCTCTTGAGATATCCCACCGAGGGGGATGTTTTTGACAGGATCTTGCGTAGCCTTGCGGCTTCTGACGTGTCCTCAATTTCGGAGCAAAATTTTTGCCAAGAGGCCCTTTTTGCTCTCCTTGTTTCTTTTTTGTATAGGGTTAGCTTACTTTTGTAATTTTCCCAGTGCTCTACCTCGCTACTGCTTTTGGCTCTGTTAAAGAGAGTCCTGCAGTCTTTCCGGAGGGTATCTATATGTGTAGACCACCAGGGGGGTTTCTTTTTCCCTCTTGGTTTGGTTGAGGGGCAAGCTGCCATGAAGGCCTTGTTGCAAGCTTCCGTGAAATTGTCCACAAGACGATTAAGATCGTCTTGTGTGTCCGGGCATTTTGGGGCTAGGGGAGGGAGTAATTCCTCCATTTTTGCACTAAACGTATCCCAGTTGGCTTTTCTTGGATTGATATAGCTGGCGGGTATGGTGCTTTCGAGCGATAGGATTGTCTCGATGTACCTGTGGTCGGAGAAGGAGTGGTCCTCTAGGACTCTCCAACTTTTCATTATGTCTGACAGTTTGTGAGACAATAGAGTGAGGTCAATAACCTCTTGACGGTTTTTTATGATAAAAGTGGGGTCATTACCCCTATTACCAATAATTAGGTTGGAGTTTAGGATGAAGCTGAAAAGTGACTCACCCCTTACATTTGTATCCGAGCTCCCCCATTGGGTGTGATGAGCGTTGGCATCGCAGCCTATTAGTAGGCTTGTATCCGACCTCTCGCTGTCTCTGGCAATCTTGCGAACGAGGTCACTGGGAGGATCGCTTTCCTCATGAGCCATGTAGGACGACACCAGGTTCAGGCGTGTCCCTTGTAGCTCTAGGCTAGCCGCCGTGTTGTCGCCATTGCTAAAATTGTGGAGCAGAAAGATATTTAGGTGCTTTCTTGCTAATATGCAGGTTCTAATTTTACCTTCCGTTTGGGCTACAATCAGCTTGTAGTCCTTCGTCGCTAATCCACAGACCCTGCCTCCTACCACCCAGGGCTCTTGGATTAGGACTATGTCCCCTCCGCTCGCGACTAAGCGGAGTATCAGGGCAGCGGATGCTGCTTTACAGTGGTGGAGATTTATCTGCAGAAGTCTCAGAGACTTCATTAGAGTTATTCTCCACCACTGTTATATCGGCGTCCGAGTCGTCGAGGATCTCGTCCCGGCACAGCGCCTCAAAATCGAGCATCAGCTCCGTCTCCGAGGAGTAGCTCTCTAGGGCCAGCTCCGGTTCCGGGTCTACATCGGGTGCCTCGATCTCCGAGGCAACGTCCTGCTCAACTGGGTTGTTGACAGAACGCGCCTCGGCCACTGCATCCGACTTATAGACCTTCATGGTCACCGAGCTGAACCCGAAGTTGAGCTCTCCCTTGGCTGCCTCGATCGGGGCTAGTGACTCCTTATTCAGGATTATCACTGCCTGGTTGGTGGGGCCTTTTGATGCCTCC
Organism: Drosophila ambigua; assembly: GCA_018150905.1. NCBI lineage: Eukaryota > Metazoa > Arthropoda > Insecta > Diptera > Drosophilidae > Drosophila > Drosophila ambigua. The sequence goes on from JAECWS010000098.1 coordinate 157,855, forward strand.
ACTTTGACCACCTTCCAGTCTGTGGTTGGCAGTGTGGGGTTGCATCTCTGCAACATCTCTGCAAGCTCGGGCTCCTTAAAAGTGGCCGGTACCCATATCCGGGCCCTTGGTCTACTGGGCACCTCGCTCCAGTCCACAGCGACGAGCTTCGCCCCGGCGTAGACCTCACCGATTTGCGCCACCGCAGCTTTGTATAGCTTTACGGAGCGCTCATCCTCGCAGGCTACCACTTTGATGTTCCCCTGGAACCATCCCATGTCTTTGCAGACTGGGGGTGGCCCGGGATCCTTCTCTAGAAGCTCGAAGCAGCGGTCGGCCAGTGCCGCTTCCACCCACTTCCATTGGCTTCTGGGTATTCTCCCCTCCGCGCTGCCTTTGTCGAGAACGCCTATCAGCGTCCTCTCCTTGGCAATCTGCGCGAAGGACACGTTTGGAAGCACTCTAGAGCGCTTCGCGGCAGGTCCGGGCGTCTCTTGCGAGCGCTGCCTCTTCGGTTGTGCGGCCACCTTCTGTGGCTCCACACTGAAGTTGGGCAACACCGCCGAGGCCCATTCCACCTTTTTCAGCCAGTCTGCTGTTGGACTGACTTCCTGGCTGGCGTTCTGCCGACGGAGTATGTGCCCAGCACTCCTCTTTTCGGCATAGCTATATTTTTTGGCTTGGACGCTGGTTGATGGTAAGTCATCACCCGCCGCTTCACCGGAAGGTTGAGCAGCCGCAATATTGCTTAGCTGCCCTACCATGGTATCAGTTTTGGGTGTTGGCTTTCCACCCATCCCAGGTTTGGGATGGGACCCACCCGGATTCATTCCCGCGTCCTTCACCGTGCAGGTCTTTCCTGCGTCTGAGCGGATTTGGCCAGGCCTTTGGGCCGCTGCCTTCTCTCGCTTGGGATTTCTCCCAGCCGGCATTTGGGGAGTGCCTTCCTCGTTTTTGTTTTCGTTTTTGTATTTTGTGTATTTATCCATATGATTCCCACGAGCTGCAGAGAAAGGGAACGGTCCACCCCGGCAGAGCTCTGCGTTACCCGGGTAAGGCATAATTAGAACAGGGGGCTGCCAAGTCCCTGAGCTCTCCGTTCACGACTGGGCTAGTTTTTGTACCGAGCCCCCAGCCAGGCTGACTCTTGGCACGGGTCGAGTGACACCTTAGTCCTCTGAGCCACCTCAAAGCCCAATAGGATCATCGGAGAGCGATACCTTAAACGACGCAAAATAAATGCACCTGTACACAAAAAAATAGAGAACACAGGATATAATTTTTTTTCGACTTTTCCTGAGTTTTTAAAGTCAAAATTTCGTAAATAATACCGCACAAAAATCATCATTTTTTCATTTCATTGCTTTATATTTCCCAGACGGTAAGCTGAAATCACAAAATGTTTGAGCTTAACTTCTAGCTGTTTTAATTATCTTTTCAAAATAGCAAAGTTCTTTACAACCAGACGTAAGATACTAGAGTTATGTGAGAAAAACAAGCGCTACCTCTGAAAAAGCTTAAAAAAAAAACCAGACTTCAAAAATTCTTCAAAAAAAAGTTCTGTCATAGAAAAAAAACCATAATTCTTTAAACAATTTTAAAGCCCCATATCTATCAGAAGAAGTCGGTTTGGATCCGTAAGGAAAAAAAAGTTCGATTTTGTCGAGTAGTGTTATTAGTCTTATGTTATTTTAGGGTATCGCTCATTAAAATATATGGAGAGGCTTTGGAGCTAAAATTCGTGAACCAGTTCTAAGTTCTGCCGTAGAAAAAAATATATCATCAAACCATTTCTAAGCCCCAAATTTTTAAGAAAAAGTTTGTTTTGTTCCTTGAGGAAAAATCGTGTTGACTAGCGTAATTAGTGGAGCAGCCTATTATTATTATTATTTTGCACTGTCCACTGTACAATGTCTATGTCTAGCCTATGCCTATGCACGGCAGCGGCCGCTCTTTCATTTCTATCTCGCCTTCTTCGCTTTGTTCTTACAGTTGCAGCATCTAAGCTGGTCTCTCTCGAGTTCTATATGACGTTCGTGCTCGCCTTAGAATCTGACCCGAGCTGCTCTCCTTTCATCTCCCGCTTCACTTTCTTTCAAGTCTTGCTGCATAGGGCGCTGGCAAGTCGTCCCATTTGCCCTTGTAGTTAGTGGAGAGATAATCTTCGTATCCATCGCATCGCTTTATTATATCGGTCATACTGTCATACGCCTAATTTCCCTTACTAATACGAAATAAATTGTACAACATTAACCATTGAAACGCTAGCCTTTTTATACCCGTACTCAAAAAAGAGTTAAGGGGTATATTAGATTTGTGGTAAAAGTGGATGTGTGTAACGCAGAGAAGGAAACGTTTCCGACCCCAAAAAGTATATATATTCTTGATCAGCATCAATAGCCGAGTCGATAGAGCCATGTCTGTCTGTCCGTCTTATTTGACGCCTGGATCTCAGAGACTATAAGAGCTAGGGCAACCAAATTTGGTTTCCAGGCTCATGTGATATCACACTGCTACAAGCGTATTTCAAAATTTCGCCCCGCCACCACAAAGGACGAAAATCTGTGGCAGGCACAATTTTAAAAATACGATAAATTCCGATAGGTTTCCGAATCTTAATCAGATCGGATCATAATTATAGCTAGAATGAAGAAATTAATTTTCTGTTGCTTCCCCCACCCCCTCCAGCAAGAAATCAACCACTTATTCTCTTTCTCGCTCGCACACTATGCCGCGTTCAGTGCGCGAGCAACCCCTAGTGGAGAAGATGTAGAATCTAAATGTTATTTGTAGAATCTACATGTTAGATGTAGAATATACGTAGTATATGTAGATGTAGATAACAGATGTAGCAAAAAAAAATGTGAAATGCAAATATTTTTTTTTTTATTTAAAATTCTAAAAAATTATAAGCTCAAAAATGTATATACTGACTGAGTACGGGTATAAGTAGAGTCGCGTCTTTAGTAGCGATTCGCACGTTCCTTTTCGTTTCTTTTAAAATGGAAATGTCTTCTCGAGTATCTATTAAAAACGTTAAGCGTTAGAAAAAATTGCATATAGATTTAAATTGAGGTTGATTTTATGAGTCAGTTTAGGGTACCTAAAGGGGCTTGTTGGTTTTCCGATTGCGTAACTCAGACTTGAGGTATATATCTTCGGTTTAGGCAGGTGTTGCCATTATAGCCGGGACGTCTCGTTGAGTTATTTCCACGGTAACCATTTCCATTACCTCGGTTATTTCTGTAACGATTATAGTTACTGAAGTTACTGTTGTAACCGTAGGTATTGTTGTTATTGTTGTATCTGCCTCTGAACGAGTTACCATTCAGGTTACCTCTGTTTTGGCGGCAGTACAACACTGCATCACTTTTTCGTGTAGCGTCTGTGCCAACGAATTTTGAAATGATATCATTCTTTGTGTTAAATGTGCCAGCCTGCATTATTAATTTGACTTTTTCTATTGAGCAATTTGTTGTCATGGCCTTAACAGCATGTTGTGTCCTATATTTGCTGGCCAATTCTAGAGGAAGTCCATCTGTGATGTATGCTCCCTCTAAGGCTTTAGTCATCTGCTCAACCTCTTTTGTGTACTGTTTTGTTTCTTTGTTGGAGGTTCATCAGTTTTGCTGATAAAACCTCTACTGACTTGCCTTTGAGCCATGAGATTACCTGTGTTAAGGTATTTTCTTCTCCAACCAGGTTTCTAGCCGATCACTTAAGTTTTGTTTTTTGATAATGGAGATTGCTAGATGCTCATGTGCGCCTTTAATGGCGTCGACAATGTTAAGGGCATCTAAACAACTTTGTGGGTTCTCCGCCTTCCAATCGAAGTCTGGGATTAGAGTTCGATGCTGTATTTATAAACTCTATATTTGACTGTGCCATATTGATGATTTGGTTATTTTAGTTGTTTGATGCTGCGCTAGTCGACGAGGTGTCGTCGTTTACCGGAAGGTTCAATCGTTTTGATCGAGAATCGTCTTCCGATATGATGCTAATATTTTTTATATTAGGGGGCCTGGGACTTATTGGCCTTGATCCCGATTCTACAGCTGGTATATATGTTGCTGCTGTGTTCAGAAGTGTTGGTATGTGTATGTCTAAACTGAGCTTTTCTTTAACGATAACAAATCGTTTCCTTAGACGTTTGAAGATGTCTGTAGCTTGAAACCAATGTATATCGGAAAGTCTTTGTTTGTTTGTTAGGAAAAGCTATTTGATCTCATTATATATTTATACTAGGTTAGTTGTATGTTTAATACCGTAATATTTTGAATAGGTCTGTTCTGCGTTAAGTATTTATAGGACTTATCGAACTATGCTCTAAGAGTGCAAACTTTAGCGCAGATCGTAAGCCAATCCATGTGGTTTTTTTAATGTTGTTGATTCCGATAGGAAGACAATAGGAAGACATTAGCAACCACAATTCGTGCTAGTAATTCATTTTCATCGCCTGCCTTTCCATTCTTGAATTTGTAACGAACCATAGGTCTACCCATGGCTCGCCACAAACGGCGGAGAGTCAGCGCATCCACTCTGGCGGAAGACAAGAAACAAACTGATCTACACAGAGCTGACGCACCATGGCTCTAGCCACGGTTTGCCCCAAATAGCGGTGTGTCAGCACTTTAAGCAACGTACACAATTAATTAAGAATTCTCGATAAACCACTCTACACATTTTGGTCCACACAACAATTTAAAACCACCCCACCTCTTGGGACATTTCGCAATCGACGACCTAAATAAGAAGCCTGCATAAAATTACCGATCTACTGGCCCAAACTCAGCTATCACCTTCCGTGATGCCAAATTAGCAAAACCTTCTTTTTCTCTGAACACTACTAACCCACTAGCAAACTGTCAACGAAGCACCAAGCTTCGACCCACTTGCTAGCCCCACAGTTATTGTCAGAAAAATAATCATAAGTTAGCAATAATTAATTCCGGGTCAGGTGCGATCACCAGATGCATAAAAGATCCAAGATCGGCCGAAGAAGTAGGCAGTCCACCAGCCCCAATACACGACACTGCACGAGGCAGTCCACCAGCCCCAATACAAGACACTGCACCAGGCAGTCCACCAGCCCCAATACACGACACTGCACCAGGCAGTAAATCAGCCCAAACACAAGACACTGCACCAGGCAGTCCACCAGCCCCAATACACGACACTGCACCAGGCAGTCCATCAGCCCAAACACAAGACACTGCACCAGGCAGTCCACCAGCCCCAATACACGACACTGCACCAGGCAGTCCATCAGCCCAAACACAAGACACTGCACCAGGCAGTCCACCAGCCCCAATACTCGACACCCAGTCCACCGGCTCCAAGGCCAAACCACTAGATCCGCGAGCTAAGCCATCGTAACCAAATACGTAATAAAGAAAATATAACAACGTCAACAGAACACCAACCACGCTTCTGAAATATTTTTCGTCGGCTATAACACTCCCCCTGTCGCCGACCTCTCTTACGATCAGGCCACTCCAAACCCGAAAGTCACCTGCAATCTACAAATTTTCTTGTAGCGGACCCTGGACAGACTGATGCATATCCCAGCCAGAAATAGGATCCTCACAAGTGGCGCCCGAGCAGGGACTTTTTGGTGACTTTAAGGCAACTAAAACTTTAATACGGAGCTTTGTGGAGTAAAGACCCACGGCCACTGAAAGAGACTAGGCTAGCGAGGATCAATAACCGCCAAGCACAAAAACCCCCGCCCACACCAAATCTGGTCGCGAACAAGTAGTGCCGCAGTGAAAGTATCAAACAGAAGTGCTACCGCGCAGAAATACGACCAAACCAAACGTGAGTCAGCACCCATAGTCGCAGAAACACACCATGGAAGGCAACGGAGACGATCGGCTCAATAAAATTTACCCCGAGGGACACCTTACCAACCCAGGAGTCACCACCGGCTGGATTTACAAACTCCGTCGAGACGAGCTGGAAGCCCTTGCCGAGGAATTCGGTTTTGGCACCGAAGGAACGGTCGAGGAACAACGAAAGAGGTTCGCCGCGTTAGTAGCCGGAACACTCTCGCAGGACGCCTGGGTCCGACTGGGAGACCTCGAACGACAATACGCCAGACCAGCAGGACGCTCCCGATCACCCATGCCCACCACTCCTGGGCCGTCTGACCAGCGGAAGACCGACCCAAAATCCGGGTTACAAGTACCCACAGCGGCCGAATACAGCACACCCTGCCCACCACGCACCGTAACGCCAGCCGATCTGCCCAGACCTCCAGTTACGGAGACCAGCCGCTCGCCCATCCAGAGGATCGTGCCAGCCATGGACTCTTCCACCGCCCACATCGCGGAACAGATTCGGAAATGGGGAATCAGGTTCGACGGACAGGACGATCCACTCGCGTTTCTGGAACTACTCGAGGAACGAGCTCTCTCATATGGGGTGGACGCGAATCAGCTGCCCCGAGCCATGACAGAACTTCTCACTGATCGGGCCAGTCGCTGGTACCGCACCAGCCAACTACAAGGCAGCTCATGGGCCTATTTCCGCCAAGAATTCTTGACTTTCTTCTTGCCGCCACGGTACTTCGAGCAATTGGAAGACCGAATCCGGGCCCGCAAGCAAGCAAGAGGAGAATTGTTCAAGGATTACCTCATCGAGATAGGTAGTAGCGATCTCATGCACCACGCCGGGTACGACGGCGCCAAGGAATTGAACAGGATCTACGACAACGCCCTGCCAGCATACCAGATGTATGTGCGGCGACACGAACTCCAAAGCTTGGCTCAGCTCACAATGTTGGCTACCGAGTTCGAGAGCATCTAAGAGCGGACCATCCCGCCCACTGTCGCACCGCCACGAAGCACACCAAGATACGCAAGGCCGACTACAGAACAGAGGAACGACGACTCGACCCTGACGCCATTTTGGAGACCACATTGGGAGTCGACAGACACACCAGGGAGACCTCCAGCTCATCCAAACAGTACGACGAATCCCGATGTAGCACCTCGCATGATCACGCATGCGGTGAAGCGGGCCATGCGGCATACGACTGCCGAAATCCCTCGATCCTATTCTGCTGGGAATGTGGCAAACGCGGCACACGGACCGTCGATTGCTGCCGCCAGAACACGTTGGGAAACGACATGCGTCCCCATCTGACACGGGATCAGCCGGGAACGACGCCTCCTCCAACCCGCGACTAAAAAACTCTTTACACGTGAGCAACGGCCGGATAGTGGCGATTGTGACCATAGGAGGACACGCAACGGAAGCCACAATCGACACCGGGGCATCCAGAAGCTTCATCAGCGCAAACCTCGCCAGAAAACTAGACAACAACACCAGCCTGCAAGATGCATGCGTCCGCATACGCCTGGCCGATGGCTCGGTCAGAGAGATCTCACAAGTTCTACTGGCGCACATCAAGCTGGATCAACGAGAGGTTCAAATTCCGCTCCTGGTCCAGCCAAACATGTTGGGACAAGTCATTGTCGGCATGGACTTCTTAGGTGCCATCGAAACGACGATCCAATGCTGCACCACGCTGCTACAGCTACGAGACCGTCGCCCCACACCCAGTGAACCCGTGCTTACTACCATCCACGTACAAGACGCCGAACCCCGATACCAGAAACCCCAACAATTCGCAACGAAGTCACGACCTACCACAACACACACGGCACCCAATAACGCAACGCAGCACTTGACACCCAAACCAATGGCAACGAAAACGAAACGCCGGCCCACAACAGAGAACACGAATCCAAGGCCAACACCAACAAACCACAAGCAAGCAATCGGAAGAACGAGTCCCACGGTCACTACAGAGCAACCGCGTCCTAGCCAACAACAGGGAAAAAGCATCCCAAACAAACACCACGAGGATCTCACACACGAGACAAACACACTTGAACCCGGAGCTCGACACAGGAAGCCCAGGTCCAAGACAAGCAACAGAGCAAGCACGCAGAGAAACCGCATCGGAAGCAGGGAACGCACGGACACCCTCAAAACCGACCGCCAGCAGCGAAAAAGGACAACTGCCACCACCATCCGACAGCCCAGCCACACGGGAAACAGCCACGCTAACCCCACGCTGGACGGTGCCCATAATCGAACTGATCTCCACAGAGCCCGGAAACCAGCACAATGCCCCCACGATGCCCAGACAGCCGTCCGGTCCTCCCCACGGCCGACGCCACACCGATCCTCGCCAACACAATGGAGTACCTTCCATGCCTAGAACCATGTCCGAGATCTTCGTCGCCCACTCAAGTCGTCGCTGCGACACAAGAGGCATCACCGAGACTCACCTGTTCATGCGCCAAACGACCGCCAATACCAATTGCATCAGAGATACGAAACATATCAACCCACGGCCAACGCCACCCCGATCGTCGCCCACATAAGCGACTACCAAAGGAGGATCGAACCGTCCAGCACACTTGACAAACACATCCTTCCGAAAGACCCGAATCAACCCTTTGACCCCGGAGCCACAAAAGACGACCCAGAACTGCCCACGGATCCTTGGCCACCCGACATAGCACCGCAGATTCAAGAATGCCAGAACAGCAGAACGATCACGACCACAGCAGCAGTAGAAAAGATAACTTTACCGACGCCACGCTAAAATGACTAGATTAACACCGACGAATCCAAAGACTCGGCACAAGCCAAAGGACAGGAGAACTCGGAAAAAGCCGAACCTCATCACCCGCCAAGCAACGCCGCCGACGCCACTAATCTCTCCATCACCCACCCGAAAGAAAGGGGGGGGTGTAACGAACCATAGGTCTACCCATGGCTCGCCACAAACGGCGGAGAGTCAGCGCATTCACTCTGGCGGAAGACAAGAAACAAACTGATCTACACAGAGCTGACGCACCATGGCTCTAGCCACGGTTTGCCCCAAATAGCGGTGTGTCAGCACTTTAAGCAACGTACACAATTAATTAAGAATTCTCGATAAACCACTCTACACATTTTGGTCCACACAACAATTTAAAACCACCCCACCTCTTGGGACATTTCGCAATCGACGACCTAGATAAGAAGCCTGCATAAAATTACCGACCTATCCAACCTTCCGTGAAGCCAAATTAGCAAAACCTTCTTTTTCTCTGAACACTACTAACCCACTAGCAAACTGTCAACGAAGCACCAAGCTTCGACCCACTTGCTAGCCCCACAGTTATTGTCAGAAAAATAATCATAAGTTAGCAATAATTAATTCCGGGTCAGGTGCGATCACCAGATGCATAAAAGATCCAAGATCGGCCGAAGAAGTAGGCAGTCCACCAGCCCCAATACACGACACTGCACGAGGCAGTCCACCAGCCCCAATACAAGACACTGCACCAGGCAGTCCACCAGCCCCAATACACGACACTGCACCAGGCAGTCCATCAGCCCAAACACAAGACACTGCACCAGGCAGTCCACCAGCCCCAATACACGACACCCAGTCCACCGGCTCCAAGGCCAAACCACTAGATCCGCGAGCTAAGCCATCGTAACCAAATACGTAATAAAGAAAATATAACAACGTCAACAGAACACCACCCACGCTTCTGAAATATTTTTCGTCGGCTATAACACTCCCCCTGTCGCCTACCTCTCTTACGATCAGGCCACTCCAAACCCGAAAGTCACCTGCAATCTACAAATTTTCTTGTAGAATATTTAAGTATTACAAAGTCAATAGTTCTGCCAAGAATGGACTCTTGGACTCATATTAGACATGTCCGATACGTTGTTCATGAAAGGCATTCCCAGGTATGGTAGCTTCCTTCTACTGAGAGCCGGACAGGAGCAGAATAGGTATTCCACCGTTTCTTCCTCGTCCCCATCTCTACAACTACGACAGAAGCCGTTGTAGAGGGCACCCATCCGGTTAGCATGGGTGCCTGTTAGCCAATGTCCTGTGAGGGAGCGTATGACTGAGCTGCATCTTTTTCTGCTGAGCTTGCAGAGCTCAATGGTGCGCTTCTTTGTGATACAAGGGCATGTTGGCCGAGTTATGCGACATTGTGGTACAGTTTCACACCTATTGACACCTATAATGTGCTTAAAAGTGGCCATTGGCATACGAATGTCCTCCTTGTCTTGAAGACGGGGGATTGTAGTTCCAGTTCTGGCCAGCTCATCTGCTATGCAGTTGCCTTCAATGTCCTGGTGGCCAGGGACCCATATTAGGCTGATAACAAACTGATGAGCCATTTCGTGTAGAGATTTGCGACAGTTTGCCATGGTAGCCGAGCTCGATGTTATCGCATTTGGCGATTTTATCGCAGCTTGGCTGTCACTATAAGTTTTTAAATGAGATGCCGTAGTGGCAATTTTACAAAGCCACCCCAAGGCTTCGTTGATCGCTATGACTTCCGCTTGGAAGACACTGCAGTGATCTGGAAGCCTGAAAGAGTGTCTTATGTTTAGCTGTTCGGAGTAGATTCCCCCTGCCACCTTATTGTCCAGGTGAGTTTCCTGAGTTTTTAAAGTCAAAATTTCGTAAATAATACCGCACAAAAATCATCATTTTTGCATTTCAATGCTTTATATTTCCCAGACGGTAAGCTGAAATCACAAAGTGTTTGGGCTTATCTTCTAGCTGTTTTAATTATCTTTTCAAAATATTAAAGTTCTTAACAACCAGATGAAAGATACTAGAGTTATGTGAAAAAAACAAGCGCTACGTCTGAAAAAAGCTAAAAAAAAAATACCAGTTTTCAAAAATTCTTCAAAAAAGTTCTGCCATAGAAAAAAAAAAAATATCATCAAACCATTTCTAAGCCCCAAATCTTTAATAAAAAGTTGGTTTTGTTCCTTGAGGAAAAATCGTGTTGACTAGTGTTACCAACCCTAAGTAACTGGCATTGTCGCTGAAGGAGAGCCTGCATCCGCTTAGTATTGGGGGGTTGAGAGGAGGAACTTTGTATTTGGTTGTGAATAATACAATTTCCGTTTTCGAGGGATTGACTCCCAGACCTCGTGACTTTGTCCATTCAGACAGTCGCGTGAGCTTTGAAGTCATTAGATCGCAAAGTGTTTAAGGGAATTTTCCCGAGAATTTGATGGCAACATCGTCCGTATATGCCACCACTATATCTAGGAATTCTATTAAGGAGTATTCTTTGATGTGTAAGGATTTCTCTACCGTCGAGACTACTCCATTGAGAGCCGTTTCCGTGGATTTTCCTTTTCGGTAGGCATGTTGTGCGCCTGACAGCCACTGAGGATTTATGGTTGCTCTCAGATGTAGCCCGACTAGTCTCTAAAAGGTTTTGAGACTATCAGACTATCGTCCTGTCTGATTGGTCTGAAGTTTTTTGGGGTTGAGTTTGGGGCTTTCCCTGCTTTGGGGATAAAGACTATTTTAACCTTAAGCCAGGCATGAGCAATTTTTCCCACTACCAGTATCTTCCTGAAGATGCATTGCAGCCGTTTTTTTTTTGTTTGTATGTATAGGAGGGAAAAGCATTAAAAGCCGATAAGTGTGGCACTCGGAAGTACCACACATACTAGATTGTAGCCCAAACTGAAGGTAAAATTAGCAGCAAGCTTCGACCCATTTTAGTATCAAGAATAAGCGTTGTAGGCAACAACATTTTAAAAGGAACATATCTCCTTATATTCAACGACTCAATTACTATTAATAACAAAACATATATATTTATGAGGAAAATAAAATTTTGGAATATGTATCGCATCTTAAATATAGTAACTATGATTTATATAGTTATGAACAATCAAATGATTCAATACTTACTTTTGACAACATTAACATTGTAAATCCAATCAGAATAATTGGAAAAACTGGGTTACCATTTACGACTTTAATATTAATCCTTTTGGTAATATTACTCATATTTTATTTCATTTATAAAATAATAATTATTATACTATCCAAATGGCTCATGAAACCTAAAGAGGAATCAATAGAAAACAACATTTCCCAATATCAGAAGAAATTATAATACTTTCAGAAACCCGAAATGTATCGGGACGACACATTTAAGGAAGCTTCCTTAAACGTACCCGTTCTCATAAGAATATATAATATATATATATATAAATTGAATATTATAACCAATCTTTGGCTTCCCATAGTATGACATAAACAACGAGAAGGAACGTGTGAGTCGCTTCTGGGGACGCGACTCTACTTATACCCGTACTCAGTCAGTATATACATTTTTGAGCATGATTTTTTATAACTAAAGAAAAAAAAAAAAATTTTACATATTACATTTTTTTGCTACATCTGTTATCTACATCTACAATGTATATTTTACATCTTACATGTAGATTATAGATGTACCATTTAAATTCTGCATCTCATCCGCTAGGGGTTGCTCGCGCACTGAACGCAGCAGAGTGTGCGAGCGAGAAAAAGATAGAGTAACGTTTCTCTTGCAGGAGGAGGCGGGGGAACCAACAGAAAATTAATTTCGTCATTCTGGCTATAATTATGATCCGATCTGATTCAGATTCGGCAATCTGGTAGATATGGGCATTCTCTATGATACTGCGTTTTTAGTTTTATCGTATCTTTATCTGCCACAGATTTTCGTCCTTTGTGGTGGCGGAAGGGGGCGTGGCGAAATTTTGAAATACACTTGTAGCAGTGTGATATCACATGAGTCTGGAAACCAAATTTGGTTTCCCTAGCTCTTATAGTCTCTGAGATCCAGGCGCTCATGAAGACGGACAGACGGACGGACAGACGGACATGGCTTAATCGACTCGGCTATTGATGCTGATCAAGAATATATATACTTTATGGGGTCGGAAACGTTTCCTTCTCTGCGTTACACACATCCACTTTTACCACAAATCTAATATACCCCTTAACTCTTTTTTGAGTACGGGTATAATAATTGGCTTCCCATAGTATGCTGTAAACAATCTTCGATTTCCCTAATTGGATGTCAGGCCACCCCAGCCTTATTATAAACAATCTTCGATTTCAATTAGAAATTCATTTGCGTTGTAGCTGTGGCCGATTTCTGCAAACACTGCTATTTGGAATTTCACAATTCCTCAACTGGATGATCGAATCCAAACCGATCGAACCTAAATGTTTATAGAAGCTTCCCGAAGAGGAATCAAGGAGGTTTCATTAGAACAACATTATTAGACTTAGTACAAGTACAAGCCTTTGCACTTAATCCTTTTGTGAAATAAAATTTTGTTAAAACTCAACTTTCTACCGCGATAATTTAATTTGCATGCTCGCGATCGGTTCGGTACGAAGCGGTTCACCTATGAAATTTTAATAGAGAGCTTACATATAACTATCCGATGAACCTATTGAGCTCTGAGGTGGCTCAGAGGGGGCCTAGCTGAGGCCACCGGACACGTCGCAGGTTGCGGATAGCGAACGGCCTACCCTAGTGAGTAGGTCAGCTGTGAATAAGCGGATATCCCAAAGAGAAGCAACTAAGATGGTTCTGAGGGAGAGTACCGGAAATAAGCAGTCCCGGACAGCCAGCGTGTGTTCGCGACGCAGCAACACTGAAGATGCGCTTGTGGTGCCGCCTCTCATTAAGTAGCTCACACATCCCTACACATTACCTACCCACATCCCAGCCCCAACAATCACCTCACACCGAGCCGGACTAAGGTGTCACTCGACCCGTGCCAAGAGTCAGCCTGGCTGGGGGCCTGGTACAAAACCTAGTCCAGTCGCGAACGGAGAGCTCAGGGACTTGGCCCCCTATTCTAATGATGCCTCACCCGGACAACGTGGATCTCTGCCCGGGCTGACCGTTCTCCTTCTCTGGAGTTCGTGGGAATAATATGGAAAACAAGCAACAAATTACAAAAAATAAAAAAAAAACAAATGAGACTGGCACTCCCCCAAAAGCAGGAGAAGGCAGTGGCCCAAAGGCCTGGCCTAACCCGCTCAATCGCAGGTAAATCCTGCTCGGTGGAAGATACCGGTACGAACCCGGTGGGGTCCGATCCCGAATCCGGGGTGGGCGTCACTTCTAAACCCAAAATGGAAACCTTGGAGAGGCAACCTTGGAGAGGCAGGCTGCCCGACCTTCTGGTAAAGTGGAGGGAGACGATTTGCCGTCGAACAGTGCGTCGGCCGACTGGCTGAAGAAGGTGGAGTGGGCCACGACGGTGCTTCCCGAGCGATGCAACCCACACCTTCCTACCGAGGACTGGAAGGTCGTGAAAGTTGAGGCGACGCAGGGCCCCACAAACCAAGTGGTGGTCATCCTCAACAGGAGCGTTGGGTGGTAGGAGGCAAGGTCTGTGGATTAGTGACGAAGTACTACAAGCTTACCGTAGCCCAAACAGAAGGTAAATCTCGAACCTGCATACTTGCAAAAATACACCTAAATATCTTTCTGCTCCACAATTTTAGCAACAGTGACAACACGGCGGTTAGCCTAAAGATACAGGGGACACACCTCAGACTGGTGTCGTTCTACATGGCTCACGAGCAAATAGATCCTCCAAGTGACCTCGTTCGCAAGCTAGCCAGCGACAGCGAGAGGTCTTACACAAGCCTCATAATAGGGTGCGACGCCAACGCTCACCACACTCAATGGAGGAACTCGGACACAAATGTAAGGGGTGAGTCACTTTTCAGCTTCATCCTAAACTCGAGTTTGGTTATTTTTAATCGGGGAGCGATCCCACCTTCATTATAAAAAACCGGCACGAGGTTATCGACTGCACTTTAGTGTCTCACAAACTGTCAGACATAATTAAGAGTTTGAAAGTCCTATAGGACCACTCCTTCTCTGATCATAGGTATATCGAGACAGTCCTATCTCTCGAAAACCCTAAACCCACTGACTACATAAACCCCAGGAAAGCCAACTGGGATATATATAGTTCAAAAATGGAAGAACTAATTCCCCCTTTAGCACCAAAATGCCCGGACACTCAAGATTTCACGGAAGCAGGCAAAAATGCCTTCACGGCATCATGCCCCTCAACCAAACATAGGGTGGAAAAGAAACCCCACTGGTGGTCAGAACAAATAGATATCCTACGTTAAAGCTGCAGGACTTTTTTCAATAGAGCTAAAAGCAACAACGAGGAGAAGCACTGGACAAACTACAAAAGTAAGCTAGCCCTATATGAGAGGGATACCTCAAAAGAATGGATGGTACGTGGACCAACTCTATTGAGGAGTCCTACACATTCTACTCGAGACACATTTTCCAGGGTGCACAACCATCGAGCCGGCAGACCCCCGGCTTTGTATTGACTGTGCCGTTTCGTCCCGTTACTATATCCACTTGTCATGCCAGCTGATCGAGTCGTCAGCTGTTGACCAGTGCACGGAAGCTGATAAAAAAAAAAAAGCTACCGGTAGCGGGCGCAACTCGTGACATCAGGAGACCTAAATAGCGCCAGCATACTACGGCCGTCACGACCCCACTGGACACTGGATACACTACATATACATGTTTACACACGGAGGGAGACAGAGAGATTTTGTGAATTAGTGAGTGCGGTCGCGATTTTGGTCCGCTCCGTACAAAACATTAATTTGAGCAGGAATCAGTCTGGAAATAGGATAAACGAGCTTAAGTCCGAGCCACGGTATTGCTGCAGTACTTACCTGCACGCCACACCAAGCCGGCAAGCTGGGAAGAGGCCACTTGGCTGCAAAATTAATCGGGAAAAGAGGGACGCTGCCAGTCCTTGGGCCGAAGAGGGGGGACGGCACCGCAGGTAAGCGCCTGATTTCCTTTCGTTTTCCATTTATTGGCGCCACTTGCTTTGTCGGGTGTATTTGTGCCAATTTTGGCCACACACTCTGCGAGTGGTGTTAGGAAGTGTCAGCAGATCAGCTGGTAGGGCGTTGCCAGACCACACCCACTAACAAGTGCGGTGAAGCGATCGCAGCGCACAACGTTTCCATCGCGCAGGGTTGCCAGACCGGTGGGAAAAGGTGCTCATCAGAGATGAGCGACCAGGTTGCACCGGAATCGGAACCAGCGGCAGCTTGTAGCACTCCGCTTACAAGTTCATTCGCATGGGATGACGAAAATCCCTTTAGGAGAAGGGCAACGATCGCCAGATCTCCAACGCAGCCGATACAGGCAGTGGAGGAGCGCGCAAGGTCGTCTCCCCCGGAGCTGCAGCGCCCCCAAGTGGAGCATGCAACCCCGAGGGAGACAGCCATGGCACAACTGGCGAGCTTGGGCCAAAAAGCTAGAGAGCTGAGGAAGCTGATGGTGCTTCCAAAGCGATCCATCACCAATCCAATGAGGGATTTGGTAGATGAGATCGACTACCTGCAGCGAGAGGTAGAGTCGTACTGGCAGGTGGCCAGCGCGGAGCAGGCAGTCAGTACGGAGCAGGCTGCAGCCAAAGCCAGCCATACGGAAGAGCAAGCGGAGCCGGAGGGAACGGAGCGGATGGGAAAGAGGGCGCGGCCAGAAACCCGAAGTACCACCCACCCGTCCCCAACCCCAAAGGAGGCAAAGCATGGGCACAAAAAGCCCCAGAAGGCAAAGAAGCCCCAAGAAGCCCCAATGAGGGACGCTGTAGCCCGCCAGGGAACAGCGGCGATCCCCAAGGAGCGAGCGGAGGGCTGGGTAACGGTCGCAGCTAGGCGTAAGCCGAAGCCGCAACAACCGCGACCAAGACCCCCGCGTAGCGATGCAATAGTCATCGCTACCACTAGCGCGGTCTCGTACGCGGACATCCTTAGGAAGGTGAAGAACGAGCCAAGCCTTAAAGCACTAGGGCAAACAGTGCAAGGGGTGCGACGCACCGCAAAGGGAGAGCTCCTACTAGTTCTGGAGAAATCGGCAGACCCGAAAACCCAGGAAATGCAGGCAGCGGTGCAGGAGGCGCTCGGAAGCACGGCCGAAGTAAGAAGCCTTACTGAAACGGCGATCATTGAGGTAAAGGACATAGACGAGGTGTCCACTCAAGAGGAAGTGCTGGCGGAGCTAACGGCGCAGGCAGGGGTAGCCATAAATGAGGCTGCGGTCATTGCCTTTCGACCAGCCTACAGGAGCACCCAGACCCTGACGCTGAAAGTCTCGCCGACAGTAGCAGCGACGCTTATAGGGAAAGGAAGAATCCGCCTGGGATGGGGGTATTGCCGGATACGGCCCAAAACCACGCCTAGGAGATGCTTTAAGTGCATGGAGTTTGGGCACATCGCGACAAACTGCAAAAGTGCCCAAGATTTCTCAAAGTGCTGCTACAATTGCACAGAAACAGACCACCAGGCTAAAGACTGCAAAGTCCAGCCGACCTGCATTCTCTGCAAGCGGCACCGGGCGAGGGACGCGAAGCACCAAACGACGAGTTCGAGGTGCCCGCAGTACAAAAAGGCGATCCAGCAAATGAGGGATAGATGAAAATCATCCAAATAAACCTCAACCACTGTGAGGTGGCCCAGCAGCTACTGGAGCAAACCGTCAGAGAACACCGCATTGATGTAGCAGTCATAAGCGAGCAATACCGCAATCGCAATTCCGGGGAGTGGATTGCTGATTGTAGGAAAAAAGCAGCGATATGGAGCAGTGGCAGCCCAACGCAGCAACTACGGCACACATGTGTCGGAGACGGTTTCGCCAGAGCACGGCTGAACGATGTTTACATCTACAGCTGCTATCTGCCACCGAGCCTCACGTTGCAGCAAGCGACGGCGGTGCTGGAAGGCATTGCGGATGACGCCCGGGAGAAACACCCTACCATCATTGCCGGCGACTTTAACGCATGGGCGACGGAATGGGGGTGCCCGAGAACCAACCCAATGGGTCAGGCACTCTTAGAAAGCTTCGCGACGCTCGATGCCGTGCTGCTAAACACAGGCAGCCAGCAGACATTCGGCAGAGCAGGAACGGGGTCCATAATCATTTTTGGATTTCAATGCTTTATATTTCCCAGACGGTAAGCTGAAATCACAAAGTGTTTGGGCTTATCTTCTAGCTGTTTTAATTATCTTTTCAAAATATTAAAGTTCTTAACAACCAGATGAAAGATACTAGAGTTATGTGAAAAAAACAAGCGCTACGTCTGAAAAAAACTTAAAAAAAAAATACCAGTTTTCAAAAATTCTTCAAAAAAAGTTCTGCCATAGAAAAAAAAAAAATATCATCAAACCATTTCTAAGCCCCAAATCTTTAATAAAAAGTTGGTCTTGTTCCTTGAGGAAAAATCGTGTTGACTAGTGTTACCAACCCTAAGTAACTGGCATTGTCGCTGAAGGAGAGCCTGCATCCGCTTAGTATTGGGGGGTTGAGAGGAGGAACTTTGTATTTGGTTGTGAATAATACAATTTCCGTTTTCGAGGGATTGACTCCCAGACCTCGTGACTTTGTCCGTTCAGACAGTCGCGTGAGCTTTGAAGTCATTAGATCGCAAAGTGTTTAAGGGAATTTTCCCGAGAATTTGATGGCAACATCGTCCATATATGCCACCACTATATCTAGGAATTCTATTAAGGAGTATTCTTTGATGTGTAAGGATTTCTCTACCGTCGAGACTACTCCATTGAGAGCCGTTTCCGTGGATTTTCCTTTTCGGTAGGCATGTTGTGCGCCTGACAGCCACTGAGGATTTATGGTTGCTCTCAGATGTAGCCCGACTAGTCTCTAAAAGGTTTTGAGACTATCAGACTATCGTCCTGTCTGATTGGTCTGAAGTTTTTTGGGGTTGAGTTTGGGGCTTTCCCTGCTTTGGGGATAAAGACTATTTTAACCTTAACCTTAACCTTAAGGCATGAGCAATTTTTCCCACTACCAGTATCTTCCTGAAGATGCATTGCAGCCGTTTTTTTTTTTGTTTGTATGTATAGGAGGTGTTGGAGCGTAGAGGCTTGGAGTTCCCACAAGTCAGAATCCCAAAGTAAAAGGCGCTAGAGTCCAAGTTCTTCAAGTGGTATATTTCGGGGGTTTGTTCTCTGCTTATATATTTTTCGTAATTTATGTCGCGAGCAAAAGCCGGCCGTTTTGCTGAGGGTGGAATAGCGAATTAAATGCTCGATCGCTGGTACTACAGCTGCCGAGGGCTGTCGGAGGCGAGAGCGGGAGCGTGAGCGTGGGCGGGAGCGCCAGCGTGGTGAATATGCGCGCGAGAGCGCGTCGCCGGGGGGAAAAATGCTCTTAAGTACGAGGGCGAGAGCGAGGGCGACCGCTTGGGTAGCTGGAACGCTAACAGCGATGTGTGGCTGGAATGCCCACAAGCGGTTGCCCCGCCAGCGCCCTCCTCACTCTGAACATTCTCCCCCCCCTTGCAGGAATGCAAAGATTTTTTACGTCTGCGTGCACGCACCAGACACGATCCATCCAAACACCGTGCTTTGAGCCACGGGAAGGCCGTCTGCGCGGGCGAGGAACCCCGGTTGAATGACCCTTGGATACAAATCTGCACCCAAGACGAGCGAGATGGTGGTCGGCTTGTGGAACTCCTCGTTGGCCAACTTCAGGTCGTCGAAGCGAGCACGGACGGTGTCGCTCAGTGGACGGATCGGCGTACGGACGCGCAGACGGGGCTCGATCTTGAAGACTGCCTCCACCTTAAAATCTCCTATTTTCGCCCGGATCATGGCGGTGCACACCCGCTCGTCCCCGATGCAAGTAGTGGGCAATTTCAGCTCCCTAGCCACCTCGGCGTCGATGCAGCTGACCGGCGTGCAGGGGTCGATCAGCGCACTCATCATCTTGGTGCCTGCGAGGACCACCATTGCCGTCGGGAGGACATTGATGCTCCGGTGCTGGAGCAAGGAGTTTGCGGTCGGGATTGGAATTCCGACGACAGGGCGGCTGACCGGAAGACGAGGGCGTGGTTTGGCGCGGGAAGACTTAGGTGAAGTCGACGGAGCCGAGGAAGAACCAGCAGGGCGCCGAGACGGAGGTGACGTCGACGGAGCCGAAGAGGAGCCAGCAGGGCGCCGAGACCCGGGTGAAGTCGACGGAGCCGAAGAGGAGCCAGCAGGGCGCCGAGACCCGGGCAGGTGGAGCAGAGTGTGGTGGTTCCGGGAGCACACCTTACAGAGGTCTCCACTGCGGCAGTCCTTGCCCGAGTGCTCGTGAGCCAGGCAGTTCGAGCAGTATTTGTGCAGGAGGACGGCTCGGAGCCTCTGCTCGACGCTCAACCGGATAAACTTCCGGCAGTTCCTTAGTGGGTGAACTCCGGGGCACACTCGACACTGGAAGGAATTCTTCCCTCGTGCCCTTGAGCGATCCGACCTGCGGCTGGATCGGGAACGTGATGCGGTCTGAGGGGCCATATCTACCTTCTGGAAAAAACTAGGATGAAAGAAAGGAATCACCGGAGCATTAGTAAAAAACTGGCTTGGTTTGGCATACGGATACGGGTACGGATAACTACGTTGGATTTGAGCAGAACAAAAGGACGGAGGTTTATGAATCGGAGCCTCCGCGCGAGTAGATGGACAGGACATCCGATTCCATAGGCAGCAGAACCACCTTCGTGATCGGTCTCTTGATAAGGCCGCGGGCCGTGAGTAGGTCTACCACACGGACCTTATCATCGGCTCCAGGATACGCGTTCTGCACACGGCCGAGACGCCATTCCTGAGCGGGGATGTTCTCCTCCTTGATCACCACGAGGTCTCCAACCTCGAGGTCTCTTGTCGGATGCTGCCATTTGTTGCGCTTGTGCAACTCTCGCAGGTACTCTGTCTTCCAGCGCGAACAGAATTGCTGGTTGAGAGCCTTGAGATGTTGCCAGCGGTTTAGGATGGAGGAGGCGCTCGCTTGTATTTCTGGCTCTGCCACGGATAGTAGCGGACCACCAATCAGGAAATGGCCTGGGCTCAAGGCCAACGGATCAGTTGGATCCTCAGACATAGGAGAGATTGGTCGCGAGTTAAGGCATGCCTCAATCTTGGAGAGAAAGGTCGCAAACTCCTCTAATGTGTATTTGGAAGTACACATCGACCGTTGGAAAAGAGCCTTGAAACTCTTCACACCCGCTTCCCATAAGCCACCCATATGTGGGGCCCCTGGAGGGATGAATCGCCACGTTAGCCCCTGCTGGCTGTATACCGCGGAGGTCCGAGTGCGGAGGGCCTCGAGAAGGTCCACAGCCAGGGAGCGGGATGCGCCGACAAAATTCCTCCCGTTGTCGGAGTGGACTTCGTGGGGACAGCCTCGTCTCGCGACGAACCGGGCGAAGGCGGCTAGGAAAGTGTCGGTGGACAAGTCGGACGTAGCCTCCAAATGGATGGCCTTCGTGGTAAAACAAACGAAAACGCACACATACCCCTTGGAGATGCGACAGGCGCGTCCTGTGAAACTTTTCACGTCGAACGGCCCGGCGAAGTCGACTCCGGTGTATGTGAACGGCCGCGAAAATGTAACTCGTGAGGAAGGAAGGTCGCCCATTAATTGGGTTTGGAGTCGCTTGCGTTGGATGACGCAGACCTTACAGGAGTGGATTACTGCCCTCACGACGTGACGTAGTCGAGGGATCCAGTATGTTGCCCGGAGAAGGCGGATGACCAGCTGGTTCCCACCATGTAGGGATACGTGATGGGTGAATCGAACCAGCAGGCGAACCAGGAGGCATGCGGGTGGCAACAGGATTGGATGCCGCTCGTTGTAGGTCATGGATGCCGAGGCTCGGACCCGGCCACATGCCCGCATGACTCCGTTCTGGTCCAGGAACGGATTGAGGTTCTGAAGAGAGCTCGTAGTCGGAAGTGGCTGCTTGTTTACAAGACAGCGATGCTCCGCCGTATAATGGAAGCGTTGGGTCGTGATGGTGACAGCTTGGAGAGCTGCAGCGACCTCTTTATTGCCTAGCTCTGTGGATACGTGGACTGGCGTTGCTTGCCCTCTGACGCGCTGGCCGAACCGCCGAACGTAGGCGATCACGCGCAGAGCGCGTCCGAATTCGGAAAATCGGCTGAGAATGTCCGAGGCGGTGTCAGTGGCGTGGTGAACCTTGACGGCTCGTTTCTCCAAGTCGGTCTCAAGGATTGAGCCTCGTGGACAAGGCCACTCCGACTGCGGACCACGCAGCCACGCAGGACCATGCCACCACATGTCATTGCCGACCAGTTCAGTGGGTCCGAGCCCTCGACTGGCGAGGTCGGCCGGGTTGTCCTCGGATCGGACGTGGCTCCATCGTTCGCGGGGCCAACAGCGAGTGATTTTGGCGACTCGATTCCCTACAAAAGTGGTCCAATCACATGCCGGCCTGTTCAACCAGGCCAACACAATAGTGGAATCGGTCCAAAAGTACACCTGGCTGGCGTCGAGCGGCATTTGAGGAAGGATGGCCACGGAGAGTTCTGTCAGAAGGACAGCTCCGCACAGCTCGAGTCGCGGCAACGAGACTGTTTTCACGGGGGCAACGCGGGTTTTGGCTGTGAGAAGGGTACACACAATGCCCTGCGGACGCTCAACTCGGACGTAGATCGCTGCCCCATAGGCACGTTGAGACGCGTCGCAGAACCCATGAATCTGTACCTTGGCCATCGGACAGACGTGTAACCACCGCGGAATGCGGATCCCTTTGATGGCCGGAAAGCTGTTCAGGAATGTCTCCCAGGCTTGAGACAGATCGTTAGGAAGGACGTCATCCCATCCTAACTCTCTCAACCAAATCTCCTGCATAAATATTTTCGCTTGGACGACGAAGGGGGCAAGCCATCCCGCTGGATCAAAGAGCTGCGCGATCTGGGACAGCACATTGCGCTTCGTGCAGGATTTTCGCTCGTTTAAGGCGGGAGGCGAAAAGAAGAACTCGTCGGCACTGGCTTGCCATCGGATTCCCAACGTCTTAGCGATGCTACTCTCTTCCAGCTCTAGGAAGTCAGCGCGGAGTAAGTGGTCGACTGGAATGTCGCGCAGGACGCCCTTATGGTTAGCTGTCCACTTTCGGAGCGGAAACCCTGCAGAGTCGAGTGCTTCGCGTAGTTCAGCAATGGCGGAAATTGCCTGAGACTGAGAGTGAGCACCAGCGAGCACGTCGTCCACGTACATGTCGCTCTCCAGGATGACGCTTGCCATCGGCAGCTGTGGACGCACCTCTTGTGCGAGTTGCTTGAGGACGCGGAGGGCGAGGTACGGTGCGCAGTTGACTCCGAAAGTGACAGTGGTGAGCTCGTAGTCCCCGTCCCCGTTACGGTCGCGAAACAGTATTCGCTGATAGGGCGTGTGTTGGGAAGCCACTTGGATTTGCCGATACATCTTGTTGATGTCGGCATTGAAAACGTAGCGAAAGACGCGCCACCTCAGGATTTGCATGGTCAAGTCAGACTGAAGGACTGGCCCAGCATGCAACGTGTCGTTGAGGCTTTTCCCGTTGGAAGACGGGCTGGAGGCGTTGAAGACTACGCGCAATTTGGTTGTGGTGCTGTCGGGTTTAAGCACGGCGTGATGTGGCAGGTAGAAATGGCCGGAATCATGACTAGGTGTAACCGCTGTCATGTGGCCGAGCTCTAAATATTCTTGAATGACTGCTCGTTTCTAAGGAACTGGGCCTGGGCCGCACTTCTGGAGTGGCCCAGCTCGACTTTTTCTGGACACTTGAAAGGGAGAGTAACAACGTATCTCCCATCGGGGGTTCGTTTAGTAGTCTGGAGGAAGTTTTCCTCGCACACTGAATCGGACTCGCTCGTCGGTCTCCCCGGAAGGTCCTCCACCTCCCAGAATTTGGTGAGAAGCTTCTCGAGTCGGACATCCGAATTAAACGAGAGCTTCGTGGTGAAGGCGGAAACCGTCCGAGCCGAGTCAGCTGATACCGGACCGGATAGGACCCATCCGAAGATGGTTTCTTGTCCCAGCAGCGTGCCACAAATGGCAGACTGGAAGCCGCTCAACAGGATAGAAGGAAGGATGTCAGCGCCTAGAAGCACATCAATCTGCGAGCTTCGGTGGAAGGAAGGGTCTGCCAATTGGAGGTTTGGAAGGTTATCCAAGAAGTGCTGCGGTATCGGATATGAAGGAAGGTTGCCTGATAATTGAGGCAGAACATATGCCGTGGTCTCGATCTTGAGGCCCGGCCTGGAGGCGGCCCCGATCATGAAGTGGCAACGCTTTTGCGCCCTAGCCGCTACGGTTTGGTTTAAACCCGCGACTTGAGCCTGGATAGCTTCGAACGGTGGCTTAATGATGTTAAAGAGGCGTTCAGTGATGAACGTCGCTTCGGAGCCTGAGTCGATCAGAGCGCGGGCACGGAAATTGGTCCCCAGGTGGCAAATATTAATGAGTGCTGTGCCCAGAAGAACGGTACTTGTGCTGGAGGAGAAATAGCTCTGTACGTTGGGCTGAGAAATGGACGAGCTGGGGGTTTGGGCGGATGTCGAAGCCGCCATGTTGGACGGAGGCGCGGAACGATGCAGAAGCGTGTGATGCCTGGCTCCACAAGTGGAACAATTGTGGCTGCTTGAGCAGTCGCGAAGCTGATGGCCTCTTGCGAAGCAATTTAGGCACAGCTGTTTTGTCTTGATGCAATTGGAACGTGCATCAGCGGACATGTTGAGAAAGCGCGGACATAGTCGGATCGGGTGATTCTCCTTGGAACAGAGATCACACGTCCTCTTCTTCGGACTCACTTGGTTCTTGAAAGAAAGAACCTTGTTCGGCACCGAACTGCCGTGCGACCGGAATGGATTGGATCGGTTGCAAGAAGTGGATGGAGTCTGGCCGCCTTGGGAGGGAAGTGGAAGGGTCGCTCTCAATAGCTTCGAGCGTCAAATAGCGCTGAGTGAGGAAGGAGTCGATTTCCTTCCAGGGCGGCACTTCCTTCTTGTCCGTCACGGACGCTTCCCATAAGGCGCGGCTTAGCTTCGGCAATTTTGAAGCGCAGATAGTTACAAGCAGACTATCCCAATTGTCCGTGCAAACGTTGGAGACCGCTAGCGCATTTAGGACTCCCTGCATCGTACTTTGAAGTTCCTTCAAAGCACGACTGCATTCGGAAGTTACGCGGGGCAAGAAGAGGAGAATGTTAATTTGGTTGGTCACCAGAAGCCGATTGTTCTCATATCGGCTGCGGAGAGCCAACCAGGCGGACTCGAAACCGTCATTCGTGAGGGGGGACTTTTCTACAATGGCCTTTGGGTCGCCCCTGGTCTTCTCGGTGAGGTAGTATAACTTCTCTACCGGTGATAATTTTGGATTGTTTATCACGACCGCGGTGAACAGATCCCGGAATGTGGGCCAGCGGACGTAGTCCCCTGAGAAAACCTCAATATTGACGGGAGGCAGTCGACAGCCGCCCTGTTGGACTGGCTGTGCGGGAGGAAGGACTGCGGAGGGGGCCAGCTGGGCATTGAGGTCGCTGAGACACTGCTCAAATACCCCATAGCATTCGCCATATGTTTCCCGGATGTCCGCTTGGATGTCTGGATCCTCGTCAGCCATCACCGCGGAACAGGCCTTGTATTCGGCCTCGACGTCCGTCCACATGCTGAGGATTTGGCCTCGGCGGACCTCGGACAGAGGGGCGGATGGGGCGGAAGTGATACGCTCTGCCAGGTGGGATAGTCGGCCAATGGCGGCTACCAAGTTGGTCCGAGCGGCAGAGGTGGCGGATTGAGCCATTGTGGTGAAGTGGCGAGAGCTGACGGGACTAGTGATGCAGCCTTTCGGATCCTGTTTAGTCACCGATGGAACCTTAAGGGTCACCGGAGACGGAAATAGGACCGATTTGGTCCTTGTAGCAGGGCTGCTACTGGCTGCTCTCGGAGTGAGGGATGCCTTGATTGGCTGTGTCGGAGTAGTTCCGGAGGCGGACGAGGTGCGTAGCCGGTTGGACGAGGTCACAGGCAAAAGTTGTTTGCCGTCCTTGTGACCTGTTGGCATAATTTAAAAGGATCCACGCGAGAAAAAATCGTTTTTTTTTTTGGAAGTCTGTGAGGGACTGCAGACTGGTCTGAGTAGAGTTGACTCGGAACTCAGGAAACACCCGTAACCCAAACACGGACTATCAGACAAAAGGCCTCAAGCTAGCTGGAAGGCAATAATCGGAACGACTCGGATTGTTTGAGATCACCTGTAGGTGAGAAATCTCAAACAATGAGTGACCCTGTATTGAGCCGAGCTGAGGAGAGGAACGGTCACACTGGAGTAGCAATATTTGGAAATATTGACTGAGCGATGCTCCTCCGTTTACCCCTTGACGCAGTCGTGAGCGGAACTGGGTTACTATCGGATGGAAGGAAGCAATGGAAGCAGACACGGACACCTCACAGAAACGGAACAACAATAATTTATTTATCGGAACAAAAAAAATATTTTTTTGTTTGTGAACCAAAAAAAAAGACTTGGAGGTTTTTCTTGGACGTGGTCGGAGTATTTAATTATTGAACGAATTTATTTTTTTCTCTATTCGGATGAACACCGGGTTCGGATGCCGATAGTTTTTGGGCCACCTCTCACTCTCGGAACAAAAAAAAATACCAAAACACGCAACACAATTTGCCAATTTGTAATGTAAATTGCCAAATAATTACGGAAAATGCGCCGTGCCTGGGTCGCGAGTAATTAATTTGGACTCTGGAGAATGTGGGAGAAATTGGGACCTTGCGAAAAGTGGCTGGAGGGCACGAATTTCACTTAATCGCGGATTTTCAAATATGGCACTTGCGCGGAGTGGTGGAATGCGGTATTTAATTGTTTGGTATTTTTGTTGAATGTGTGTATGTATGTATATAGTTGGGAGCCAACTATGCAAGTAAATGTAATAAATAAATAAATAAAATAAATAATAAATTTAATTAAGAAAACACAGGTAGCTGGATGGATACTTTTATTGCTGCTGTAATGTGTATATAGGTTGGTATGTGTGTGTTCACTTGGAGTGTGACAGTGTATATTGTATTAGGGTAGGGCGCGGATGGAATGCTCTTGGAGACCTGTATATTAATGTAGGTGTGTGGGAATTCACTTGCACTTGGATCGTGCCAATGTATATATTATTGGGGTAGGGCCGCGAATGGAACGCACTGAAGAAATATTAGTGTATGTGTGTGTGAATTCACTTGCACTTGGAGCGTGCCAAGGTATATTTTATTGGGGTGGGTCGTGCTGGAATGCACCTGTTGAGACACGGATATAGATGTGTGTGTATGTACGCAAGCCGCTCTTATGGGCTGGAATGTGCGTCCATACATATGCGCGGAATGCACTTATTTTGGGTTTAATAATTTTTTTTTTTTTTTAATTTGTCCGCAAATCATGGACAGACACAAGTAATTGGAAAAAACTACCGTATCACTGGTAGTTGAAGGTGAATGACGGGAGAACGGCAGGAATCGCCGATAATATGGCGGTGTCGAAAAAAGAAGAGACACGGATAACGGATGGCACAGAATGAAGGAATAAGTGCATATATAAGAATATATATATGTACTTATATCGCGGAACTCGGACTTTTCGGAATTTTGGAACACAAATCGCGAACGAAAGGGACTTGTGGCACACGAAAATCGTACTTATCTTGGGATCCTGTTGTGATGAAGGCGATGCCGTGCTCGAAGGCTGGATCTGGTTGGGGAAGGCGAAGGTATCCGGCTCGAAGGACCAATGTTGGAGCGTAGAGGCTTGGAGTTCCCACAAGTCAGAATCCCAAAGTAAAAGGCGCTAGAGTCCAAGTTCTTCAAGTGGTATATTTCGGGGGTTTGTTCTCTGCTTATATATTTTTCGTAATTTATGTCGCGAGCAAAAGCCGGCCGTTTTGCTGAGGGTGGAATAGCGAATTAAATGCTCGATCGCTGGTACTACAGCTGCCGAGGGCTGTCGGAGGCGAGAGCGGGAGCGTGAGCGTGGGCGGGAGCGCCAGCGTGGTGAATATGCGCGCGAGAGCGCGTCGCCGGGGGGAAAAATGCTCTTAAGTACGAGGGCGAGAGCGAGGGCGACCGCTTGGGTAGCTGGAACGCTAACAGCGATGTGTGGCTGGAATGCCCACAAGCGGTTGCCCCGCCAGCGCCCTCCTCACTCTGAACAGGAGGGAAAAGCATTAAAAGCCGATAAGTGTGGCACTCGGAAGTACCACACATACTAGATTGTAGCCCAAACTGAAGGTAAAATTAGCAGCAAGCTTCGACCCATTTTAGTATCAAGAATAAGCGTTGTAGGCAACAACATTTTAAAAGGAACATATCTCCTTATATTCAACGACTCAATTACTATTAATAACAAAACATATATATTTATGAGGAAAATAAAATTTTGGAATATGTATCGCATCTTAAATATAGTAACTATGATTTATATAGTTATGAACAATCAAATGATTCAATACTTACTTTTGACAACATTAACATTGTAAATCCAATCAGAATAATTGGAAAAACTGGGTTACCATTTACGACCTTAATATTAATCCTTTTGGTAATATTACTCATATTTTATTTCATTTATAAAATAATAATTATTATACTATCCAAATGGCTCATGAAACCTAAAGAGGAATCAATAGAAAACAACATTTCGCAATATCAGAAGAAATTATAATACTTTCAGAAACCCGAAATGTATCGGGACGACACATTTAAGGAAGCTTCCTTAAACGTACCCGTTCTCATAAGAATATATAATATATATATATATAAATTGAATATTATAACCAATCTTTGGCTTCCCATAGTATGACATAAACAACGAGAAGGAACGTGTGAGTCGCTTCTGGGGACGCGACTCTACTTATACCCGTACTCCGTCAGTATATACATTTTTGAGCATGATTTTTTATAACTAAAGAAAAAAAAAAAATTTTACATTTTACATTTTTTTGCTACATCTGTTATCTTCATCTACAATGTATATTTTACATCTTACATGTAGATTATAGATGTACCATTTAAATTCTGCATCTCATCCGCTAGGGGTTGCTCGCGCACTGAACGCAGCAGAGTGTGCGAGCGAGAAAAAGATAGAGTAACGTTTCTCTTGCAGGAGGAGGCGGGGGAACCAACAGAAAATTAATTTCGTCATTCTGGCTATAATTATGATCCGATCTGATTCAGATTCGGCAATCTGGTAGATATGGGCATTCTCTATGATACTGCGTTTTTAGTTTTATCGTATCTTTATCTGCCACAGATTTTCGTCCTTTGTGGGGGCGGAAGGGGGCGTGGCGAAATTTTGAAATACACTTGTAGCAGTGTGATATCACATGAGTCTGGAAACCAAATTTGGTTTCCCTAGCTCTTATAGTCTCTGAGATCCAGGCGCTCATGAAGACGGACAGACGGACAGACGGACGGACAGACGGACATGGCTTAATCGACTCGGCTATTGATGCTGATCAAGAATATATATACTTTATGGGGTCGGAAACGTTTCCTTCTCTGCGTTGCACACATCCACTTTTACCACAAATCTAATATACCCCTTAACTCTTTTTTGAGTACGGGTATAATAATTGGCTTCCCATAGTATGCTGTAAACAATCTTCGATTTCCCTAATTGGATGTCAGGCCACCCCAGCCTTATTATAAACAATCTTCGATTTCAATTAGAAATTCATTTGCGTTGTAGCTGTGGCCGATTTCTGCAAACACTGCTATTTGGAATTTCACAATTCCTCAACTGGATGATCGAATCCAAACCGATCGAACCTAAATGTTTATAGAAGCTTCCCGAAGAGGAATCAAGGAGGTTTCATTAGAACAACATTATTAGACTTAGTACAAGTACAAGCCTTTGCACTTAATCCTTTTGTGAAATAAAATTTTGTTAAAACTCAACTTTCTACCGCGATAATTTAATTTGCATGCTCGCGATCGGTTCGGTACGAAGCGGTTCACCTATGAAATTTTAATAGAGAGCTTACATATAACTATCCGATGAACCTATTGAGCTCTGAGGTGGCTCAGAGGGGGCCTAGCTGAGGCCACCGGACACGTCGCAGGTTGCGGATAGCGAACGGCCTACCCTAGTGAGTAGGTCAGCTGTGAATAAGCGGATATCCCAAAGAGAAGCAACTAAGATGGTTCTGAGGGAGAGTACCGGAAATAAGCAGTCCTGGACAGCCAGCGTGTGTTCGCGACGCAGCAACACTGACGATGCGCTTGTGGTGCCGCCTCTCATTAAGTAGCTCACACATCCCTACACATTACCTACCCACATCCCAGCCCCAACAATCACCTCACACCGAGCCGGACTAAGGTGTCACTCGACCCGTGCCAAGAGTCAGCCTGGCTGGGGGCCTGGTACAAAACCTAGTCCAGTCGCGAACGGAGAGCTCAGGGACTTGGCCCCCTATTCTAATGATGCCTCACCCGGACAACGTGGATCTCTGCCCGGGCTGACCGTTCTCCTTCTCTGGAGTTCGTGGGAATAATATGGAAAACAAGCAACAAATTACAAAAAATTAAAAAAAAAACAAATGAGACTGGCACTCCCCAAAAGCAGGAGAAGGCAGTGGCCCAAAGGCCTGGCCTAACCCGCTCAATCGCAGGTAAATCCTGCTCGGTGGAAGATACCGGTACGAACCCGGTGGGGTCCGATCCCGAATCCGGGGTGGGCGTCACTTCTAAACCCAAAATGGAAACCTTGGAGAGGCAACCTTGGAGAGGCAGGCTGCCCGACCTTCTGGTAAAGTGGAGGGAGACGATTTGCCGTCGAACAGTGCGTCGGCCGACTGGCTGAAGAAGGTGGAGTGGGCCACGACGGTGCTTCCCGAGCGATGCAACCCACACCTTCCTACCGAGGACTGGAAGGTCGTGAAAGTTGAGGCGACGCAGGGCCCCACAAACCAAGTGGTGGTCATCCTCAACAGGAGCGTTGGGTGGTAGGAGGCAAGGTCTGTGGATTAGCGACGAAGTACTACAAGCTTACCGTAGCCCAAACAGAAGGTAAATCTCGAACCTGCATACTTGCAAAAATACACCTAAATATCTTTCTGCTCCACAATTTTAGCAACAGTGACAACACGGCGGTTAGCCTAAAGATACAGGGGACACACCTCAGACTGGTGTCGTTCTACATGGCTCACGAGCAAATAGATCCTCCAAGTGACCTCGTTCGCAAGCTAGCCAGCGACAGCGAGAGGTCTTACACAAGCCTCATAATAGGGTGCGACGCCAACGCTCACCACACTCAATGGAGGAACTCGGACACAAATGTAAGGGGTGAGTCACTTTTCAGCTTCATCCTAAACTCGAGTTTGGTTATTTTTAATCGGGGAGCGATCCCACCTTCATTATAAAAAACCGGCACGAGGTTATCGACTGCACTTTAGTGTCTCACAAACTGTCAGACATAATTAAGAGTTTGAAAGTCCTATAGGACCACTCCTTCTCTGATCATAGGTATATCGAGACAGTCCTATCTCTCGAAAACCCTAAACCCACTGACTACATAAACCCCAGGAAAGCCAACTGGGATATATATAGTTCAAAAATGGAAGAACTAATTCCCCCTTTAGCACCAAAATGCCCGGACACTCAAGATTTCACGGAAGCAGGCAAAAATGCCTTCACGGCATCATGCCCCTCAACCAAACATAGGGTGGAAAAGAAACCCCACTGGTGGTCAGAACAAATAGATATCCTACGTTAAAGCTGCAGGACTCTTTTCAATAGAGCTAAAAGCAACAACGAGGAGAAGCACTGGACAAACTACAAAAGTAAGCTAGCCCTATATGAGAGGGATACCTCAAAAGAATGGATGGTACGTGGACCAACTCTATTGAGGAGTCCTACACATTCTACTCGAGACACATTTTCCAGGGTGCACAACCATCGAGCCGGCAGACCCCCGGCTTTGTATTGACTGTGCCGTTTCGTCCCGTTACTATATCCACTTGTCATGCCAGCTGATCGAGTCGTCAGCTGTTGACCAGTGCACGGAAGCTGATAAAAAAAAAAGCTACCGGTAGCGGGCGCAACTCGTGACATCAGGAGACCTAAATAGCGCCAGCATACTACGGCCGTCACGACCCCACTGGACACTGGATACACTACATATACATGTTTACACACGGAGGGAGACAGAGAGATTTTGTGAATTAGTGAGTGCGGTCGCGATTTTGGTCCGCTCCGTACAAAACATTAATTTGAGCAGGAATCAGTCTGGAAATAGGATAAACGAGCTTAAGTCCGAGCCACGGTATTGCTGCAGTACTTACCTGCACGCCACACCAAGCCGGCAAGCTGGGAAGAGGCCACTTGGCTGCAAAATTAATCGGGAAAAGAGGGACGCTGCCAGTCCTTGGGCCGAAGAGGGGGGGGACGGCACCGCAGGTAAGCGCCTGATTTCCTTTCGTTTTCCATTTATTGGCGCCACTTGCTTTGTCGGGTGTATTTGTGCCAATTTTGGCCACACACTCTGCGAGTGGTGTTAGGAAGTGTCAGCAGATCAGCTGGTAGGGCGTTGCCAGACCACACCCACTAACAAGTGCGGTGAAGCGATCGCAGCGCACAACGTTTCCATCGCGCAGGGTTGCCAGACCGGTGGGAAAAGGTGCTCATCAGAGATGAGCGACCAGGTTGCACCGGAATCGGAACCAGCGGCAGCTTGTAGCACTCCGCTTACAAGTTCATTCGCATGGGATGACGAAAATCCCTTTAGGAGAAGGGCAACGATCGCCAGATCTCCAACGCAGCCGATACAGGCAGTGGAGGAGCGCGTAAGGTCGTCTCCCCCGGCGCTGCAGCGCCCCCAAGTGGAGCATGCAACCCCGAGGGAGACAGCCATGGCGCAACTGGCGAGCTTGGGCCAGAAAGCTAGAGAGCTGAGGAAGCTGATGGTGATTCCAAAGCGATCCATCACCAATCCAATGAGGGATTTGGTAGATGAGATCGACTACCTGCAGCGAGAGGTAGAGTCGTACTGGCAGGTGGCCAGCGCGGAGCAGGCAGTCAGTACGGAGCAGGCTGCAGCCAAAGCCAGCCATACGGAAGAGCAAGCGGAGCCGGAGGGAACGGAGCGGATGGGAAAGAGGGCGCGGCCAGAAACCCGAAGTACCACCCACCCGTCCCCAACCCCAAAGAAGGCAAAGCATGGGCACAAAAAGCCCCAGAAGGCAAAGAAGCCCCAAGAAGCCCCAATGAAGGACGCTGTAGCCCGTCAGGGACCAGCAGCGATCCCCAAGGAGCGAGCGGAGGGCTGGGTAACGGTCGCAGCTAGGCGTAAGCCGAAGCCGCAACAACCGCGACCAAGACCCTCGCTACCCCCCGCTACCGCGACCACTAGCGCGGTCTCATACGCAGACATCCTTAGGAAGGTGAAGAATGAGCCAAGCCTTAAGACTCTAGGGCAAACAGTGCAAGGGGTGCGACGCAACGCAAAGGGAGAGCACCCACTAGTTCTGAAGAAATCGGCAGACCCGAAAAACCAGGAAATGCAGGCAGCGGTGCAGGAGGCGCTCGGAAGCACGGCCGAAGTAAGAAGCCTTACTGAAACGGCGATCATTGAGGTAAAGGACATAGACGAGGTGTCCACTCAAGAGGAAGTGCTGGCGGAGCTAACGGCGCAGGCAGGGGTAGCCATAAATGAGGCTGCGGTCATTGCCTTTCGACCAGCCTACAGGAGCACCCAGACCCTGACGCTGAAAGTCTCGCCGACAGTAGCAGCGACGCTTATAGGGAAAGGAAGAATCCGCCTGGGATGGGGGTATTGCCGGATACGGCCCAAAACCACGCCTAGGAGATGCTTTAAGTGCATGGAGTTTGGGCACATCGCGACAAACTGCAAAAGTGCCCAAGATTTCTCAAAGTGCTGCTACAATTGCACAGAAACAGACCACCAGGCTAAAGACTGCAAAGTCCAGCCGACCTGCATTCTCTGCAAGCGGCACCGGGCGAGGGACGCGAAGCACCAAACGACGAGTTCGAGGTGCCCGCAGTACAAAAAGGCGATCCAGCAAATGAGGGATAGATGAAAATCATCCAAATAAACCTCAACCACTGTGAGGTGGCCAGCAGCTACTGGGCAAACCGTCAGAGAACACCGCATTGATGTAGCGTCATAAGCGAGCAATACCGCAATCGCAATTCCGGGAGTGGATTGCTGATTGTAGGGAAAAAGCAGCGATATGGAGCAGTGGCAGCCCAACGCAGCAACTACGGCACACATGTGTCGGAGACGGTTTCGCCAGAGCACGGCTGAACGATGTTTACATCTACAGCTGCTATCTGCCACCGAGCCTCACGTTGCAGCAAGCGACGGCGGTGCTGGAAGGCATTGCGGATGACGCCCGGGAGAAACACCCTACCATCATTGCCGGCGACTTTAACGCATGGGCGACGGAATGGGGGTGCCCGAGAACCAACCCAAGGGGTCAGGCACTCTTAGAAAGCTTCGCGACGCTCGATGCCGTGCTGCTAAACACAGGCAGCCAGCAGACATTCGGCAGAGCAGGAACGGGGTCCATAATAGACCTAACGTTCGCGAGCAGTAGCCTTAGCCCGAGGACAACTTGGAAGGTTAGCAACATCTACACTGGGAGTGACCATTTGGCCCTGATCTATGAAGTCAAGGACGTTGCAGCACGCAACTCTGTCCTGGGAAAGCAGATCAGGTACAAAGTCGAAACGCTGGAGCCGGACATGGTACGAGCCATGTTCGAGCATTACGAGACCAGCGGGACAGCCTCAGAAAGAGCAAGCCAACTGGCTATGCAAACGTTGGCAGCATGTGACGCCTCCATGCTAAGGAAAAGGCCGAGCTCTGGCAATCGTAGCCCAACATACTGGTGGCCTGCAGATATAGCTAGTGCCAGGCGGGAGTGCCACCATACAAGACGGCTATATCAACGCTCGAGAGGATCCCCGGAATTCAAGAGGCTCCAAGGAGACTATAAAGAATGCAGACGCCTCTTAAAGAGGCAGATTAAAGAAAGCAAGCGGAAATGCTTCGAAAAGCTCTGTAACGACGCAGATGCGAACCCTTGGGGCTACGCATACAGGCTGGTGATGAAGAAACTGCAAGTGTTCAGTTCCCCGCCGCCAATGTGTGCAGATCTGCTGGCAAACATAGTGGGAACCCTATTTCCAAAGCAAGTGTCAGCCCAGAGAGTGACGGAAGGAATCCCGCCACTTGAAATAGAACCCACTACGGAAGCAGAAATCCTCGAAGCTCTAACCCGGACCAAGGACGGCAAAACACCGTGACCTGATGGGGTCCCAAATGCCGTACTCCGCACTGCGATGGAGACAAATCCACAAACCTATGTGGGACTCTTCAATGCGTGCATGTCCGAAGGAATATTCCCCAGACCATGGAAGCGACAGCGGCTTGTTCTTATACCCAAAGGGAACAAGCCGACCGAGGAGCCATCATCGTACAGACCACTTTGCATGCTAGACACAGTGGGTAAGATCCTCGAGCGCATAATCCACACAAGGCTGGAGGCAGCTGTAACGCGTCAACTCTCACCGAGACAGTATGGGTTCCGCAAAGGCAGCTCCACTGTGGACGCAATTGGCGAGGTATGTGAGATAGCAAAGCGAGCTATAGAGGGCACCCGATGGATGTATGGGAGCAAAGAGTACTGCATAGTGACGACACTCGACGTCCAAAATGCGTTTAACTCTGCCAGTTGGGACCACATACTAAAGGCATTGGAAAACTTCCAAGTACCGCCGTATTTACAGATAATCATCGCTGACTATCTCAGAGAGCGAGTGCTCATATTTGAGACAGACAAGGGGACACGTGAGCACCAAATCACTGGAGGTGTTCCCCAGGGATCGGTACTCGGACCGCTGCTGTGGAACATCATGTATGATGGAATCCTACAGCTGAATATGCCAATGGGGGCCACGGTGATAGGTTTTGCCGACGACATAGCAATAGTCGCAGTGGCAAAATATAAAGAAGAGGCAGAAAGAATCTGCAATGACGCCGTAGAGCGAGCCAAAACATGGCTTTCCGGGAGAGGCCTAACATTAGCCACCCATAAGACAGAGTCGGTGCTCATAAGCAGCAGAAAGATAGTTGAGACGGCCACAATCCAAGTAGGTGACTCCACTATTAGATCTAGTCCAAGCCTGAAGTACCTGGGGGTCATGA
Source organism: Drosophila ambigua (assembly GCA_018150905.1). Lineage (NCBI taxonomy): Eukaryota > Metazoa > Arthropoda > Insecta > Diptera > Drosophilidae > Drosophila > Drosophila ambigua. Next base: position 193,755 of record JAECWS010000098.1, read on the forward strand.
TTGACCATAGACTCAGTTTCAAGCACCACATGAAGCATGCAAGCAGCAAAGCCGGTAAGACGGCAGTTGCCCTATCTCGAATAATGGCAAACACGCGAGGGCCAAAACAGCCAAGACGGAAGCTCTTGGCGAGCGTGGTAAGTTCGACGTTAATGTATGCGGCACCAATATGGGCCGATGCATTGAAACAGAAAACATATGCCCGAGAATGCAACGCAGTCCAGAGAGTGTGCGCCTTGAGAGTATGCTGTGCATTCAGAACGGTATCGCAAGACGCAGCACTAGTGGTAGCAGGGATGATCCCTCTCCACCTGTTGGCAACAGAAGCCGCAGGAATAAGGGCACAACGTGACCTAGGGACTAGCGACCAGGATACCAGAGGCGACGCGAGGGAGCGCACAATACGGCAATGGCAAAGCGCCTGGGACTCCAGCAGCAAAGGGCGTTGGACACATAGGCTAATCCCCGACCTGCAGAGTTGGCTGAGCCGTAGCCATGGACAAGTGGAGTACCACCTGACCCAATTGCTGACAGGACATGGATGCTTTAAATCCTACCTGCATAGGTTTAAGCACGAGGATGACCCCTTCTGTGTGCTCTGCACACGGGTCACCGAAGACGCGGAACATTGTTTCTTTGAATGTCCAAGGTGGTGAGGTAGTCCTCACCAACAAGCTTGGAAGGACGCCATCAGTGGCAAACCTAGAGCAATGTCTACTGGAGTCAGAAGATAACTGGGCTGCGATAAGCAACATGGCCACAGTGATGACTACCAAGCTGCGTCGCGAAGAAAGAGCACGCAAGGAAAGGAGATAGACATAGTCTAAAATAGATGAGCGCATAGGCATTTCCCCCCGGCGAAGTAATATCTCGCGACAGTTCCGCCGGGACCGGGGTTGGTGTGTTACATTGGTTTAGTGGGTTAGAGTCCCACACTTCGGCGCCATTAGGCGCTGAGTCGGCATAGAGCTTCCAGAACACACAACACAAAAAAAAAAAAAAAAAAAAAAAAACACGGAGGGAGCGGATTCAACCTACCTATCCACACCCGCACACCCTCACATACCATGTTTGTATTGTTATATTGTTTTCCAAATAAAAAAAAAAAATTATAAAAAAACACGGAGGTTAGGTGCCCCCACCAACAGATGGCGCCAGATGCAACGGCGGCAGTCACCGTCCTGCAGGAAAACAGAAGTCTGTGAACCTTGCCTTCGCAAGGCTTATTGGGACCCTAGCCCAGTAAGGTCTCAATTATGGTATACTGGAAGCCCCGTTATTGAACAGACGACAACGGTATGACGGATTGCAGTATTCTGGCACCTGAGTAAGCCGAGTGATCGTGCTGAAACGGCTGCTGGGCCAATGCTGCAGCTGCCCCGTCCCGTTAAAACCTTAGCAGGCCTTAGGAAACGCTTGCTCCCATCGCCACCCACCTGGCCGTGCAGGCCCAGTTGACAATGTCTTGGCTAAAACTGATCTGGCTCTGAACCCCAGACCCCATGAAGGCTGGAGTCAACCCTTGCGTGGACCTCACTCTAAAGATAGGCACCAACGGGATCTTATAAGGTAACTGCACGCATGGAGAGCAATAACGGCCCTAAGGGGGGACCTTTTTGCACAAAAAATGAATACACCAACCACCAACAAAACCGGAAACAAAGAGGAAGACCAGGAAAAGGCATTTACCAAGTCGCGGAAAATGACGCGAACACCGCTGACTGCACGAAGAGGAACAGGCAGGCGCCAGCTGGACGAAATTCATGGAAAGGAATCGCGTGGAATGGAAGAAAATTGACGCCACCGACCCACGGAAGGAGGAACTGCCGAAGCCAGACAATCGCCCTGAGCGTTGCCCCGAAGGTAAACGCATGGCGGAAACCAGACCAAGGCTGGCCGAAACACCCCAGCAGAGATCACGGAAGAAAAGAAGCGCAAAGAGCCCAGAGCGGAAGCGGCTTGTGAACCAGCCCAGGAAAGCACAGAGGCCAGATGCACTGGTCGTTAAGTGCAAAGACCAGGAGTCATATGCCGAGGTACTCAGGGCGGTGAAGTCTGATAAGGCAATCCTCAGGTACAGAGACTCGGTATCCGCAATTCGATGGACCGCGGCAGGGGAGTTCCTCCTGCAGATGCGGAAGCACGGGAACGGCGCCACTGCAAAACTACTCAAGGCAGTCCAGACGAAGGTGGGCAATATTGCTGAGGTCAAGGCTATCTCCGAGAAGGTTCTGCTTGAGGTCAGGGACATATCGGAGTGGACAACGCCGGAAGAAGTGCTCGAAGCAATATTCGCTAAGTTAGACGGAGACTTGCCGACCGAGTCAGTTCCAAATCTCAGGAAAGCATACCGCGGAATGCTGACGGCGAACGTCCTACTACCCAGAGAAACAGCGGACAAGTTGCTGTATGACGGCAAAGTTCGCATTGGATGGTCGATATGCCGAATCCGGCAGAAGAACGAACCGAGGAGATGCTTCAAATGCATAGCATTTGGCCATATCGCGGTAAGATGCAGGAACAGCCACGACGAAACGAGCAAATCTTTCAACTGCGGAGGTACGCAGCACAACTCGAGGGACTGCAAGCAGACTGCAAGCCCGCCTGCATCTTATGCACAAGAGCATGCAGACATTGAGAGAAGAGGACGTCGACGTCGCCATCTTGAGCGAGCCACACTTAGCGATGCAAACAGACGTATGAATGCAAAATGTAAATACAAATTACGGAGCAGCGATCTGGAGTTGTGGAACCCCGCCTCAAGGATTAAGCGCCCGTCATATGTCAGCTGGATATGTCAGAGCAAGGATTGCGGGCATCCACATGTACAGCTGCTACATTGCCCGAGCATACAACTGGAAGAGTTCGCCAACATACTCGAAGACCTAGCAGAAGATGTACGTAGTCGTTCCCCAGTGATCATTGCTGGCGGATTCAACGCATGGGCTACCGAGTGGGGAAGCGTCCTACTTGACGTGTTCGCGACCATGAGCGTGGTTCTCCTGAACAAAGGAAGTACCCAAACGTACGACAAGGGTGACTGTGGATCGGTAATCGACGTCACATTTGCCAGCCCCCAACTAGCACGGTGTGCCACCTGGAAAGTCGAAGCTGTATATACGCATAGCGATCACCGGGCCATAACGTGCTGTATATACGACGGACCCACCAGACGGACCACAACCATAAGGCGCAAAGGACATGGACACGGACACGGAGGACATGGACACCCAGTGCCTGCTCCTCATGTTCCGGCAAAGCAGCGAAAGCATACAGGGAAATGCAGAACAGCGGACAAACTTGCAAACGCCGCCATGGTAAAAAAACAAAACAAGTGCACTGGTGGTCGCAGGATACAGCGGATCTGCGGAAAGGGAGCCACGTAGCAAGACGTTGCTACCAGAGGACCATGAAAAGGGCCATGAAAAAGGCGGAGACCACATGACCCTCAAGCAGCCCAGGAAGCGGCAGATGCGTGCGCCAACTACCACCAACAACGGGCACATCTCACCAAGGAGATCAAACGCAGCAAAGCAAACTGCTGGAAGGACCTCTGCAAAGAGGCAGACCTGCAGCCTTTTGGCGTAGCATACAAGATGGTGATGGGCAAGCTGGCGCGCAAGGTAATGCCCACCTGCCCGGAATTATTGTCCAGAATCGTAGATGCACTGTTCCCCACACAACAGGAACTAGCCTATGTGCCCAGACTCCGGGAGATCCCCACACCACCACAAATCGGTGCGGAAGAGCTTCTAAATGCAGCCAAGAGAATGAAGACCAGCAAAGCGCCAGGGCCCGACGGTATACCCGCCATAGCAGTCCTGACGATAGCCACAACATACGAGGAAGCGATAGCGAAGACTATTAACCAATGCCTGCAGGAGCAAGTCTTCCCCTCGGGCTGGAAACTCCAGAGGCTCGTGCTTCTACCATAGACTGGGAAGGACCCCGAAGACCCGGCTGGATACAGGCCTCTGTGCATGATCAGCGTAACGGGGAAGCTGTTCGAGCGAATCATCGCAAATCGGATAGAAGCGGAAATCGACAGCCTACAAGGACTATCTGAGCTCCAATTCGGCTTTAGGAAGAGGAGAAGCAGCACCGACGAAGCCCGCGAAGCCATAGCTGGGAAGAGATGGCACGGTGGCACCAAGAAGTACTGCCTGGTAACTACGCTAGACGTAAAAAATACTTTCAACTCTGCAAGGTGGCCAAGCACGAACGAGACAGTCAGACGAGTGATGTGATGTCTTCAGGAAAGCGGCCTCAGCCTAGCAGCGCACAAAACCGAACCGGTCCTGATTAGCACCAGGAAAAAGGTAGAGACAGCCAGAGTGGTTGTTGGAGCGGACGAAATCGAGTCGTCCCCGGCTATCAAGTACCTGGGAGTCCTTCTGGACCACAGGCTTAGCTTCAAGTAGCACCTGGAAGCAACCGGAGCCAAAGCCGGCAGGGCAACAAGCGCGCTATCCGGCATAATGGCCAATATCGGCGGTCCAAGACAGAGGAGCAGACGGCTCATCTACTCTGCGTCAGAGCCATCATTATGTACGCTGCTCAAATATGGGCACCAGCTATGGAGCTCCCAACGTACAGCCGCACATGAAGAGCGGCCTACCGCACACACTGTGCACGGACCATAGAGGACGCTGAACATGTATTTTTTGTCTGTCCAAGATTCTCTGCTGATCGGGAAGAGCTAAGCCCAGACATTGGGAGGCCATTTATAGTCAATGAATTAATGGATATCCTACTTAGCTCGCAAAACAATTGGGATGCCGTGAGCACCTACGCTGCAGAGATCATCCAATCCTTGCGTCGCGCTGAATAACAGCGCAATCGAAATTCAAATCCTTGATAGGACCTAGTGACGGCTTTCATGCCATCTCCCCCTCGTGAAGTAATACTTACCGGTCGTGCCGCGAGAGGGATACGGTGAGTAGGGGGGTTTCTAGTGGGTGTGGTACTTCCGAGTGCCACACTTATCGGCTTTTATTGCTTTTCCCTCCTATACATAGGTTAGGTTAGGTTGAGGCGTCTGTCGGGATTGTCAGAGACCCGACACACCTAGGCCGGTTTCGGCCCATTGTGATACCGCATATATCGTTCACTTCTCCCTCGTGAGACCCTATGTTATCCATTATCCCATCCGGATGCCCTTATGAAGCCTGCGATCCGTCTGGGACTGATTGTAGACATGTCCGAAATGTCAATTAGAAAAGGAGCGCCCAAGTATTGAAGTCTCCTTCTACTGAGAGCCGGACATGAGAATAACAGGTGTTCCACAGTCTCCTCCTCGTCCTCATCTCTACAGCTTCGACAGAAGTCGTTATATGGGGCACCCAGCCTGTTTGCATGGGTGCCTATTAGCCAGTGTCCCGTAAGGGAGCGTATGACTGAGCTGCACCTACTCCTACTGAGTTTGCAAAGCTCATCGGTGCGCTTCCTTGTAATGTTGGGCCATGTTTGCCGAGTTATGCGACATAGTGGCACAGTTTGCCATCTGTCATTTATTAATCGCTTAAAATGTTCTTTTATTTTGAGCTTGCAGGTGGCCATTGGCATACGAATATCGTCCTTATCATTGAGAAGGGGGATTTTTGTACCAGCTCTGGCCAGCTCGTCTGCTATGCAGTTGCCTTCAATGTCCTGGTGGCCCGGGACCCATATTAGGGTGATAAACTGATAAGCCGTCTCATGAAGAGATTTGCGACAGTTTGCCACGGTACCCGAGCTTGTTGTTATCGCATTCAGCGATTTGATCGCAGCTTGGCTATCACTATAGATATTTATGTGAGTTGCCGCAGGGGCTAGTTCCTGAAGACAGCTCAAAGCTTCCTTGATCGCTATGACTTCCGCTTGGAAGACACTGCAGTGACCCGGGAGCCTGAAGGAGTTCAGCTGTTGAGTAGATTCCTCCTCCGACATTGTTGTCCAGCTTTGAGCCATCAGTAAAGATTCGAATGGCTCCCTTTGGACCAGGTGGTCCCTCAAGCCAGTTGTTTCTGTGAGGGATGATTGTTTCGAAGGGGGTATCTGTATACTCACTCGGAACGCAGTAGTCTGTTTTTGTGAGGAAGATTTTGTTTCCATTTAGGATGGACGCATGACCGGTGTGATGTGACACCCATTGGTCAGAGTCTCTAAGACGGATTGCTGCCATTTCTGCCTGCTCCTTACCTGCAAGGTCAAGGCTCTGCAGGCATAGGATAGCATTTAGCGCATCCGTTGGTGTGGTGCTCAGAGCTTTTCTGATGCATAGGACTGCAGTGCGTTGCACCTTGCGCAGTTGTTTAGTGATGGTCCCCTTCGATAGGGCAGGCCACCACACTGCGACTCCGTAGAGCAGTATTGGTCTTACTATTGCTTCGTATATCCATTGGACTATTGGACATTGGACACTCACAGGTCAGTCAGGGCCTCTGTGATGGCTCCTGGTATGACGTTGTTAAAAGCTCCCTCAATGTCTAGGAAAGAGATTAAGGAGTATTCTTTGACGTGTAGAGATTTCTCTACCGCCGAGATTACTTCATGGAGTGCAGTTTCCGTGGATTTTCCTTTTCGGTAGGCATGTTGTGCGCCTGACAGCCACTGAGGATTTATGGTTGTCCTCAGCTGCAGCCCGACTAGTCTCTCAAAGGTTTTGAGAAGAAAGGACGATAGACTTATTGGTCTGAAGTCTTTTGGGGTTGTTGACGGTTTTGTATGATGAAAGTGGGGTCATTACCCCGATTACCAATAATTAGGTTGGAGTTTAGGATGAAGCTGAAAAGTGACTCACCCCTTACATTTGTATCCGAGCTCCCCCATTGGGTGTGATGAGCGTTGGCATCGCAGCCTATTAGTAGGCTTGTATCCGACCTCTCGCTGTCGCTGGCTATCTTGCGAACGAGGTCACTGGGAGGATCGCTTTCCTCGTGAGCCATGTAGGACGACACCAGGTTCAGGCGTGTCCCTTGTAGCTCTAGGCTAGCCGCCGTGTTGTCGCCATCCTTGCTAAAATTGTGGAGCAGAAAGATATTTAGGTGCTAGTAGGCAGGTACGAGTTTTACCTTCTGTTTGGGCTACGGTAAGCTTGTAGTCCTTCGTCGCTAATCCACAGAACTTGCCTTCTACCACCCAACGCTCCTGTTGAGGATGACCACCACTTGGTTTGTGGGGCCCTGCGTCGCCTCAACTTTCACGACCTTCCAGTCCTCGGTAGGAAGGTGTGGGTCGCATCGCTGCAACATCTTGAGGATGCGCTCCGGCTCCTTTATTGAGGCGGGCACCCAGATTCTGGCCCTCGGTCTACTGGACACTTCGCTCTAGTCTACTGCGACAAGCTTCGCTCCTGGGTAGACCGCACCAACTTGCGCTACCGCTGCTTTGTACAGCTGTACGGAGCGCTCGTCTTCACATGCTACGATCTTCGTGTTGCCCTAGAACCATCCCATGTCCTTACAAGCTGGGGTTGGCCCAGGGTCCCTGTTAAGCAGCTCGAAGCAGCGGTCGGAAAATGCCGCTTCCATCCACTTCCACTGGTTACTTGGAATCCTTCCATTTGCACTGCATCTATCCAGGACAGCAATAAGTGTCTTTTCTTTGGCAACACTACTCGACAAAACCGAACTTTTTTTTTCCTCAAGGATCCAAACCGATCTTTTTTTTTTCTGATAGATATGGGGCTTTAAATTGTTTTTTTAAGAATTATGGTTTTTTTTCTATGGCAGAACTTTTTTTGAAGAATTTTTGAAAACTGGTATTTTTTTAAAGCTTTGCTTTTTTCAGAGGTAGCGCTTGTTTTTTTCACATACCTATAGTATCTTTCATCTGGTTGTTAAGAACTTTAATAGTTTGAAAAGATATTTAAAACAGCTAGAAGATAATCCCAAACACTTTGTGATTTCAGCTTACCGTCTGGGAAATATAAAGCATTGAAATGCAAAAATGATGATTTTTGTGCGGTATTATTTACGAAATTTTGACTTTAAAAACTCAGGAAACTCACCTGGACAATACGGTGGCAGGGGGAATCTACTCCGAACAGCTAAACATAAGACACTCTTTCAGGCTTCCAGATCACTGCAGTGTCTTCCAAGCGGAAGTCATAGCGATCAAGGAAGTCTTGGGGTGGCTTTGTAAAATTGCCACTACGGCATCTCATTTAAAAACTTATAGTGACAGCCACGCTGCGATCAAATCGCTAAATGCGATAACATCGAGCTCGGCTACCATGGCAAACTGTCGCAAATCTCTACACGAAATGGCTCATCAGTTTGTTATCAGCCTAATATGGGTCCCTGGCCACCAGGACATTGAAGGCAACTGCATAGCAGATGAGCTGGCCAGAACTGGAACTACAATCCCCCGTCTTCAAGACAAGGAGGACACATTATAGGTGTCAATAGGTGTGAAACTGTACCACAATGTCGCATAACTCGGCCAACATGCCCTTGTATCACAAAGAAGCGCACCATTGAGCTCTGCAAGCTCAGCAGAAAAAGATGCAGCTCAGTCATATGCTCCCTCACAGGACATTGGCTAACAGGCACTCATGCAAACAGGCTGGGTGCCCCATATAACGACTTCTGTCGAAGCTGTAGAGATGAGGACGAGGAGGAGACTGTGGAACACCTGTTCTGCTCATGTCCGGCTCTCAGTAGAAGGAGACTTCAATACTTGGGCGCTCCTTTTCTAATTGACATTTCGGACATGTCTACAATCAGTCCCAGACGGATCGCAGGCTTCATAAAGGCATCCGGATGGGATAATGGATAACATAGGGTCTCACGAGGGAGAAGTGAACGATATATGCGGTATCACAATGGGCCGAAACCGGCCTAGGTGTGTCGGGTCTCTGACAATCCCGACAGACGCCTCAACCTAACCTAACCTATGTATAGGAGGGAAAAGCAATAAAAGCCGATAAGTGTGGCACTCGGAAGTACCACACCCACTAGAAACCCCCCTACTCACCGTATCCCTCTCGCGGCACGACCGGTAAGTATTACTTCACGAGGGGGAGATGGCATGAAAGCCGTCACTAGGTCCTATCAAGGATTTGAATTTCGATTGCGCTGTTATTCAGCGCGACGCAAGGATTGGATGATCTCTGCAGCGTAGGTGCTCACGGCATCCCAATTGTTTTGCGAGCTAAGTAGGATATCCATTAATTCATTGACTATAAATGGCCTCCCAATGTCTGGGCTTAGCTCTTCCCGATCAGCAGAGAATCTTGGACAGACAAAAAATACATGTTCAGCGTCCTCTATGGTCCGTGCACAGTGTGTGCGGTAGGCCGCTCTTCATGTGCGGCTGTACGTTGGGAGCTCCATAGCTGGTGCCCATATTTGAGCAGCGTACATAATGATGGCTCTGACGCAGAGTAGATGAGCCGTCTGCTCCTCTGTCTTGGACCGCCGATATTGGCCATTATGCCGGATAGCGCGCTTGTTGGCCTGCCGGCTTTGGCTCCGGTTGCTTCCAGGTGCTACTTGAAGCTAAGCCTGTGGTCCAGAAGGACTCCCAGGTACTTGATAGCCGGGGACGACTCGATTTCGTCCGCTCCAACAACCACTCTGGCTGTCTCTACCTTTTTCCTGGTGCTAATCAGGACCGGTTCGGTTTTGTGCGCTGCCAGGCTGAGGCCGCTTTCCTGAAGACATCACATCACTCGTCTGACTGTCTCGTTCGTGCTTTCCTCTAGTTCTGCCAGGGTTTTATGTACCGCTACCACCGCGATGTCGTCTGCGATGCTGCAGCCGGCTGGTGTGTCTAGTCGCAGAATACCATCGTACATGATGTTCCACAAAAGCGGGCCGAGCACTGAACCCTGTGGAACGCCTCCTGTAACTTTCCGTTGTTTTTGTCCCGTCGAGGTGTCGAACAGCAGCACTCTGTTTTTAAAATAGCTAACTACTAGGATCACCAGGCACTCAGATACACCAAGCCTGGAGAGGACGGCGATGATGCTTGGCCACCTTGCAGAGTTGAAAGTATTTTTTACGTCTAGCGTAGTTACCAGGCAGTACTTCTTGGTGCCACCGTGCCATCTCTTCCCAGCTATGGCTTCGCGGGCTTCGTCGGTGCTGCTTCTCCTCTTCCTAAAGCCGAATTGGAGCTCAGATAGTCCTTGTAGGCTGTCGATTTCCGCTTCTATCCGATTTGCGATGATTCGCTCGAACAGCTTCCCCGTTACGCTGATCATGCACAGAGGCCTGTATCCAGCCGGGTCTTCGGGGTCCTTCCCAGTCTATGGTAGAAGCACGAGCCTCTGGAGTTTCCAGCCCGAGGGGAAGACTTGCTCCTGCAGGCATTGGTTAATAGTCTTCGCTATCGCTTCCTCGTATGTTGTGGCTATCGTCAGGACTGCTATGGCGGGTATACCGTCGGGCCCTGGCGCTTTGCTGGTCTTCATTCTCTAGGCTGCATTTAAAAGCTCTTTCGCACCGATTTGTGGTGGTGTGGGGATCTCCCGGAGTCTGGGCACATAGGCTAGTTCCTGTTGTGTGGGGAACAGTGCATCTACGATTCTGGACAATAATTCCGGGCAGGTGGGCATTACCTTGCGCGCCAGCTTGCCCATCACCATCTTGTATGCTACGCCAAAAGGCTGCAGGTCTGCCTCTTTGCAGAGGTCCTTCCAGCAGTTTGCTTTGCTGCGTTTGATCTCCTTGGTGCGATGTGCCCGTTGTTGATGGTAGTTGGCGCGCGCATCTGCCGCTTCCTGGCCTGCTTGAGGGTCATGTGGTCTCCGCCTTGCCCTTTTCATGGTCGTCTGGTAGCAACGTCTTGCTACGTGGCTCCCTTTCCGCAGATCCGCTATATCCTGCGACCACCAGTGCACTGGTTTTCGCTTCCTTCCTCGCATTTTTTTTTGCCATGGCGGCGTTTGCAAGTTTGCCCGGTGTTCTGCACTTCCCTGTATGCTTTCGCTGCTTTGCCGGAAAATGAGGAGCAGGCACTGGGTGTCCATGTCCTCCGTGTCCGTGTCCATGTCCTATGCGCCTTATGGTTGTGGTCCGTCTGGTGTGTCCGTCGTATATACAGCACGTTATGGCCCGGTGATCGCTATGCGTATATACAGCTTCGACTTTCCAGGTGGCACATTGTGCTAGTTGGGGGCTGGCAAATGTGACGTCGATTACCGATCCACAGTCACCCTTGTCGTACGTTTGGGTACTTCCTTTGTTCAGGAGAACCACGCTCATGGTCGCGAACACGTCAAGTAGGACGCTTCCCCACTCGGTAGCCCATGCGTTGAATCCGCCAGCAATGATCACTGGGGAACGACTACGTACATCTTCTGCTAGGTCTTCGAGTATGTTGGCGAACTCTTCCAGTTGTATGCTCGGGCAATGTAGCAGCTGTACATGTTGTAACGAACCATAGGTCTACCCATGGCTCGCTACAAACGGCGGAGAGTCAGCGCATCCACGCTGGCGGAAGACAAGAAACAAACTGATCTACACAGAGCTGACGCACCATTGCTCTAGCCACGGTTTGCCCCAAATAGCGGTGTGTCAGCACTTTAAGCAACGTACACAATTAATTAAGAACTCTCGATAAACCACTCTACACATTTTTGTCCACACAACAATTTAAAACCACCCCACCTCTTGTACATTTCGCAATCGACGACCTAGAAAAGAAGCCTGCATAAAATTACCGACCTACTGGCCCAAACTCAGCTATCACCTTCCGTGATGCCAAATTAGCGAAACCTTCTTTTTCTCTGAACACTACTAACCCACTAGCAAACTGTCAACGAAGCACCAAGCTTCGACCCACTTGCTAGCCCCACAGTTATTGTCAGAAAAATAATCATAAGTTAGCAATAATTAATTATTTACGGGTCAGGTGCGATCACCAGATGCATAAAAGGGCCACTCCAACCCGAAAGTCACCTACAATCTACAAATTTTCTTGTAGCGGACCCTGGACAGACTGACGCATATCCCAGCCTGAAATAGGATCCTCACAAGTGGCGCCCGAACAGGGACTTTTTGGTGACTTTAAGGTAACTAACACCTTAATACGGAGCTTTGTGGAGTAAAGACCCACGGCCACGGAAAGAGACTAGGCTAGCGAGGATCAATAACCGCCAAGCACAAAAACCCCGCCCACGCTAAATCCGGTCGCGAACAAGTAGTGCCGCAGTGAAAGTATCAAACAGAAGTGCTACCGCGCAGAAATACGACCAAACCAAACGTAAGTCACACCATGGAAGGCCACGGAGACGATCGGCTCAACGAAATTTACCCGGAGGGACACCTTACCAACCAAGGAGTCACCACCGGCTGGATCTACAAACTCCGGCGGGACGAGCTGGAAGCCCTTGCCGAGGAATTCGGCTTTGGCACCGAAGGAACGGTCGAGGAACGACGAAAGAGGTTCGCCGCACTAGTCGCCGGAACACTCTCGCAGGATGCCTGGGTTCGACTGGCCGACCTCGAACGGCAATACGCCAGACGCTCCAAGTCGCCCATGCCCACCACTCCTGGGAAGTCTGACCAGCGGAAAACCGACCCAAAAGCCGGGTTACAAGTCCCCACAGCGGCCGAATACAGCATACCCTGCCCACCACGCATCGTAACGCCAGCCGATCTGCCCAGACCTCCAGTTACGGAGACCAGTCGCTCGCCCACCCAGAGGATCGTGCCAGCCATGGACTCTTCCACCGCCCACATCGCGGAACAGATTCGGAAATGGGGAATCAGGTTCGACGGACAGGACGATCCACTCGCGTTTCTGGAACTACTCGAGGAACGAGCTCTCTCATATGGGGTGGACGCGAATCAGCTGCCCCGAGCCATGACAGAACTTCTCACTGATCGGGCCAGTCGCTGGTACCGCACCAGCCAACTACAAGGCAGCTCATGGGCCTATTTCCGCCAAGAATTCTTGACTTTCTTCTTGCCGCCACGGTACTTCGAGCAATTGGAAGACCGAATCCGGGCCCGCAAGCAAGCAAGAGGAGAATTGTTCAAGGATTACCTCATCGAGATACGGCTACTCATGCACCACGCCGGGTACGACGGCGCCAAGGAATTGAACAGGATCTACGACAACGCCCTGCCAGCATACCAGATGTATGTGCGGCGACACGAACTCTAAAGCTTGGCTCAGCTCACAATGTTGGCTATCGAGTTCGAGAGCATCCAAGAGCGGACCATCCCGCCCACTGTCGCACCGCCACGAAGCACACCAAGATACGCAAGGCCGACTACAGAACAGAGGAACGACGACTCGACCCTGACGCCATTTTGGAGACCACATTGGGAGTCGACAGACACACCAGGGAGACCGCCAGCTCATCCAAACAGTACGACGAATCCCGATGTAGCACCTCGCATGATCACGACATCCATCGCCAACCCACGCGCAGCCTGTCGCCGGTGCGGTGAAGCGGGCCATGCGGCATACGACTGCCGAAATCCCTCGATCCTATTATGCTGGGAATGTGGCAAACGCGGCACACGGACCGTCGATTGCTGCCGCCAGAACACGTCGGGAAACGACATGCGTCCCCATCTGACACGGGATCAGCCGGGAACGACGCCTCCTCCAACCCGCGACTAAAAAACTCTTTACACGTGAGCAACGGCCGGATAGTGGCGATGGTGACCATAGGAGGACACGCAACGGAAGCCACAATCGACACCGGGGCATCCAGAAGCTTCATCAGCGCAAACCTCGCCCGAAAACTAGACAACAACACCAACCTGCAAGATGCATGCGTCCGCATACGCCTGGCCGATGGCTCGGTCAGAGAGATCTCACAAGTTCTACTGGCGCACATCAAGCTGGACCAACGAGAGGTTCAAATTCCGCTCCTGGTCCTGCCAAACATGTTGGGACAAGTCATTGTCGGCATGGACTTCTTAGGTGCCATCGAAACGACGATCCAATGCGGCACCACGCTGCTACAGCTACAAGACCGTCGCCCCACACCCACGGAACCCGTGCTTACTACCATCCACGTACAAGACGCCGAACCCCGATACCAGAAACCCCAACAATTCGCAACGAACCCACGTCCACGACCGACCACAACGCACACGGCACCCAATAACGCAACGCAGCACTTGACACCCAAACCAATCGCAACGAAAACGAAGCACCGGACCACAACGGAGAACACGAATCCAAGGTCAACACCAGAAAACAGCAATCAAGCAAACGGGAAAACGAGTCCCACGGTCACTACGGAGCAACCGCGTCCTAGGCCAACAACAGGGAACAAGCATCCCAAACAAACACCACGAGGATCTCACACACGAGACAAACACACTTGAACCCGGAGCTCGACACAGGAAGCCCAGGTCCAAGACAAGCAACAGAGCAAGCACGCAGAGAAACCGCATCGGAAGCAGGGAACGCACGGACACCCTCAAAACCGACCGCCAGCAGCGAAAAAGGACAACTGCCACCACCATCCGACAGCCCAGCCACACGGGAAACAGCCACGCTAACCCCACGCTGGACGGTGCCCATAATCGAACTGATCTCCACAGAGCCCCTCAACGAGGGCCCGGAAACCAGCACAATGCCCCCACGATGCCCAGACAGCCGTCCGGTCCTCCCCACGGCCGACGCCACACCGATCCTCGCCAACACAATGGAGTACCTTCCGCGTACTGACAGGATTCCTAGCGCCATGCAACGAGCCATGCCTAGAACCATGTCCGAGATCTTCGTCGCCCACTCAAGTCGTCGCTGCGACACAAGAGGCATCACCGAGACTCACCTGTTCATGCGCCAAACGACCGCCAATACCAATTGCATCAGAGATACGAAACATATCAACCCACGGCCAACGCCACCCCGATCGTCGCCCACATAAGCGACTACCAAAGGAGGATCGAACCGTCCAGCACACTTGACAAACACATCCTTCCGAAAGACCCGAATCAACCCTTTGACCCCGGAGCCACAAAAGACGACCCAGAACTGCCCACGGATCCTTGGCCACCCGACATAGCACCGCAGATTCAAGAATGCCAGAACAGCAGAACGATCACGACCACAGCAGCAGTAGAAAAGATAACTTTACCGACGCCACGCTAAAATGACTAGATTAACACCGACGAATCCAAAGACTCGGCACAAGCCAAAGGACAGGAGAACTCGGAAAAAGCCGAACCTCATCACCCGCCAAGCAACGCCGCCGACGCCACTAATCTCTCCATCACCCACCCGGAAGAAAGGGGGGGGTGTAACGAACCATAGGTCTACCCATGGCTCGCCACAAACGGCGGAGAGTCAGCGCATCCACTCTGGCGGAAGACAAGAAACAAACTGATCTACACAGAGCTGACGCACCATGGCTCTAGCCACGGTTTGCCCCAAATAGCGGTGTGTCAGCACTTTAAGCAACGTACACAATTAATTAAGAACTCTCGATAAACCACTCTACACATTTTTGTCCACACAACAATTTAAAACCACCCCACCTCTTGGGACATTTCGCAATCGACGACCTAGATAAGAAGCCTGCATAAAATTACCGACCTACTGGCCCAAACTCAGCTATCACCTTCCCTGATGCCAAATTAGCAAAACCTTCTTTTTCTCTGAACACTACTAACCCACTAGCAAACTGTCAACGAAGCACCAAGCTTCGACCCACTTGCTAGCCCCACAGTTATTGTCAGAAAAATAATCATAAGTTAGCAATAATTAATTCCGGGTCAGGTGCGATCACCAGATGCATAAAAGATCCAAGATCGGCCGAAGAAGTAGGCAGTCCACCAGCCCCAATACACGACACTGCACGAGGCAGTCCACCAGCCCCAATACAAGACACTGCACCAGGCAGTCCACCAGCCCCAATACACGACACTGCACCAGGCAGTAAATCAGCCCAAACACAAGACACTGCACCAGGCAGTCCACCAGCCCCAATACACGACACTGCACCAGGCAGTCCATCAGCCCAAACACAAGACACTGCACCAGGCAGTCCACCAGCCCCAATACTCGACACCCAGTCCACCGGCTCCAAGGCCAAACCACTAGATCCGCGAGCTAAGCCATCGTAACCAAATACGTAATAAAGAAAATATAACAACGTCAACAGAACACCAACCACGCTTCTGAAATATTTTTCGTCGGCTTTAACACTCCCCCTGTCGCCGACCTCTCTTACGATCAGGCCACTCCAAACCCGAAAGTCACCTGCAATCTACAAATTTTCTTGTAGCGGACCCTGGACAGACTGATGCATATCCCAGCCAGAAATAGGATCCTCACAAGTGGCGCCCGAGCAGGGACTTTTTGGTGACTTTAAGGCAACTAAAACTTTAATACGGAGCTTTGTGGAGTAAAGACCCACGGCCACTGAAAGAGACTAGGCTAGCGAGGATCAATAACCGCCAAGCACAAAAACCCCCGCCCACACCAAATCCGGTCGCGAACAAGTAGTGCCGCAGTGAAAGTATCAAACAGAAGTGCTACCGCGCAGAAATACGACCAAACCAAACGTGAGTCAGCACCCATAGTCGCAGAAACACACCATGGAAGGCAACGGAGACGATCGGCTCAACAAAATTTACCCCGAGGGACACCTTACCAACCCAGGAGTCACCACCGGCTGGATTTACAAACTCCGTCGAGACGAGCTGGAAGCCCTTGCCGAGGAATTCGGCTTTGGCACCGAAGGAACGGTCGAGGAACGACGAAAGAGGTTCGCCGCGTTAGTAGCCGGAACACTCTCGCAGGACGCCTGGGTCCGACTGGGAGACCTCGAACGACAATACGCCAGACCAGCAGGACGCTCCCGATCACCCATGCCCACCACTCCTGGGCCATCTGACCAGCGGAAGACCGACCCAAAAGCCGGGTTACAAGTACCCACAGCGGCCGAATACAGCACACCCTGCCCACCACGCATCGTAACGCCAGCCGATCTGCCCAGACCTCCAGTTACGGAGACCAGTCGCTCGCCCACCCAGAGGATCGTGCCAGCCATGGACTCTTCCACCGCCCACATCGCGGAACAGATTCGGAAATGGGGAATCAGGTTCGACGGACAGGACGATCCACTCGCGTTTCTGGAACTACTCGAGGAACGAGCTCTCTCATATGGGGTGGGGTGTTCAAGGATTACCTCATCGAGATACGGCTACTCATGCACCACGCCGGGTACGACGGCGCCAAGGAGTTGAACAGGATCTACGACAACGCCCTGCCAGCATACCAGATGTATGTGCGGCGACACGAACTCCAAAGCTTGGCTCAGCTCACAATGTTGGCTACCGAGTTCGAGAGCATCCAAGAGCGGACCATCCCGCCCACTGTCGCACCGCCACGAAGCACACCAAGATACGCAAGGCCGACTACAGAACAGAGGAACGACGACTCGACCCTGACGCCATTTTGGAGACCACATTGGGAGTCGACAGACACACCAGGGAGACCGCCAGCTCATCCAAACAGTACGACGAATCCCGATGTAGCACCTCGCATGATCACGCATGCGGTGAAGCGGGCCATGCGGCATACGACTGCCGAAATCCCTCGATCCTATTCTGCTGGGAATGTGGCAAACGCGGCACACGGACCGTCGATTGCTGCCGCCAGAACACGTTGGGAAACGACATGCGTCCCCATCTGACACGGGATCAGCCGGGAACGACGCCTCCTCCAACCCGCGACTAAAAAACTCTTTACACGTGAGCAACGGCCGGATAGTGGCGATTGTGACCATAGGAGGACACGCAACGGAAGCCACAATCGACACCGGGGCATCCAGAAGCTTCATCAGCGCAAACCTCGCCAGAAAACTAGACAACAACACCAGCCTGCAAGATGCATGCGTCCGCATACGCCTGGCCGATGGCTCGGTCAGAGAGATCTCACAAGTTCTACTGGCGCACATCAAGCTGGATCAACGAGAGGTTCAAATTCCGCTCCTGGTCCAGCCAAACATGTTGGGACAAGTCATTGTCGGCATGGACTTCTTAGGTGCCATCGAAACGACGATCCAATGCTGCACCACGCTGCTACAGCTACGAGACCGTCGCCCCACACCCACTGAACCCGTGCTTACTACCATCCACGTACAAGACGCCGAACCCCGATACCAGAAACCCCAACAATTCGCAACGAACCCACGTCCACGACCTACCACAACGCACACGGCACCCAATAACGCAACGCAGCACTTGACACCCAAACCTATCGCAACGGAAACGAAGCACCGGACCACAACGGAGAACACGAATCCAAGGTCAACACCAGAAAACAGCAATCAAGCAAACGGGAAAACGAGTCCCACGGTCACTACGGAGCAACCGCGTCCTAGGCCAACAACAGGGAACAAGCATCCCAAACAAACACCACGAGGATCTCACACACGAGACAAACACACTTGAACCCGGAGCTCGACACAGGAAGCCCAGGTCCAAGACAAGCAACAGAGCAAGCACGCAGAGAAACCGCATCGGAAGCAGGGAACGCACGGACACCCTCAAAACCGACCGCCAGCAGCGAAAAAGGACAACTGCCACCACCATCCGACAGCCCAGCCACACGGGAAACAGCCACGCTAACCCCACGCTGGACGGTGCCCATAATCGAACTGATCTCCACAGAGCCCCTCAACGAGGGCCCGGAAACCAGCACAATGCCCCCACGATGCCCAGACAGCCGTCCGGTCCTCCCCACGGCCGACGCCACACCGATCCTCGCCAACACAATGGAGTACCTTCCGCGTACTGACAGGATTCCTAGCGCCATGCAACGAGCCATGCCTAGAACCATGTCCGAGATCTTCGTCGCCCACTCAAGTCGTCGCTGCGACACAAGAGGCATCACCGAGACTCACCTGTTCATGCGCCAAACGACCGCCAATACCAATTGCATCAGAGATACGAAACATATCAACCCACGGCCAACGCCACCCCGATCGTCGCCCACATAAGCGACTACCAAAGGAGGATCGAACCGTCCAGCACACTTGACAAACACATCCTTCCGAAAGACCCGAATCAACCCTTTGACCCCGGAGCCACAAAAGACGACCCAGAACTGCCCACGGATCCTTGGCCACCCGACATAGCACCGCAGATTCAAGAATGCCAGAACAGCAGAACGATCACGACCACAGCAGCAGTAGAAAAGATAACTTTACCGACGCCACGCTAAAATGACTAGATTAACACCGACGAATCCAAAGACTCGGCACAAGCCAAAGGACAGGAGAACTCGGAAAAAGCCGAACCTCATCACCCGCCAAGCAACGCCGCCGACGCCACTAATCTCTCCATCACCCACCCGGTAGAAAGGGGTGGAGGGGGGGTGTAACGAACCATAGGTCTACCCATGGCTCGCCACAAACGGCGGAGAGTCAGCGCATCCACTCTGGCGGAAGACAAGAAACAAACTGATCTACACAGAGCTGACGCACCATGGCTCTAGCCACGGTTTGCCCCAAATAGCGGTGTGTCAGCACTTTAAGCAACGTACACAATTAATTAAGAATTCTCGATAAACCACTCTACACATTTTGGTCCACACAACAATTTAAAACCACCCCACCTCTTTGGACATTTCGCAATCGACGACCTAGATAAGAAGCCTGCATAAAATTACCGACCTATCCAACCTTCCGTGATGCCAAATTAGCAAAACCTTCTTTTTCTCTGAACACTACTAACCCACTAGCAAACTGTCAACGAAGCACCAAGCTTCGACCCACTTGCTAGCCCCACAGTTATTGTCAGAAAAATAATCATAAGTTAGCAATAATTAACCACTAGATCCGCGAGCTAAGCCATCGTAACCAAATACGTAATAAAGAAAATATAACAACGTCAACAGAACACCAACCACGCTTCTGAAATATTTTTCGTCGGCTATACACTCCCCCTGTCGCCGACCTCTCTTACGATCAGGCCACTCCAAACCCGAAAGTCACCTGCAATCTACAAATTTTCTTGTAGAATATTTAAGTATTACAAAGTCAATAGTTCTGCCAAGAATGGACTCTTGGACTCATGTTAGACATGTCCGATACGTTGTTCATGAAAGGCATTCCCAGGTATGGTAGCTTCCTTCTACTGAGAGCCGGACAGGAGCAGAATAGGTATTCCACCGTTTCTTCCTCGTCCTCATCTCGACAGAAGCCGTTGTAGAGGGCACCCATCCGGTTAGCATGGGTGCCTGTTAGCCAATGTCCTGTGAGGGAGCGTATGACTGAGCTGCATCTTTTTCTGCTGAGCTTGCAGAGCTCAATGGTGCGCTTCTTTGTGATACAAGGGCATGTTGGCCGAGTTATGCGACATTGTGGTACAGTTTCACACCTATTGACACCTATAATGTGCTTAAAAGTGGCCATTGGCATACGAATGTCCTCCTTGTCTTGAAGACGGGGGATTGTAGTTCCAGTTCTGGCCAGCTCATCTGCTATGCAGTTGCCTTCAATGTCCTGGTGGCCAGGGACCCATATTAGGCTGATAACAAACTGATGAGCCATTTCGTGTAGAGATTTGCGACAGTTTGCCATGGTAGCCGAGCTCGATGTTATCGCATTTAGCGATTTTATCGCAGCTTGGCTGTCACTATAAGTTTTTAAATGAGATGCCGTAGTGGCAATTTTACAAAGCCACCCCAAGGCTTCGTTGATCGCTATGACTTCCGCTTGGAAGACACTGCAGTGATCTGGAAGCCTGAAAGAGTGTCTTATGTTTAGCTGTTCGGAGTAGATTCCCCCTGCCACCGTATTGTCCAGGTGAGTTTCCTGAGTTTTTAAAGTCAAAATTTCGTAAATAATACCGCACAAAAATCATCATTTTTGCATTTCAATGCTTTATATTTCCCAGACGGTAAGCTGAAATCACAAAGTGTTTGGGATTATCTTCTAGCTGTTTTAAATATCTTTTCAAAATATTAAAGTTCTTAACAAACAGATGAAAGATACTAGAGTTATGTGAAAAAAACAAGCGCTACGTCTGAAAAAAGCTTAAAAAAAAAATACCAGTTTTCAAAAATTCTTCAAAAAAAGTTCTGCCATAGAAAAAAAAAAAATATCATCAAACAATTTCTAAGCCCCAAATCTTTAATAAAAAGTTGGTTTTGTTCCTTGAGGAAAAATCGTGTTGACTAGTGTTACCAACCCTAAGTAACTGGCATTGTCGCTGAAGGAGAGCCTGCATCCGCTTAGTATTGGGGGGTTGAGAGGAGGAACTTTGTATTTGGTTGTGAATAATACAAGTTCCGTTTTCGAGGGATTGACTCCCAGACCTCGTGACTTTGTCCATTCAGACAGTCGAGTGAGCTTTGAAGTCATTAGATCGCAAAGTGTTTAAGGGAATTTTCCCGAGAATTTGATGGCAACATCGTCCGTATATGCCACCACTATATCTAGGAATTCTATTAAGGAGTATTCTTTGATGTGTAAGGATTTCTCTACCGTCGAGACTACTCCATTGAGAGCCGTTTCCGTGGATTTTCCTTTTCGGTAGGCATGTTGTGCGCCTGACAGCCACTGAGGATTTATGGTTGCTCTCAGATGTAGCCCGACTAGTCTCTAAAAGGTTTTGAGAAGAAAGGACGATAGTCTGATTGGTCTGAAGTTTTTTGGGGTTGAGTTTGGGGCTTTCCCTGCTTTGGGGATAAAGACTATTTTAACCTTAAGCCAGGCATGAGCAATTTTTCCCACTACCAGTATCTTCCTGAAGATGCCTTGCAGCCGTTTTTTTTTTGTTTGTATGTATAGGAGGGAAAAGCATTAAAAGCCGATAAGTGTGGCACTCGGAAGTACCACACATACTAGATTGTAGCCCAAACTGAAGGTAAAATTAGCACCAAGCTTCGACCCATTTTAGTATCAAGAATAAGCGTTGTAGGCAACAACATTTTAAAAGGAACATATCTGCTTATATTCAACGACTCAATTACTATTAATAACAAAACATATATATTTATGAGGAAAATAAAATTTTGGAATATGTATCGCATCTTAAATATAGTAACTATGATTTATATAGTTATGAACAATCAAATGATTCAATACTTACTTTTGACAACATTAACATTGTAAATCCAATCAGAATAATTGGAAAAACTGGGTTACCATTTACGACTTTAATATTAATCCTTTTGGTAATATTACTCATATTTTATTTCATTTATAAAATAATAATTATTATACTATCCAAATGGCTCATGAAACCTAACGAGGAATCAATAGAAAACAACATTTCCCAATATCAGAAGAAATTATAATACTTTCAGAAACCCGAAATGTATCGGGACGACACATTTAAGGAAGCTTCCTTAAACGTACCCGTTCTCATAAGAATATATAATATATATATATATAAATTGAATATTATAACCAATCTTTGGCTTCCCATAGTATGACATAAACAATAATTGGCTTCCCATAGTATGCTGTAAACAATCTTCGATTTCCCTAATTGGATGTCAGGCCACCCCAGCCTTATTATAAACAATCTTCGATTTCAATAAGAAATTCATTTGCGTTGTAGCTGTGGCCGATTTCTGCAATTTGGAATTTCACAATTCCTCAACTGGATGATCGAATCCAAACCGATCGAACCTAAATGTTTATAGAAGCTTCCCGAAGAGGAATCAAGGAGGTTTCATTAGAACAACATTATTAGACTTAGTACAAGTACAAGCCTTTGCACTTAATCCTTTTGTGAAATAAAATTTTGTGAAAACTCAACTTTCTACCGCGATAATTTAATTTGCATGCTCGCGATCGGTTCGGTACGAAGCGGTTCACCTATGAAATTTTAATAGAGAGCTTACATATAACTATCCGATGAACCTATTGAGGATAGGTTGCGGATAGCGGTTGCGGATAGCGGTTGCGGATAGCGAACGGCCTACCCTAGTGGGTAGGTCAGCTGTGAATAAGCGGATATCCCAAAGAGAAGCAACTAAGATGGTTCTGAGGGAGAGTACCGGAAATAAGCAGTCCCGGACAGCCAGCGTGTGTTCGCGACGCAGCAACACTGACGATGCGCTTGTGGTGCCGCCTCTCATTAAGTAGCTCACACATCCCTACACATTACCTACCCACATCCCAGCCCCAACAATCACCTCACACCGAGCCGGACTAAGGTGTCACTCGACCCGTGCCAAGAGTCAGCCTGGCTGGGGGCCTGGTACAAAACCTAGTCCAGTCGCGAACGGAGAGCTCAGGGACTTGGCCCCCTATTCTAATGATGCCTCACCCGGACAACGTGGATCTCTGCCCGGGCTGACCGTTCTCCTTCTCTGGAGTTCGTGGGAATAATATGGAAAACAAGCAACAAATTACAAAAAATTTAAAAAAAAACAAATGAGACTGGCACTCCCCAAAAGCAGGAGAAGGCAGTGGCCCAAAGGCCTGGCCTAACCCGCTCAATCGCAGGTAAATCCTGCTCGGTGGAAGATACCGGTACGAACCCGGTGGGGTCCGATCCCGAATCCGGGGTGGGCGTCACTTCTAAACCCAAAATGGAAACCTTGGAGAGGCAACCTTGGAGAGGCAGGCTGCCCGACCTTCTGGTAAAGTGGAGGGAGACGATTTGCCGTCGAACAGTGCGTCGGCCGACTGGCTGAAGAAGGTGGAGTGGGCCACGACGGTGCTTCCCGAGCGATGCAACCCACACCTTCCTACCGAGGACTGGAAGGTCGTGAAAGTTGAGGCGACGCAGGGCCCCACAAACCAAGTGGTGGTCATCCTCAACAGGAGCGTTGGGTGGTAGGAGGCAAGGTCTGTGGATTAGTGACGAAGTACTACAAGCTTACCGTAGCCCAAACAGAAGGTAAATCTCGAACCTGCATACTTGCAAAAATACACCTAAATATCTTTCTGCTCCACAATTTTAGCAACAGTGACAACACGGCGGTTAGCCTAAAGATACAGGGGACACACCTCAGACTGGTGTCGTTCTACATGGCTCACGAGCAAATAGATCCTCCAAGTGACCTCGTTCGCAAGCTAGCCAGCGACAGCGAGAGGTCTTACACAAGCCTCATAATAGGGTGCGACGCCAACGCTCACCACACTCAATGGAGGAACTCGGACACAAATGTAAGGGGTGAGTCACTTTTCAGCTTCATCCTAAACTCGAGTTTGGTTATTTTTAATCGGGGAGCGATCCCACCTTCATTATAAAAAACCGGCACGAGGTTATCGACTGCACTTTAGTGTCTCACAAACTGTCAGACATAATTAAGAGTTTGAAAGTCCTATAGGACCACTCCTTCTCTGATCATAGGTATATCGAGACAGTCCTATCTCTCGAAAACCCTAAACCCACTGACTACATAAACCCCAGGAAAGCCAACTGGGATATATATAGTTCAAAAATGGAAGAACTAATTCCCCCTTTAGCACCAAAATGCCCGGACACTCAAGATTTCACGGAAGCAGGCAAAAATGCCTTCACGGCATCATGCCCCTCAACCAAACATAGGGTGGGAAAGAAACCCCACTGGTGGTCAGAACAAATAGATATCCTACGTTAAAGCTGCAGGACTCTTTTCAATAGAGCTAAAAGCAACAACGAGGAGAAGCACTGGACAAACTACAAAAGTAAGCTAGCCCTATATGAGAGGGATACCTCAAAAGAATGGATGGTGCGTGGACCAACTCTATTGAGGAGTCCTACACATTCTACTCGAGACACATTTTCCAGGGTGCACAACCATCGAGCCGGCAGACCCCCGGCTTTGTATTGACTGTGCCGTTTCGTCCCGTTACTATATCCACTTGTCGTGCCAGCTGATCGAGTCGTCAGCTGTTGACCAGTGCACGGAAGCTGATAAAAAAAAAAAAGCTACCGGTAGCGGGCGCAACTCGTGACATCAGGAGACCTAAATAGCGCCAGCATACTACGGCCGTCACGACCCCACTGCACACTGGATACACTACATATACATGTTTACACACGGAGGGAGCGGATTCAACCTACCTATCCACACCCCCACACCCTCACATACCATGTTTGTATTGTTATATTGTTTTCCAAATAAAAAAAAAAAATAATAAAAAAACACGGAGGTTAGGTGCCCCCACCAACAGATGGCGCCAGATGCAACGGCGGCAGCCACCGCCCTGCAGGAAAACAGAAGTCTGTGAACCTTGCCTTCGCAAGGCTTATTGGGACCCTAGCCCAGTAAGGTCTCAATTATGGTATACTGGAAGCCCCGTTATTGAACAGACGACAACGGTATGACGGATTGCAGTATTCTGGCACCTGAGTAAGCCGAGTGATCGTGCTGAAACGGCTGCTGGGCCAATGCTGCAGCTGCCCCGTCCCGTTAAAACCTTAGCAGGCCTTAGGAAACGCTTGCTCCCATCGCCACCCACCTGGCCGTGCAGGCCCAGTTGACAATGTCTTGGCTAAAACTGATCTGGCTCTGAACCCCAGACCCCATGAAGGCTGGAGTCAACCCTTGCGTGGACCTCACTCTAAAGATAGGCACCCACG
Source organism: Drosophila ambigua (assembly GCA_018150905.1). NCBI lineage: Eukaryota > Metazoa > Arthropoda > Insecta > Diptera > Drosophilidae > Drosophila > Drosophila ambigua. The sequence goes on from JAECWS010000098.1 coordinate 219,194, forward strand.
GGATCTTATAAGGTAACTGCACGCATGGAGAGCAATAACGGCCCTAAGGGGGGACCTTTTTGCACAAAAAATGAATACACCAACCACCAACAAAACCGGAAACAAAGAGGAAGACCAGGAAAAGGCATTTACCAAGTCGCGGAAAATGACGCGAACACCGCTGACTGCACGAAGAGGAACAGGCAGGCGCCAGCTGGACGAAATTCATGGAAAGGAATCGCGTGGAATGGAAGAAAATTGACGCCACCGACCCACGGAAGGAGGAACTGCCGAAGCCAGACAATCGCCCTGAGCGTTGCCCCGAAGGTAAACGCATGGCGGAAACCAGACCAAGGCTGGCCGAAACACCCCAGCAGAGATCACGGAAGAAAAGAAGCGCAAAGAGCCCAGAGCGGAAGCGGCTTGTGAACCAGCCCAGGAAAGCACAGAGGCCAGATGCACTGGTCGTTAAGTGCAAAGACCAGGAGTCATATGCCGAGGTACTCAGGGCGGTGAAGTCTGATAAGGCAATCCTCAGGTACAGAGACTCGGTATCCGCAATTCGATGGACCGCGGCAGGGGAGTTCCTCCTGCAGATGCGGAAGCACGGGAACGGCGCCACTGCAAAACTACTCAAGGCAGTCCAGACGAAGGTGGGCAATATTGCTGAGGTCAAGGCTATCTCCGAGAAGGTTCTGCTTGAGGTCAGGGACATATCGGAGTGGACAACGCCGGAAGAAGTGTGCTCGAAGCAAGATAGACGGAGACTTGCCGACCGAGTCAGTTCCAAATCTCAGGAAAGCATACCGCGGAACGCTGACGGCGAACGTCCTACTACCCAGAGAAACAGCGGACAAGCTGCTGTATGACGGCAAAGTTCGATTTGGATGGTCGATATGCCGAATCCGGCAGAAGAACGAACCGAGGAGATGCTTCAAATGCATAGCATTTGGCCATATCGCGGTAAGATGCAGGAACAGCCACGACGAAACGAGCAAATCTTTCAACTGCGGAGGTACGCAGCACAACTCGAGGGACTGCAAGCAGACTGCAAGCCCGCCTGCATCTTATGCACAAGAGCATGCAGACATTGAGAGAAGAGGACGTCGACGTCGCCATCTTGAGCGAGCCACACTTAGCGATGCAAACAGACGTATGAATGCAAAATGTAAATACAAATTACGGAGCAGCGATCTGGAGTTGTGGAACCCCGCCTCAAGGATTAAGCGCCCGTCATATGTCAGCTGGATATGTCAGAGCAAAGATTGCGGGCATCCACATTGTGAGGATCCTATTTCAGGCTGGGATATGCTTCAGTCTGTCCAGGGTCCGCTACAAGAAAATTTGTAGATTGTAGGTGACTTTCGGGTTGGAGTGGCCCTTTTATGCATCTGGTGATCGCACCTGACCCGTAAATAATTAATTATTGCTAACTTATGATTATTTTTCTGACAATAACTGTGGGGCTAGCAAGTGGGTCGAAGCTTGGTGCTTCGTTGACAGTTTGCTAGTGGGTTAGTAGTGTTCAGAGAAAAAGAAGGTTTCGCTAATTTGGCATCACGGAAGGTGATAGCTGAGTTTGGGCCAGTAGGTCGGTAATTTTATGCAGGCTTCTTATCTAGGTCGTCGATTGCGAAATGTACAAGAGGTGGGGTGGTTTTAAATTGTTGTGTGGACAAAAATGTGTAGAGTGGTTTATCGAGAGTTCTTAATTAATTGTGTACGTTGCTTAAAGTGCTGACACACCGCTATTTGGGGCAAACCGTGGCTAGAGCAATGGTGCGTCAGCTCTGTGTAGATCAGTTTGTTTCTTGTCTTCCGCCAGCGTGGATGCGCTGACTCTCCGCCGTTTGTGGGTAGACCTATGGTTCGTTACACCCCCCTCTTTCTTCCGGGTGGGTGATGGAGAGATTAGTGGCGTCGGCGGCGTTGCTTGGCGGGTGATGAGGTTCGGCTTTTTCCGAGTTCTCCTGTCCTTTGGCTTGTGCCGAGTCTTTGGATTCGTCAGTGTTAATCTAGTCATTTTAGCGTGGCGTCGGTAAAGTTATCTTTTCTACTGCTGCTGTGGTCGTGATCTTTCTGCTGTTCTGGCATTCTTGAATCTGCGGTGCTATGTTGGGTGGCCAAGGATCCGTGGGCAGTTCTGGGTCGTCTTTTGGGGCTCCGGGGTCAAAGGGATGATTCGGGTCTTTCGGAAGGATGGGTTTGTCAAGTGTGCTGGACGGTTCGATCCTCCTTTGGTAGTCGCTTATGTGGGCGATGATCGGGGTGGCGTTGGCCGTGGGTTGATATGTTTCGGATCTCTGTTGCAATACGTGGGTGGTATTGGTGGTCGTTTGGCGCATGAACCGGTGAGTCTCGGTGATGCCTCTTGTGTCGCAGCGACGACTTGCGTGGGCGACGAAGATCTCGGACATGGTTTTAGGCATGGCTCGTTGCATGGCGCTAGGAATCCTGTCAGTACGCTGAAGGTACTCCATTGTGTTGGCGAGGATCGGTGTGGCGTCGGCCGTGGGGAGGACCGGACGGCTGTCTGGGCATCGTGGGGGCATTGTGCTGGTTTCCGGGCCCTCGTTGAGGGGCTCTGTGGAGATCAGTTCGATTATGGGCACCGTCCAGCGTGGGGTTAGCGTGGCTGTTTCCCGTATGGCTGGGCTGTCGGATGGTGGTGGCCGTTGTCCTTTTTCGCTGCTGGCGGTCGGTTTTGAGGGTGTCCGTGCGTTCCCTGCTTCCGATGCGGTTTCTCTGCGTGCTTGCTCTGTTGCTTGTCTTGGACCTGGGCTTCCTGTGTCGAGCTCCGGGTTCAAGTGTGTTTGTCTCGTGTGTGAGATCCTCGTGGTGTTTGTTTGGGATGCTTGTTCCCTGTTGTTGGCCTAGGACGCGGTTGCCCCGTAGTGACCGTGGGACTCGTTTTCCCGTTTGCTTGATTGCTGTTTTCTTGTGTTGACCTTGGATCCGTGTTCTCCGTTGTGGTCCGGTGCTTCGTTTCCGTTGCGATAGGTTTGGGTGTCAAGTGCTGCGTTGCGTTATTGGGTGCCGTGTGCGTTGTGGTAGGTCGTGGACGTGGGTTCGTTGCGAATTGTTGGGGTTTCTGGTATCGGGGTTCGGCGTCTTGTACGTGGATGGTAGTAAGCACGGGTTCAGTGGGTGTGGGGCGACGGTCTCGTAGCTGTAGCAGCGTGGTGCAGCATTGGATCGTCGTTTCGATGGCACCTAAGAAGTCCATGCCGACAATGACTTGTCCCAACATGTTTGGCTGGACCAGGAGCGGAATTTGAACCTCTCGTTGATCCAGCTTGATGTGCGCCAGTAGAACTTGTGAGATCTCTCTGACCGAGCCATCGGCCAGGCGTATGCGGACGCATGCATCTTGCAGGCTGGTGTTGTTGTCTAGTTTTCTGGCGAGGTTTGCGCTGATGAAGCTTCTGGATGCCCCGGTGTCGATTGTGGCTTCCGTTGCGTGTCCTCCTATGGTCACAATCGCCACTATCCGGCCGTTGCTCACGTGTAAAGAGTTTTTTAGTCGCGGGTTGGAGGAGGCGTCGTTCCCGGCTGATCCCGTGTCAGATGGGGACGCATGTCGTTTCCCAACGTGTTCTGGCGGCAGCAATCGACGGTCCGTCTGCCGCGTTTGCCACATTCCCAGCAGAATAGGATCGAGGGATTTCGGCAGTCGTATGCCGCATGGCCCGCTTCACCGCATGCGTGATCATGCGAGGTGCTACATCGGGATTCGTCGTACTGTTTGGATGAGCTGGCGGTCTCCCTGGTGTGTCTGTCGACTCCCAATGTGGTCTCCAAAATGGCGTCAGGGTCGAGTCGTCGTTCCTCTGTTCTGTAGTCGGCCTTGCGTATCTTGGTGTGCTTCGTGGCGGTGCGACAGTGGGCGGGATGGTCCGCTCTTGGATGCTCTCGAACTCGGTAGCCAACATTGTGAGCTGAGCCAAGCTTTGGAGTTCGTGTCGCCGCACATACATCTGGTATGCTGGCAGGGCGTTGTCGTAGATCCTGTTCAACTCCTTGGCGCCGTCGTACCCGGCGTGGTGCATGAGTAGCCGTATCTCGATGAGGTAATCCTTGAACAATTCTCCTCTTGCTTGCTTGCGGGCCCGGATTCGGTCTTCCAATTGCTCGAAGTACCGTGGCGGCAAGAAGAAAGTCAAGAATTCTTGGCGGAAATAGGCCCATGAGCTGCCTTGTAGTTGGCTGGTGCGGTACCAGCGACTGGCCCGATCAGTGAGAAGTTCTGTCATGGCTCGGGGCAGCTGATTCGCGTCCACCCCATATGAGAGAGCTCGTTCCTCGAGTAGTTCCAGAAACGCGAGTGGATCGTCCTGTCCGTCGAACCTGATTCCCCATTTCCGAATCTGTTCCGCGATGTGGGCGGTGGAAGAGTCCATGGCTGGCACGATCCTCTGGGTGGGCGAGCGACTGGTCTCCGTAACTGGAGGTCTGGGCAGATCGGCTGGCGTTACGATGCGTGGTGGGCAGGGTGTGCTGTATTCGGCCGCTGTGGGTACTTGTAACCCGGCTTTTGGGTCGGTCTTCCGCTGGTCAGATGGCCCAGGAGTGGTGGGCATGGGTGATCGGGAGCGTCCTGCTGGTCTGGCGTATTGTCGTTCGAGGTCTCCCAGTCGGACCCAGGCGTCCTGCGAGAGTGTTCCGGCTACTAACGCGGCGAACCTCTTTCGTCGTTCCTCGACCGTTCCTTCGGTGCCAAAGCCGAATTCCTCGGCAAGGGCTTCCAGCTCGTCTCGACGGAGTTTGTAAATCCAGCCGGTGGTGACTCCTGGGTTGGTAAGGTGTCCCTCGGGGTAAATTTTGTTGAGCCGATCGTCTCCGTTGCCTTCCATGGTGTGTTTCTGCGACTATGGGTGCTGACTCACGTTTGGTTTGGTCGTATTTCTGCGCGGTAGCACTTCTGTTTGATACTTTCACTGCGGCACTACTTGTTCGCGACCGGATTTGGTGTGGGCGGGGGTTTTTGTGCTTGGCGGTTATTGATCCTCGCTAGCCTAGTCTCTTTCAGTGGCCGTGGGTCTTTACTCCACAAAGCTCCGTATTAAAGTTTTAGTTGCCTTAAAGTCACCAAAAAGTCCCTGCTCGGGCGCCACTTGTGAGGATCCTATTTCAGGCTGGGATATGCATCAGTCTGTCCAGGGTCCGCTACAAGAAAATTTGTAGATTGCAGGTGACTTTCGGGTTTGGAGTGGCCTGATCGTAAGAGAGGTCGGCGACAGGGGGAGTGTTATAGCCGACGAAAAATATTTCAGAAGCGTGGTTGGTGTTCTGTTGACGTTGTTATATTTTCATTATTACGTATTTGGTTACGATGGCTTAGCTCGCGAATCTAGTGGTTTGGCCTTGGAGCCGGTGGACTGGGTGTCGAGTATTGGGGCTGGTGGACTGCCTGGTGCAGTGTCTTGTGTTTGGGCTGATGGACTGCCTGGTGCAGTGTCGTGTATTGGGGCTGGTGGACTGCCTGGTGCAGTGTCTTGTGTTTGGGCTGATGGACTGCCTGGTGCAGTGTCGTGTATTGGGGCTGGTGGACTGCCTGGTGCAGTGTCTTGTGTTTGGGCTGATTTACTGCCTGGTGCAGTGTCGTGTATTGGGGCTGGTGGACTGCCTGGTGCAGTGTCTTGTATTGGGGCTGGTGGACTGCCTCGTGCAGTGTCGTGTATTGGGGCTGGTGGACTGCCTACTTCTTCGGCCGATCTTGGATCTTTTATGCATCTGGTGATCGCACCTGACCCGGAATTAATTATTGCTAACTTATGATTATTTTTCTGACAATAACTGTGGGGCTAGCAAGTGGGTCGAAGCTTGGTGCTTCGTTGACAGTTTGCTAGTGGGTTAGTAGTGTTCAGAGAAAAAGAAGGTTTTGCTAATTTGGCATCAGGGAAGGTGATAGCTGAGTTTGGGCCAGTAGGTCGGTAATTTTATGCAGGCTTCTTATCTAGGTCGTCGATTGCGAAATGTCCCAAGAGGTGGGGTGGTTTTAAATTGTTGTGTGGACAAAAATGTGTAGAGTGGTTTATCGAGAGTTCTTAATTAATTGTGTACGTTGCTTAAAGTGCTGACACACCGCTATTTGGGGCAAACCGTGGCTAGAGCCATGGTGCGTCAGCTCTGTGTAGATCAGTTTGTTTCTTGTCTTCCGCCAGAGTGGATGCGCTGACTCTCCGCCGTTTGTGGCGAGCCATGGGTAGACCTATGGTTCGTTACAAATTCAAGAATGGAAAGGCAGGCGATGAAAATGAATTACTAGCACGAATTGTGGTTGCTAATGTCAGATTGTCTTCCTATCGGAATCAACAACATTAAAAAAACCACATGGATTGGCTTACGATCTGCGCTAAAGTTTGCACTCTTAGAGCATAGTTCGATAAGTCCTATAAATACTTAACGCAGAACAGACCTATTCAAAATAGGTGGAAATAACTCAACGAGACGTCCCGGCTATAGTGGCAACACCTGCCTAAACCGAAGATATATACCTCAAGTCTTAGTTACGCAATCGGAAAACCAACAAGCCCCTTTAGGTACCCTAAACTGACTCATAAAATCAACCTCAATTTATTTTTGTATCTGCCTCTGAACGAGTTACCATTCAGGTAACACACAGATGGACTTCCTCTAGAATTGGCCAACAAATATAGGACACAACATGCTGTTAAGGCCATGACAACAAATTGCTCAATAGAAAAAGTCAAATTAATAATGCAGGCTGGCACATTTAACACAAAGAATGATATCATTTCAAAATTCGTTGGCACAGACGCTACACGAAAAAGTGATGCAGTGTTGTACTGCCGCCAAAACAGAGGTAACCTGAATGGTAACTCGTTCAGAGGCAGATACAACAATAACAACAATACCTACGGTTACAACAGTAACTTCAGTAACTATAATCGTTACAGAAATAACCGAGGTAATGGAAATGGTTACCGTGGAAATAACTCAACGAGACGTCCCGGCTATAATGGCAACACCTGCCTAAACCGAAGATATATACCTCAAGTCTGAGTTACGCAATCGGAAAACCAACAAGCCCCTTTAGGTACCCTAAACTGACTCATAAAATCAACCTCAATTTAAATCTATATGCAATTTTTTCTAACGCTTAACGTTTTTAATAGATACTCGAGAAGACATTTTCATTTTAAAAGAAACGAAAAGGAACGTGCGAATCGCTTCTAAAGACGCGACTCTACTTATACCCGTACTCAGTCAGTATATACATTTTTGAGCTTAGAATTTTTTAGAATTTTAAATTAAAAAAAAAAATGTTTGCATTTTACATTTTTTTTGCTACATCTGTTATCTACATCTACATATACTACGTATATTCTACATCTAACATGTAGATTCTACAAATAACATTTAGATTCTACATCTTCTCCACTAGGGGTTGCTCGCGCACTGAACGCGGCATAGTGTGCGAGCGAGACGGGACGACTTGCCAGCGCCCTATGCAGCAAGACTTGAAAGAAAGTGAAGCGGGAGATGAAAGGAGAGCAGCTCGGGTCAGATGCTAAGGCGAGCACGAACGTCATATAGAACTCGAGAGAGACCAGCTTAGATGCTGCAACTGTAAGAACAAAGCGAAGAAGGCGAGATAGAAATGAAAGAGCGGCCGCTGCCGTGCATAGGCATAGGCTAGACATAGACATTGTACAGTGGACAGTGCAAATAATAAGCAATGAGGATAATGTACGTTAGGCTGCTCCACTAATTACGCTAGTCAACACGATTTTTCCTCAAGGAACAAAACAAACTTTTTCTTAAAAATTTGGGGCTTAGAAATGGTTTGATGATATATTTTTTTTCTACGGCAGAACTTAGAACTGGTTAACGAATTTTAGCTCCAAAGCCTCTCCATATATTTTAATGAGCGATACCCTAAAATAACATAAGACTAATAACACTACTCGACAAAATCGAACTTTTTATATCCTGTGTTCTCTATTTTTTTGTGCAGAGGTGCATTAATTATGCGTCGTTTAAGGTATCGCTCATTAAAATCTATGGAGAGACTTTGGAGCTAAAATTCGTTAACCAAACCTAAAAAATGGAAAAAATGGACAAAAAATACATTTTTGAAGGCTGCGGGCCGGTGTTGACCGGTGTTATCTAAAGAATTTACGACTAAGTAACGGGCTGGGAAACCCGACAATAATAAACAAGAATAATTTAAATAAATAACATAATGACAAAAAAAAAAAATACCAACTCACTCAAATAAACACCATCTGGTTTTTATGGGAATGGGCGTTTTTATGCAGACTTAAATTGGGACATGCTTTAATTTTCTTTGGGCCCTCCCGAAACTAACCTACCGAGAGCTCTTGTTAAGGGTCATATTGGCAGGTATAAACGAGAAGGAACGTGTGAGTCGCTTCTGGGGACGCGACTCTACTTATACCCGTACTCAGTCAGTATATCAATTTTTGAGCATAATTATTAAGAATTTTAGAATTAAAAAAAAATTTTACATATTACATTTTTTTGCTACATTTGCTATCTACATCTACATCTACAATGTATATTCTACATCTAAAATGTAGATTATAGATGTACCATTCATATTCTACATCTCCTCCGCTAGGGATTGCTCGCGCACTGAATGCGGGAGAGTGTGCGAGCGAGAAAGAGAATGAATAGCGTGGTCGTTGGCAAAAGGGGGTGGGGGAAACAACTGAAAATTATTTTCTTCATTCTGGCTATAATTCTGATCCGATCTGATTCAGATTCGGCAGTCTGGTAGATATGGGCATTCTCTACGATACTGCGCTTTTAGTTTTATCGTATCTTTAAAATTGTGCCTGCCACAGATTTTCGTCCTTTGTGGTGGTGGAAGGGGGCGGGGCGAAATACACTTGTAGCAGTGTGATATCACATGAGTCTGGAAACCAAATTTGGTTACCCTAACTCTTATAGTCTCTGAGATCCAGGCGCTCAACAAGACGGACGGACGGACAGACATGGCTATATCGACTCGGCTATTGATGCTGATCAAGAATATATATACTTTATGGGGTCGGAAAATTTTCCTTCTCTACGTTACACACATCCACTTTTACCACAAACCTAATATATCCCTTAACTCTTTTTTGAGTACGGGTATAAAAATGCCATCGACAACCAAAATGACAAAACAATATTTCACTAAAACGGTGGACTTGTGGGACCATGCGCCGCGCACAAGGGTTAATCCTACCATATGTTTTTTTGTTTTGTGTGTATGTCGGGCAATGTTTGGCGTTTCACAAATCGAGTTTGTTTACGTTACGGTTTACTTAAACTACTGATAATAAATAAAATAATATAGGACAACACGATAAACAGAATAAATAATGTTGCTGCTTGCAAGTGAGAATAGTGATTCCAAGAAATATATAAGCGGTGGGCGATCGTCCGTCTGTGAGTGCAATGTAAATTTGCGTGCACATGTGTATGTGTAGTGTGTAAATGTGAGTACAAGGCTTGGATGAGTGTAGAGGTGGCTCCCCAGGCTCGGACTACGTGCACCATTGCGTCTGCGGCACGGTCCTTGGTCACTCTACCCGGATCGATTCCTATATCTGGTTATGCCAGCACCCCCACAAATCTCGGCACAACAGACACGGAACGGACTCACGGTTAGGTTTCGAAGTTCGGCTCGTCGGGCACACTGCGGTCAATCCTCTCCACAATTTATCTCCTTCAGGTAAATCACTGACCCGGCTGCGCTGGGCAATCTTTCGGGCCAGGCTAATACTTTGTGCATTTGTGCATCCGCTTCGGATGATCAGCAATTACTCTGTCCACTTTTTTGGATTTCACTCCTATTTAATCCCTTTCACGCATGCGCGCCTTTTCCACTACACTTAACTAATCTAATCCTCTTCCTTCTTTTCTTCAGTAACGGAATCCCACTCTCACCGATACTGCTCTATACCATAAAGCCTCCTTGGAAAGCCAATAGATGGCGCTTCGACCCAGCCCTGGACAATCTATCGCTGAGGTGGGACTGGAACACACTTTTAAACAATTGTTAAAAAATTAGCCAAATCATTCTGAGCATTTTATTTCATCTGTACTATATAAGCACTCTACATCGGCCATTATTTTTTTATTTATGTAGCACTTTGTGACGGCACTTCGGCCGGGGTATGCTCGCCGCGCCGGTGTTTACAGAAATTTATTTGATCTCTGGATGTGGTAGCTGAAAGAAAATGTCTCGTGGTTCAAGAATAACGCGACACAAGTAAGGTGCCAATTAGGTGGTTATTTTTATTGGTTCTCCGGAGGATCACTGGCTCGGTCTCGAGGTCTTCCTTCAGGGTCGTCAGGGCCGCACGTGGCCACTCAAAGCGTGTCGGTCGTGCCTGGATTGGATATGTCGCTGGTGCAGATCGGTCGTGGAGGATAATGCGCTCCAGGGGGCGACACGGGGTAGGCGTTGGATAGTACGTTCTGAGAGAGATGTGGTGCGGAGGATAATCCGCTCCGAGAGAGAAGACGTTACTTAGGACAATGCGCTCCGAGAGAGAAGACTTTGCGGAGGATAATGCGCTCCGAGTAGGACGGGAAAAGACGGAGGAAGATGAACGCCGAGAGGGGATTGGGAAGTCAGAGGAAAATGCGCTCTGAGTAGGAAGGGGGAAAGACGGCGGAAAATGCAAATCAGAAGAAAAACAGCAAAGATTACCGTGTAGATGAATCGTACGCTCTAACACGATGATCAATGCATTCCAAAGAAATGGACGGTATATAGCAGGGAGAGTTGGGTTCTAGAGGAATTGTGCGCTCTAAGAACCATAGCAATCAATGCTTACCGAATGCCTTGGGGAGCGAATCAACCCTTGGCAGACCAAGAATGGAATGGTGCTGATGGCTCTTTCGTGGCTGCTTTTATTGCCAAAGGTCAGCTGTGGGTTCCCTTTGTGAGGATCCTATTTCAGGCTGGGATATGCATCAGTCTGTCCAGGGTCCGCTACAAGAAAATTTGTAGATTGCAGGTGACTTTCGGGTTGGAGTGGCCTGATCGTAAGAGAGGTAGGCGACAGGGGGAGTGTTATAGCCGACGAAAAATATTTCAGAAGCGTGGTTGGTGTTCTGTTGACGTTGTGATATTTTCTTTATTTACTTATTCGGTTACGATGGCTTAACTCGCGGGTCTAGTTGTTTGGCCTTGGAGCCGGTGTACTGGGTGCCGACTTTGGCCGTACTTGGCCTTTTTATGTAGCTGGCACCCGGAAATAATTGCTTATTGCTAACTTATGATTATGACAATAAATGTGGGGCTAGTAATTGGATTAGTAGTGTTCGGAGAAAAGAGGGTTTTGCTAAGTTGGCATCACAGAAGGTGATAGCTGAGTTTGGGACAGTAGGTCGGTAATTTAATAATTGTTTATTGATAACTTATGACTATGCCAATAAATGTGGGGCTAGTCATTGGGGTCGAAGCGTGGTGCTTCGTTGACAGTTTGCTAGTGGGTTAGTAGTGTTCAGAGAAAAAGAAGGTTTTGCTAAGTTGGCATCACAGAAGGTGATAGCTGAGTTTGGGACAGTAGGTCGGTAATTTAATAATTGCTTATTGATAATTTATCTAGGTCGTCGATTACGAAATGTCCCAAGAGGTGGGGGGTTTTAAATTGTTGTGTGGACAAGAATGTGTAGAGTGGTTTATCGAGAGTTATCGACGGGGGCGTTTAGGGGCGAAGCTTCCGTCGTCGGCTGCCTCCCTGTTGTCCGTCCTTCTGCTATCGACGACCCGTGTGTGGGTCGTGGTAGTCCGGACCCCCCATGGGGTATGGACGTAGCTGGTGGTCTGGGTGTCCATGACCAGCTGGTGGATGAAGCCGGTTTCTCCTTCTGACGATGCTTCCTCTTCCTTCTCTGAGGGTGATTCCTCTTCCTTCTCTGAGGATGATTCCTCTTCAGAGTTAACGTCTTGATAGACCCCGTGGCTGTGTCGGGGGTCCCGCCGGTAGTGGGTTGGTGGTGGGCTTGGCGGAGGATAGTCTTCGTCCTCCAGGGTGGAGGGCGTTTCTCTGAAGAGACCCCACGGCACCGGCGAGTATTAGGGTGTCGGTGGCGACGGCGTCCGTGGCGGTGGTGACCACAGGTTGGCCCGTGTGAAGCGTGATGGGCGTTGCCTTTCGTCTTCTTCCTGCTCCGTGTCCTGAGCGGATGCTTGTTCTGCATCGCTCCAGGTCCTTGTTTCCGGTGTGGAGTCGCAAGACTCGCTGTCGGATATTACGATTTCCGGTGCGGACGCTGTTCCGGCGTCGCCCCAGGTCCTTGCCCCTGGGGTGGAGTCGCAAGACTCGCTGTCGGATATGACAATGCTGTTTGTCGAGTTCATGTTGTATCGGTTTGGCTTGGTGGTGTCTTCTGTTTGTGGTGCGCCCGGCGCTTGCTGACGATACCTCGGGTTCACGGCTTGGTATGTTGGCGCCGTGGGCAGAGGTTGTTGTCAGCTCTTTTCTCTTTTCGGTGGAGTCGGCGTTCCTTAGTCGACCCGGGTTGGGCGATGCGCCGGGCCAGCGGGGCTTCCAGTGCTGGGTCGTTTTGGCAATGTGTGGCAAATTTTTGCTTGTTGTGGTTGCCTCGTCAGCGTTACCTCGGTGCCGGTGGTGGTTGTAGATGGGGGTGTGATGGATGTCGTTGTGTCCGTTGTGTCGTTGTTGGTAGCTCGGTTGTAGAGTCGCTGGCGTAAGCACCATATGCTTACGCAGAGTATCACGGCGACGACCCAGGTGAGGAGGTGTGAGGTGGCGCTATGGATCGTCAGCATTTCAATGTTCCTCAAGTTCTCCATGCTCAGCTCTCTTAGGAACGGCAGGCTTAGCTTGTCATGGTGCCCGGTGACATTTACGGCTGTCATTGAGGCGACCATTGCCTTCTTCTGGGATTCACCCAGGGGGTTCACATACCAAGTCCCGTTGAGAGAGACTCGGCTGGTGTAGGCCACGAGGTATGTGCCGGAGATGTTTTGTATTTCACCCGCTGCGTTCTCCACGCTCACGAAGGCGTCATTGATGACGAGCGTGCCATGATCCACGACGGTGATCGCGTCCAGGTGACCGGGTAAGGTGGTGCAATGGGCGGTTGTTCCGGCCACTAGTTGTTGGGCGCAGGTGGGTTCCCGTCGTTCTTTGCAGAACGTGACGCCGATGGTGGTTTCGCATGTTCCCAAGCTGACGGCTTGGCTTCCGCATTCCGCTACGGCGTTCCCTTTGCTGAAGTCCAAGATCTTGTGCTGGTGTTGCACGGGGAAGATCGTCATCCTCCGGCAGATCCGCTTAGGTTGGGGAAATTTGATGAGGAAAGTTAACAAATCCGGGATCTGGAATACGCTAATGCTGGAGACTCCCAGTAGCTCGACCAGCCTGATATCTGTCAGTTGTTGTTCCTCAAACTCCCGGAGGTCGGCACCGTCCAGTAGCGTCGGGCTGATGACGTTCATTTTGGCCAGTGTCAGGCCCAGAATCAGGTTCTGTAGGTCATTGAGGATGACGCGGTTCTTTGCCAGTATCGCCTCCGTCAACTGTAGTCGTTCTGTGTCCTCTCCTTTTACCAGGCTGTTCATGTAGCCAGTCAGCTCGTTGAGCCGGTTCTGCACTTTGGAGTTGACCATCCGTTGCTCCGCCTCGGATTCGATCAGCTGGCCCTGCTTGAACCGAATGAACCGTCAAAGTCCGGGGTTCCGGCGACGACCTTTAGCGCGCTTCCGAGGATGTTTAGACTCCTGGCTCGTCGGTGGTGGGTTTTCAACGTTCCCACGAGGGTCCTGACGTGCTCCAGGTCGACAGCCAGGATGGCGGCGATTCGGCTCCCAGGGAATAATGCGGCAGACTCCTCCGCCTGCGCCAAATATGCCTCGTAGGAGGTTACGTTGGTTATATGGTGAAGGTATCCATATTTCTCCCACAGGACGGCGACTCCGTCCACCATGGGCACATAGTTGGCGTGGGTGTAGTTGTTAAGCTTTATCGTGGCCTGAGTGGTGGCGGTGAGGATGAGGACGATCAGGAAGGACGACATTCTGGGGTTATCTCTTCGGGTGAGTAGTTGGCGATGTGTTGGCTTGCTGACTTGTGAGTCGATGGTCGTTGAAGATGTATTGCTCGATTAGAAACGGGGTCTAGTTATATATAGGGTATCTCTGGTCATTGTTTTGGGACGGGTTTTTTTTTCCCCCTCTTTTTTTTCCCCTCTTCCGGGTCACGTGTTCAGCAATTTCTGTCATGTGTGTGGCGTTGGCCTGGTTTGTTGGCCCCATAAGATGTGGGTCAGTAGGACAACATTTCTTTCCCCCTTGTTTATTGCTTGGTGGTGTCTGCATCGTCTGCAGATTCCCCGGCGTCGTATTCGTGGTATCTTTTTAGGTCGTTGATGTTTGCGATTTTGCTTTTCCGACTGCCGATGTGTAGTAATTTCACGATGTTTGCTGAGCTAAAACCTCTTATTTTGTAGGGTCCGTCATATTTCGGGGCTAATTTCGCCGCGAAACCGCCGGCGGCGTTGGACAGGTGGTGTTGTCGCATCAGTACTAGAGTTCCCACCGTGGGGTGCCATTGTCTTCGGCGGAGATTATAATGTCTTGCCTGCTCGTTGTTGGCTCGCTGGATGTTATTTTTAACTATCGCGAACACTTCCTTCAGTCGCGCCGCCTTCTGGTCGCGGTGTCTGGCGGGTTCCCTGTGCCATGTGTAACTTCATCATATAGGGCTCCAGGTAGGCGAGGCTCTCTCCCGAACAGCAGAAAAGCTGGGCTGAATCCTGTTGTTTCCGAGACACTGGAGTTTACGGCGAGTGAAATCTCCGGGATTAATTCGTCCCAAGTGTTCTGGTGTTCTCCCACAAATTGGGCGATCATGGTTTTTACCGTCCGATTGGCCCGCTCCGTGGGGTTTTCCTGGGGGCAGTAGGGTGCGGTGTGTTGCAATTCTATCCCTGCCGTTTGTAGGAATGTTTGGAACGACCGGCTCGTAAGTTGCGTGCCGTTGTCACACACAAATCGTTTCGGTACTCCGTAGTGGCTGAGTATGCGCTCTCTGAAAGCTAGTTCCAAAGTGGCGGTTGTGGCTTTCCTCAGGGGTATCAGTTCTACCCATTTAGTAAAGGTGTCGTGGAATACCAGCAGCATGGTGTTTCCTTTCTTGGATCGAGGCAGTGGCCCCACGAAGTCAGCACATAGTGTTGCGAATGGTTCTTCCACTTTGCGGGTGAGCATCTTACCCACCGGTTTACGTTGTTGGGCTTTGAACTTCTGGCAGCTGGTGCAGCTGCGGACGTATTTCCTTACGTCCCGGTAAAGTCCTGGCCAATAGTACCGTTGACAGACTCGGGTTATGGTCTTGCGGATTCCTAGATGGCCGGTTGGTCGTGGCATACCTGGAGGACTCTTGCGAGACGAACCTTTGGTACACAAAATTTCCATGATGTGTCCTCATTGTCCTCTGTGCCGTGGCCCAGGTGTCGATATAATTCCCCGTTCTCGTGAGTGTAATCGGGGTATTTTTCGGGTTCGTCCTGAACTTGCTGTATCCTGCGCTTGAGCCAGGGGCAGGTTACTTTTGCTTCCTCGACTCGTGCGAGGGTTTCCAGGGGTCGTCGGGATAGTGCATCTGCAACTACGTTCTGCTTACCCGCTCGATAATGTACGTCGTACTGGTATTGTTGGAGTTCGAGTGCCCACCTTGCTACTCTACCGTAGGGGCTTTCCAGTGTGTTCAACCATTTCAGAGCGAGATGGTCGGTGATCACGTTGAACCGATATCCCTCGAGGTAACATCGAATTTTCCGGATGGCCAAGATGACTGCCAGGCATTCCTTGTCGGTCGCGGAGTAGTTTTCTTCCGCCGCGTTGAGTCGTCGGCTGACGTATGCTATAACTCGCTCCTTGCCTTCGATTTCTTGCGTAAGGACGGCGCCCACGCCGAGGTTACTTGCGTCGGTCTGTAGCGAGAATTTCACGTTGAAATCCGGGCATGCCAGAACGGGGGCGGTCGTGATTAGTTCCTTTAGGAGGTCGAAAGCCGCTTGCTGCTCCTCGGTCCATACCCAGGGTTGAACCTTTTGAACCTTTCGAGACATCGGTTGGACGACCATCGCGAAGTTTGGTACAAATCTTCGGTACCAGGACGCCATCCCGATGCATTGACGAAGCTCTTTTAGGCTGGTGGGCGGCCGGAGCTCTTTGACGGCGGCAATTTTGTCGGGGTCAGTGTGGATACCCTCATGGCTGAACATATGGCCGAGATAATTGATTTGGGTTTGAAAGAACGCGCATTTTTCCGGATTTATCCTTAGGTTCGCTTTCCGGAGTCGGGCTAACACCACTGTCAGGTTGCGTAGGTGTTCGTTGAAATCCCGCCCAACGATGACAATGTCGTCCAGGTACGCGAAGGCATAGGGTTCCATATCGGTCCCAATCACCGTGTCGAGCGGCCGCTGAAATGTCGCGGGTGCCGAGTGTAGTCCAAAGGGCATCACTTTCCATTGGTAGAGGCCTCGGCCCGGTACTGTGAAAGCTGTTGCTTCCCTACTTTCGTCAGCCATGGGGATCTGCCAGTATCCATTTTTCAGGTCGAGGGTGGTGATGAATCGCGCGTTTTGGAGCCGTTCCAAAATATAGTTGATCCTAGGTAGCGGGTATGCGTCGGGGATGGAATGCGTGTTGAGTTGCCGGTAGTCCACGCACATGCGCCATTTCCCGTTCTTTTTACGGACGAGTACAATTGGGGCGCTGTGGGGGCTCCGGGAGGGCTCGATGAGGCCTTCCGAAATCAATTGGTCTACCTGTTCGTTGATTATTCGCATCATCACTGGATTCTTCGGATAGTACCGCTGTTTTATGGGCCGGTTATCTTTCATGACAATAGTGTGCTTGGCGATGTCCGATGTCCCGTGGAGGCCATCAAATTTTGGTAGCTCCTCATCTAGAAATGCCTGGATCTGTGGAGCCAAGTCTGGCGGCCACGGCTCCGGGACTGGTTCGGGCTCATGTTCGGTCGGATCGGCGGTTTCGGCGTCAGGTGGCTGGCTGGGGTCTTCGGGTAAGAGGGTTGTATCGAAGGCGCTGGGCGGTTCGATCCTCCGTTGGTAGTCGCTTATGTGGGCGACGATGGGCGTGGTGTCGACCGTGGGTAGATATGTTTCATATCTCTGATGCAATACGTGAGTGGTATTGGTGGTCGTTTGGCGCATGAACAGGCGAGTCTCGATGATGCCTCTTGTGTCGCAGCGACGACTTGCGTGGGCGACGAAGATCTCGGACATGGTTCTAGGCATGGCTCGTTGCATGGCGCTAGGAATCATGTCAGTACGCGGAAGGTACTCCATCGTGTTGGCGAGGATCGGTGTGGCGTCGGCCGTGGGGAGTACCGGACGGCTGTCTGGGCATCGTGGGGGCATTGTGCTGGTTTCCGGGCCCTCGTTGAGGGGCTCTGTGGAGATCAGTTCGATTATGGGCCCCGTCCAGCGTGGGGTTAGCGTGGCTGTTTCCCGTGTGGCTGGGCTGTCGGATGGTGGTGGCCGTTGTCCTTTTTCGCTGCTGGCGGTCGGTTTTGAGGGTGTCCGTGCGTTCCCTGCTTCCGATGCGGTTTCTCTGCGTGCTTGCTCTGTTGCTTGTCTTGGACCTGGGCTTCCTGTGTCGAGCTCCGGGTTCAAGGGTGTTTGTCTCGTGTGTGAGATCCTCGTGGTTTGTTTGGGGTGTGTGTCCCCTGTGGTTGGCCTAGGACGCGGTTGCTCCGTAGTGACCGTTTGACTTGTTTTCCCGATCGCTTGGTTGTGGTTGGCTTGTGTTGGCCTCGGATTCGTGTTCTCCGTTGTGGGCCGGCGCTTCGTTTTCGTTGTCATTGGTTTGAGTGCCGAGTGCTGCGTTGCATTATTGGGTGTCGTGAGCGTTGGGGTAGGTTGGGTACGTGGTGGCGTTGTGGTTGGTGTAAGCTTCTGGCTTCTGAGCGCGGGGCCTGGTATGTGATTGGTCGGATCTTCGGGTGTGGTTAGCGTGGCCGACTGATTGCTTAGTTGCAGTTGTGTGCTGCCGCATTTGATCGTGGCTTCGATGGCGCATAGGAAATCCATGCCGACAATGACTTCCTCCAACATGTTAGGCAAAACCAGGAGCGGTATGTGTACCTCTCGTTGGTCCAGCTTGATGGGCTCCCGTAGAACTTGAGTGATCTCTCTGACCGAGCCGTCGGCCAGGCGTATGCGGGTGCTGGCATCTTGCAAGTTGGTGCGATTGTCTAGTTGTCGGGCGAGGTGGGTGTTGATAAAGCTTTTGGAGGACCCGGTGTCTATGGTAGCCTCCGTTACGTGTCCTCCTATGGTTACCGTTGCCACTATCCGACCGTTGTGCACATGTAGTAGGTTGTTTAGTTGCGGTTCGGGGGAGGCGTCGTTCCCGGCTGCTCCCGTGTCAGCTGGGGACGCGTGTCGTTTCCCGACGTATTCTGGCGGCAGCATTTGAAGGTCCGTGTGCTGCGCTTGCCACATTCCCAGCAAAATAGGATCGAAGGGTTCTGGCAGTCGTATGCCACATGCCCCGCTTCACCACACCGGCGACAGGCTGCGCGTGGGTTGGCGATAGGGGTCGTGATCATGCGGTGTGCCACCTCGGGCGTCGACTGGCTGCTGGAGGGGGCTTGCTGCCTCCTTGGCGAGTCTGCCGCCTCCCAATGGGGTTGCCGAAACCGTGGCCGGGGTGGGCCGTCGTTCCTTGGCTCGGTGGCCGGCCTCGGGTATCTTGGGGTGCTTCGTGGCGGTGCGAAAGTGGGCGGGATGGTCCGCTCTTGGATGCTCTCGAATTCGGTAGCCAACATTGTGAGCTGAGCAAAACTTTGGAGTTCGTGGCGCCGCACATACATCTGGTATGCTGGCAGGGCGTTGTCGTAGATCCTGTTCAACTCCTTGGCGCCGTCGTACCCGGCGTGGTGCATGAGTAGCCGTATCTCGATGAGGTAATCCTTGAACAATTCTCCTCTTGCTTGCTTGCGGGCCCGGATTCGGTCTTCCAATTGCTCGATGTACCGTGGCGGCAAGAAGAAAGTCAATAATTCTTGGCGGAAATAGGCCCATGAGCTGCCTTGTAGTTGGCTGGTGCGGTACCAGCGACTGGCCCGATCAGTGAGAAGTTCTGTCATGGCTGGGGGCAGCTGATTCGCGTCCACCCCATATGAGAGAGCTCGTTCCTCGAGTAGTTCCAGAAACGCGAGTGGATCGTCCTGTCCGTCGAAGCTGATTCCCCATTTCCGAATCTGTTCCGCGATGTGGGCGGTGGAAGAGTCCATGGCTGGCACGATCCTCTGGGTGGGCGAGCGGCTGGTCTCCGTAACTGGAGGTCTGGGCAGATCGGCTGGCGTTACGATGCGTGGTGGGCAGGGTATGCTGTATTCGGCCGCCGTGGGTACTTGTAACCCGGCTTTTGGGTCGGTCTTCCGCTGGTCAGACGGCCCAGGAGTGGTGGGCATGGGTGATCGGGAGCGTCCTGCTGGTCTGGCGTATTGTCGTTCGAGGTCTCCCAGTCGGACCCAGGCGTCCTGCGATAGTGTTCCGGCTACTAACGCGGCGAACCTCTTTCGTCGTTCCTCGACCGTTCCTTCGGTGCCAAAGCCGAATTCCTCGGCAAGGGCCTCCAGCTCGTCTCGACGGAGTTTGTAAATCCAGCCGGTGGTGACTCCTGGGTTGGTAAGTACCCTCCGGGTAAATTTCGTTGAGCCGATCGTCTCCGTGGCCTTCTCTTCTCCGTGGGTGCTGACTTACGTTTAGTTTGGTCGTATTTCTGCGCGGTAGCACTTCTGTTTGATACTTTCACTGCGGCACTACTTGTTCGCGACCGGATTTAGTGTGGGCGGGGTTTTTGTGCTTGGCGGTTATTGATCCTCGCTAGCCTAGTCTCTTTCAGTGGCCGTGGGTCTTTACTCCACAAAGCTCCGTATTAAGGTGTTAGTTACCTTAAAGTCACCAAAAAGTCCCTGCTCGGGCGCCACTTGTGAGGATCCTATTTCAGGCTGGGATATGCATCAGTCTGTCCAGGGTCCGCTACAAGAAAATTTGTAGATTGCAGGTGACTTTCGGGTTGGAGTGGCCTGATCGTAAGAGAGGTAGGCGACAGGGGGAGTGTTATAGCCGACGAAAAATATTTCAGAAGCGTGGTTGGTGTTCTGTTGACGTTGTGATATTTTCTTTATTTACTTATTCGGTTACGATGGCTTAGCTCGCGGGTCTAGTTGTTTGGCCTTGGAGCCGGTGTACTGGGTGCCGACTTTGGCCGTGCTTGGCCTTTTTATGTAGCTGGCACCCGGAAATAATTGCTTATTGCTAACTTATGATTATGACAATAAATGTGGGGCTAGTAATTGGATTAGTAGTGTTCGGAGAATAGAGGGTTTTGCTAAGTTGGCATCACAGAAGGTGATAGCTGAGTTTGGGACAGTAGGTCGGTAATTTAATAATTGTTTATTGATAACTTATGACTATGCCAATAAATGTGGGGCTAGTCATTGGGGTTGAAGCGTGGTGCTTCGTTGACAGTTTGCTAGTGGGTTAGTAGTGTTCAGAGAAAAAGAAGGTTTTGCTAAGTTGGCATCACAGAAGGTGATAGCTGAGTTTGGGACAGTAGGTCGGTAATTTAATAATTGCTTATTGATAATTTATCTAGGTCGTCGATTACGAAATGTCCCAAGAGGTGGGGGGTTTTAAATTGTTGTGTGGACAAGAATGTGTAGAGTGGTTTATCGAGAGTTCTTAATTAATTGTGTACGTTGCTTAAAGTGCTGACCCACCGCTATTTGGGGCAAACCGTGGCTAGAGCCATGGTGCGTCAGCTCTGTGTAGATCAGTTTCTTTCTTGTCTTCCGCCAGAGTGGATGCGCTGACTCTCCGCCGTTTGTGGCGAGCCATGGGTAGACCCATGGTTCGTTACACCTTCTTTGGCACTAGCGCACTGTTGGCGCGTGGGTTTGAATGTTGGAGTGTGGCCGTTTGTTATGATCGCTGGTCACATTGTTGGCGATTAGATTTAAAAGTCGGGGGATCTGTGTTTTTTTTTGTATATTTTATGTTCAATTAATTAAGTCTTCATTGCTGTTCTCTCATATAACTAAGTAAATGGAATAACGGAAATACTGGACTATGAATGTAATAAATGTAATTTATTTGTGATGCTGTTGCTATGCGTGACACTACCCGCTCCCCATCTAGGTTAGGTCGTCGGCTGTCCTCGCTGCTATGAACCAGTCGCCGAGTCTTGTAAGCCAGCATGCCTGTCTGGTTTCTCCTCGCTCAATGGCTTGAACCTACGTTGGGTGTGCTCCTTACAGTCGTCTATCGCTCGTTAGACTGCCTT
The DNA here is from genome assembly GCA_018150905.1 of Drosophila ambigua. Classification (NCBI taxonomy): domain Eukaryota; kingdom Metazoa; phylum Arthropoda; class Insecta; order Diptera; family Drosophilidae; genus Drosophila; species Drosophila ambigua. The sequence goes on from JAECWS010000098.1 coordinate 240,519, forward strand.
CACCAGGTTTTGTGTAAGCTCGCAACCTGGGGGCACCTCCCAGTTGCTGGGTATGGCAGCCTTTGTTGTTGGTTGAGTACGTGTTGTTGCCCGGCTTGTTGTCTGGGTATCCGCTGATTGTCATGGCGTTGGAGCTTGGTTCTCTGCGACTTGAGTTGACGTGTTGGTGTTCTGTCTGTTTTTTTGTTAGTAGAGGTATCTTTGACTGTTACTATGACTGGGGACAAGAGTTCGAGGACCTTACAAGGACCGTTGTATTTTGGTTCGAGTTTTGCTGTTATTTTGTCGATTTTCTTAGAGAGTGGGTGAGTTCTGACCCGTACTATGTCCCCTATCTTTGGCCTCCAGTCTCTTCGTCTTAAGTTGTAATGTCTCGTCTGTTTTGCTGCTGCTTCCTTCATGTTCTGTCTAGCTAATGCTTCCGCGCTGTGTCAAGCTTCTTCACTTTCTTGTGTTAGTTCGGTAAGCCCTGATCCTAATGTTACTTCATCGAATAGATTTCCTGTTAGTCGTAGCTCCCGTCCAAATAATAAATATGCTGGTGTGAATCCTGTTGATTCTGATCGACTGCTGTTGATCGCGAGTGTTAACTCCGGTAGGTGCTCGTCCCACTTATTATGTCTTCCCCCGGCGTACTGCTCTATCATAGTTTTCAACGTTCGGTTTGCCCGTTCGGTCGGATTTTCCTGTGGCGTGAATGGTGCTGTGAATCGTTGCGTAATACCCCATAACTGCATTACCGGTTTAGTTTTTCTGCTTGTGAACTGCACGCCGTTGTCTGAGATCAGCTGCTTTGTTGTTCCTCCTCGTGCTAATATTTTTTCCCGGAATTCCTTTTATGAGTATATTGGCGGTCGCTTTCCTCGCTGGTGTCACCTCTACCCACTTTGAAAATTTATCGATGAACACGATGAGTACTGTGTTCCCGTGCGATGTTCTCGGTAGGGGTATTACGAAATCGACGCATATTGTTTCCCACGGAGCATCGGCAATTTTTGTGAGCATTTTTCCCGCCGCTGCTTGTTGCGATATTTTGTATTTTTGGCAGTTTTCACATGCGCGGATGAATTTTGTTGTCGGATCGTTACTTTTTCCCGAGGTAGCTTGCTGTTGTGTTCGTATGATTTTCCGTTAGTAACCTATGCCTTTCTTGTTTTGGTCGTTTTCATCCGTTTGGCTTGGTATAAGTTAACTCCAAAAGAGTTCAACGACACAAAAACCATAAATCAAAAGAAATCTTGCACAATAGGTTGTTGCCCTGCCACTTGAAATAACATTGCGCAAGAAAAATATCAAAAAGTAAAATTCCATTTTCTGCCCGAACATGCGCCGAGAAGTGAACTTCTCAAGAACCGCTCATTTCGGATCATCATCGCCCCACCCCATCACAGCGACAATGCTGACAATGCGTCTGCACAGAGTCGGTTCTCCCGAAACCCCACTGCCGCTGCTAACCGTTCTGCCGCTGCCAACATTCCGCCTTGTCGAATAATAGGTTACGTTAAGATTTTGCACACTAGCTTAAGTCAGTTGATAAATTTGATTCGAATAAATAACTACATTTGCTCAAATAAAAAGAATTTTTCCTTTTGTTGAAAGGACAAAATAAACTGGAGCCCGAGCAGGGACCTGAATAGTGAACAATACAACAAAAAGTTTAGTAAGTTCGCGAAAACTGCAACAACTTGCAGCCGTCGGTCTCGTAACGCAAAATACCGGTTCAACTCGCAACAATACTTCGTTATATTGCCCGGTATAGCCCATTGGTGGACTACCATTCCTGAAAGAGTTCCGTACTCAGGAACGCCAACAACAAGGAGTGAATCTCAGGAACCTGAGTAGGTTTATAGCATCCAAAAAGGACCAATTCCGGATCTCCCGTTGGAGGAGCCACATCTCAACGATGTTAAGGTAAGTAAGATAAGTGATAAGAAAACAAAGTGAATACGAAAATTCTAAGAAAACTTCTGCCAGACAGGAAAAGAAACAAAAAAGTGAACAATTTAAACATAAGACAAGAAAGAAACAAATTTCGAGTATTCATATCTCATTAAATAATATTAAAACATTTTACAATGGCAAACCCCGACAACTTAATCAGACCAGCCGTTCTGGCCCATGATCCAAATAGACAAAATAGCAATAGAGAAGAAGTTACGTAGATGGTAACTGCCTTAGTGACTACAATACTAGAACAGTCGTTATCAGGACTAATTAAAAATATAATCAATCCAAACGCTGACTTTCTCAACGTTGCTGACCAAGTTATTAATCCAGCTCTTGGAGGGAATTTGAACGATTTAGATAGAATCCCAGATATAGTAAAGTGTATTCGAGAATTTTCCGGTAATCCAGCCGAATTTAGCTCCTGGAAAAAAGGAGTAGATAGAATTCTAACAACGTATGCCGCTCAAGAAGGAACTCCAAAACATTTTGGGATCATTCATTCCATTCGTAACAAAATTGTTGGAAACGCTGATACGACATTAGAATCCTATAATGTTCCACTCAATTGGAATGCGATTTCCAAGTGCCTAACCCTTCACTATGGTGACAAAAGAGATCTGGGTACACTAGAATACCAGATGACTACAATAGTTCAGGGCAACCAATCAGTAGAAGAATTTCATCAGGTCGTTTATAAACAATTATCTCTGATTCTCAACAAAATAGGTTGCATGGAATTAGGTAGAGAAGCTGAATAATTAATGACAAAATTATACCGAGATAAAGCACTAGATACTTTCATAAGAGGACTACGAGGAGATCTCCCTCGACTTCTAGGAATGCGGGAACCAGTAGACCTCCCATCGGCACTACACCTGTGTCTTAAACTAAAAAATCAAAATTTCCGCGCTGTTCATGCTAATGACAAAACCCCAATTTCAGGATTTAGAGGATCAAATCAAAAACCGATCCCAGCACCAAGATCAAATTTCAATTATAACAAACAACAACCTCAATACAATCAATATCAATATAATCAGTTTAAGCCCCCAATTCCACCACGTCAAAATTACAATTACCAACCTCCACAATTCGCGCAGAATTATTCTCGACAACAAGTCGCTCAGAATTACATTCCAAATCGCCCAATCGCACCTAAGACGCAACCGAAACCAGAACCAATTAACATAGATCCAAGTATCCGCACTAGGAATGTAAATTACATGAATCGTCCGCAGTTCGAAGTAGGGAAAAGACCCCCCCAACAACGCAGAATTATGCAGAAAAGAAACAGAGACAGTTCAACGTCCAAACAAATGAAAAAGAAACCAACACCTTAGCTGACGCCGAAAATTACGCTACGATGGCGGAATACGAACAATTAAAAACAGACTACGAGAATGAAAACAACTTCGAACAGAGTTTTGAAGAATACTTGCAAGAACCAAGTGACGATAACGTAAATGCAAATCCAGAACAATATAGTGATCTTCATTATTTTAGTATAAAAAACTCCTCATTGCCTTACATCGAATGTAAACTGAGGAGTGGGAAAATTCTAAATGTATTAATAGATACAGGTTCAAACAAAAGCTATATTCAACCCAAACACGTCAATAACCAAACCTTAAATGAAAAACCATTTAATGCAGTAACCGTTAGTGGTAGTATTAGAATCACCCACTACAAAATGGCCAATCTTTTTAATATACCAGGTACTAATGTACAATTTTTCCTTTTACCAACTTTAAGATCATTTGACGCCATACTAGGAAATGACTATCTAACAGAATTAGAAGCAGTCATTGATACCAATAAACAAATAATAAAAATAAAAAATTCCAATTTATTCGCGATTCCAAACAAAAAACTCACGTATACTACTAATATAAAGGCCGAGATTCGCACCACCACCGATACTCCCGTGTATTCGCGATATTATCCATTACCGATAGGATCTAAAGTCGAAGTAGAGACACAAATGAAAGAATTGTTAGAGGATGGGATAATCAGACCTTCTAGATCACCATATAATTCACCCGTTTGGCTAGTGCCAAAAAAACTAGACGCATCCAAAAAGAAGAAATTTAGAGTGGTCATTGACTACAGGAAACTTAATTTAGTAACAGTAGCAGATAAATATCCATATAATATAATTATCAGTTAATTTACAAACCATGAAAAGCCAACGTTGTTGCCGATTCCCTATCTAGGATTAAAGAAATAAATTCCGTCACTACACAACATAGTAGTGAGAGTTCTGCTGAAAAATTAATACCCAGTATTGAAATCCCAATAAATGCTTTTAAAAACCAAATTTTTATCTTTCCAGGAAATAATAGTAATTATAAATTTAGCCTACCATTTCCAACACTTCATCGACACGAAATTACACAAAAATCTTTCACAGGAAATGACCTAATAACAATACTGAGAAAACATCTTAATTTGACCGTTATTAATGGAATTCAAACGACAGAATCCATTATGGGTCAAATTCAAGGAATATACCCATCAAATTTCTCTCAGTACAAAGTTAGATTTACACAGAGTAAGGTAGAAGATCTGAGCAACGAAAATCAACAAGAAGAAGAAATATTAAATGTTCACAATAGAGCCCATAGAAATGCATTAGAGAACCAAAAACAACTACTAGAAATTTTGTATTTGTATTTGTATTTTCCGAAAATGAAAAAGAAAATCATCAGTATAGTAAAACAATGTCAAGTTTGTAAAGAAGTGAAATACGATAGACATCCTACAAATCCAAAAATCATAGAAACACCAATACCGGAATATCCAGGTCATACCTTACATATTGATATTTATTCCACAGAGAAAAACTTAGTTTTGACAGCAATAGACAAATTTTCCAAATTAGCACAGGGAAGAATTATCAAATAAAAATCCATTGAAGATATAAAACCCGTTTTACACGATATTTTGTTTAACTTTGGTGTACCAAAGAGTGTTGTCATTGATAATGAAAAATCATTAAACTCATCTTCCATAACGTTTATGATGAAATACCAGTTAGGAATTCAGATTTTCACAGCACCTCCTTACAAAAGTTCAGTGAATGGACAAGTAGAAAGATTCCATTCAACGCTCTCAGAAATAATGCGTTGTTTGAAAACCAAGGGAATCTATAACACATTCCGAGAACTACTAGATAGAGCTATTTACGAATATAACTTTTCTATACACTCAGTAACCAATAAAAGAGCATTGGAGGTATTCTTTGGCAGAAACGTAACAACCAACCCTGAACAATACGATATAAGCAGACAGAGTAATATTGATAAACTTAAGACAAAACAAATCTCCGATTTAAAGAACCACAACAAAAACAAAAAAACAATAAAAATATATTTACCAGGTCAAGAAATTTGGGTAAAAATAAATACAAGGTTAGGCTCTAAGTTGTCTCCAAGATTTAAAAAAGAAATAGTAAAGGAAGACAACAATACAACCATAAAAACAATGTCAGGGAAAATCGTACACAAAAGTAATATAAAAAATTGCTAATATTCCGATATTCATAAGTCCAAGTCCATGTCCGTCATATAATTTATATTAAATAATTATACCTTTCCCAGCAAAGTTTTCCGAATGCGGGATTCCATCCGATTATAGCACCACGGATCGGCAAATACCCGAAAAAAAACATCTTTTTATTTTTTTCCTCATTCCTCATTCTGTCCCAGATTCATCCCATCACTATTCTTCCTACAATTAGTAGCTGGAGCAATAGAATTAACAAATTACACTAATAGCCATATTTTAACAATTCACACGGGTATTGGGAAACTAACACAAGAACACACAAAATTAATCCATATCATAGATCTAGAAACAATAAAAAAAACACTGGATCAAACTTTATGGTATATCGAAAGAGATCTTCAAGAGAATGAGTTTTACAACACATTGTCCCACGAAATAAATCAAATTTACACTATATTAGAAACTATTACACCCACACGATTTAGTAGATCTATAGACATGATTGGCACAGCTTGGAAATATATCGCTGGAAGTCCCGATCACGAAGATTTAAATATGATCCAAGACAATCTTAATGATATAATCTCAAATCAGAACAAACAAATTATAATAAATACACAATTTGAAGAAAGAATAAATAAAATTACAGAAATAAGCAATAGACTTTTGAACACAATAAAAAAGGACAATTCATTCAGCAATGAAATAGCCATTAACTTTCAAATACAGACCCGTCTTATAAAAGAAGAATTAATCAACATCAAATATGCAACTCAATGGGCAAGATTAAATATAATAAACACATTCCTGCTTAATGAAAACGAAATAAAATTAATAAAAGAAAACTTTAAAGAAATTCTCACCCCATTAAACTCAATAGAAGAAATGCTCGAGTTCGCAGATGTTTCAATTTTATACAATAAAAATACACTACTTTATATAATTAAGATCCCTAAATTAGACAAAGAAACCTATAAAAATATTATTATTCGACCCGTTATACGAAATAACACCATTGTAAATCTCCCTTTTCAAGAAATATTCCTGAATGAACTTTATTTATACTTATGGAATTAAAAACCCCTGTAAAAACTATAACAACATACAAATTTGTACCAAATTTAAAACAGTTAACCTAAATCACGAGAATTGTATAAGTAAGCTCATGATAGGGAAAGACTCCACATGTAACTATAGTAATGCAGATCATATGGAACCTTTAGAAGAAATAAGCTCGGATCTTATTATCTTAAACAACTTTAAAGGAACGGTCAAATGGCAAGAGGGTTCTCAAATTTAAATGGAACATATTTACTAAAGTACTGGAATGAAACAATAAACATTAATGAAAACACATTTTCAAACCTACAAAAAACTCTTATCCAACCGGGAAATCCAATGGTACAATTAAGTCCATTGCAAGAGAAAAAAATTAAAATATTATCACTACAATTACTGGAAGAACTACACATTAATAATACAAAACATCTCAACTTCCAACAAACTATTCCTCAATAAACAGTATGACCATCATAACACTGTTTACGATCGCAATAGTGCTGATCATAATATCACATATCTGTCGAAAACCACAAAATGTTATATTTAACATTCCTCCAGAAACACCAGATATTAAAATTGACACTGACACCAAAACAACAACAATAAACCCTAAACAAAACTATGAATTCAATAACATACCATACTTTTAAAATTCATTTGAGGACAAATGAAATAAGAGGGAAGAGTTAACTCCAAAAGAGTTCAATGACACACAAACCATAAATCAAAAGAAATCTTGCACAATAGTTTGTTGACCTGCCACTTGCAATAACATTGCGCAAGAAAAATATCAAAAAGTAAAATTCCATTTTCTGCCCGAACATGCGCCGAGAAGTGAACTTCTCAAGAACCGCTCATTTCGGATCATCATCGCCCCACCCCATCACAGCGACAATGCTGACAATGCGTCTGCACAGAGTCGGTTCTCCCGAAACCCCACTGCCGCTGCTAACCGTTCTGCCGCTGCCAACATTCCGCCTTGTCGAATAATAGGTTACGTTAAGATTTTGCACACTAGCTTAAGTCAGTTGATAAATTTGATTCGAATAAATAACTACATTTGCTCAAATAATAAGAATTTTTCCTTTTGTTGAAAGGACAAAATTAACTTATATGTCGGTATAAGCGGTCGTGTTTTATAGTGTAGTCTTCTGATGTTTTTGGGGTTGTTTTTACTTGCCTCCACTTTTTTTTCGTACCAAGCGCATTCTACTAGTTCCGTGATTCTTACTTCTTCGCGTGGTAAGCGGGGTAATCCGTTCGAATGTGAATGGTTGTAGTCCAAACGCCCATCTTGCTACTCGGCCGGATGGACTTTCGATGGAATTTAACCATTTTAGGGCTAAGTGGTCTGTCATGAACCACAGATGGGTGCCTCCGTCAGACAACGTTTAAGGTTTTCTACGAGGATGGTGCTACGGGAACGGGGAGGGGCGGATCACAGTCACCGTGCTTGACCGCGTACCGCGTGCCGCGTACAGTTTGGTGCAGCCGATACAATAACCAACGGGTCACGGCGATCGGGCTAGGTCCGGGCACTGCTCTGAAACTTGACTTCTCAGTTTTGATTCCATTTCGCGAGTCCCGACTCGCATCTTTTTTGGTGCGTGTCAAGCCGCTCGATCTCGCCTCTGCCGGTAATTCTGCCCGGCCCTGGGCCACTTTGTAGCTTAGCTGCCGAATGCGGACCAGATCGTCGATTCTCTCTTGCGTTTTCTCTCGGGCTGCGCTGCTTCTCTCTCGGCTGCTGTGGGCTGGCCTTGGGTTGTTTTTGGCTCATGCTTGCCTCGTTGACGCTCCCGCTCATATTTTTGCTGCCGCGTGCCAGCTATGTTTGGCTAGGGCTTCTTCTCCCAGCTCCGTTCTCTTTGCCTAGGCCCGCCTCTCGCCCTCTTAAGCGTGTGTTCCCTTTTCAATCGCTCGGTGTGGTTTCTCCTTCGGGTTCTTGGTGCTGGTTCCTAGTTCTTGGTACTGGTTCCGGGTTCTTGGTGATGGTACCTGACTGTTCCCAGTGGCCATCGTTCCCACTAACCAATGTTTAGTTTCTTATTATATATAATTTGGTTAAGGGGTTATGTCTAAAATGAGTAATAATGGATAATGATTCTTATACTAGAAAGTATTAGTGGGTAATGAAATAATAAAACGAAAGGAAAGAAAAATAAGATATTACAAAATTTAAAGTATTTTGCAGTTCCGATTGCCGGCTCGCTCCGATGGGCCCGTGTGGGGTTTGCTATTTTAGTGGTAGGACGCTGTCCTCTGCACTGTCGTTGTGCAGGAGCCTGCTCCTTCACACCAGATATTTCAACTTCTGTTGGAAGTAGTGGCATTTTGCTGCGTTGGTGCGTAGCTTGGCTTTCTTTAAGCGGTCCAATACTTCAGGGAGTTTCTGCATGTGTTCTGCTTTTTGGAACGTTGCTGGTGCCGTGGTTAGTCCGAATGGCATCACCTTCCATTGGTACAAGCCTCGCCCGGGGGCTGTGAAGGCTGTTTACTGTAGGCTCTGCTTCTCCATCGGAATTTACCAGTATCCTGATTTTAGGTCCAGCTTGCTAATGAATTTCACTTCTCTGAGTTGGTTCAATATGAAGTCCATTCGATGTACGTCCTTCTCGGTTTTTTCGTTTAGCAGTCTATAGTCGACGCAGAGTCTCCAATCCTCCGACTTCTATTTTACCAAGTGTGAAGAGCTGTTAGTCAACAGAAGCGGTCCACTCTATGGGGGCTGTTATACGCACGATATACCCGTAGCCATCGATAACAACAGTGGCGATACTCACTTAAGAAGTTGAAGCGAACAAGATAGCACACGTTCAAGAAAACCTTTTGTTTCAATTAATTCAGTCTACATATATTGTTAAACTTATTATATCCAATAAACACTACTACACTAGTCAAAAGCCATCCCTTCTCACAAGACTATTGGTGAGCTGTGACGGTTCAATCAGGTCCTGGCGTTTCAGCCCCTTTTCTATTGCCGGTCCAACAGTACAATACTGGATCCCTGGAGCATCCTCTGGCTTCGTGTCCTATTTGTTCCTCATCGGTGGCATTTTGATTGTCTCCATTGTGGTCGTTGCAAGGGTGTCTGGTTATATTGCTGAGCATTTGTTGGTGCTTTTGAGAGGTCTGCCTCTCTTTCTAGTTTCTCAAAATCTTCTGCTGTGATAATTAATTCCGCCAGTATTTGGAATTCTCTCTTTTTCTCGTAGAGTTTTTATCGGCAGTCTACAATTTCGGTAAACCATGTCCAGTTTCTCTTTCTCAGTGTATGTTCCGAATCTCATTAACTTTTTCAGGTTCGGTGCGAGTCCTCGTATGGTCTCTGTTCTGCCTGTTTTCGTTCTGATACGAGTTTTACTATTTCTTCGTGATATTGGGGTGACATGAAGATTTCTTTCAGCTGGCTTTTGACGTCCTCCCATGTCATCATACGGTTCGGGTTTTGTGTGCCACCAGTCCAATGCACTTTTTTCCAGTAATACTGGCATCGCGAATACCATGTGGTCCGCTTCGATCCCATATGTTTCTGATAATTCCTCCATTCGGCTGAGGAATTCTAGCAGCTCTCCATTCCCTGTGAATGTGAGATCCCATTTCCGTATCTTGTCGATTATGGCTACTGCCTCGGGTGATCCTTTCCGAATCTGTTTCGAGAATAGTGTTATTTTTCTTCACTGTTTTTGGCTCTCCTTGTGGTTCCTCCATCGTTGGTTTGGTTTGTTGTCTCGGTGATAGCCTTGGGCTCCTGCCTTTCGTTGGTAGGTCCTCCGACGTTGGCTTGGCTTGTGTTGTTCTCCTGGGTGACGGTTTTGGACTCCTTCCTCTCGTCTGGGTTGACCCGAGCTGTTCCAGCCTCTCCAATGTTTCTTTGCTTAGATCCTTCCTTTCCGTAAATTGTAGTAGTTGTTTCCTCAATACTTCCACTCCTTCAGTCTTATCTAGTCCAAATTCTGCCTTCGTTGCCTGGTTGATCCATACTCTTGCCATCTTGACCATAAATGAGATCCCAATTCTATGCTACCACAACCTGCTCGGGCGCCACTGTGACGGCACTTCGGCCGGGGAATGCTCGCCGCGCCGGGTTTCACAGAAATTTATTTGATCTCTGGATGTGGTAGCTGAAAGAAAATGTCTCCTGGTTCAAGAATAAGTCGACACAAATGAGGTGGCAAAATTAGGTGGTTATTTTTACTGACTTAAGGGTACAGAGTTGAATGTGGTTCTTCGGAGGATCACTGGCTCGTCCTTGAGGTCTTCCTTCAGGGTCGTTAGGGCCGCAAGTGGCTACTCAAAGCGTGCAGGTTGTACCTGGATTGGATACGGTCGCTGGTGCAGATCGGTCGTGGAGGATAATGCGCTCCGAGAGAGAAGACGTTGCGGAGGATAATGCGCTCCGAGTAGGACGGGGAAAGACGGCGGAAAATGCAAATCAGAAGAAAAACAGCAAAGATTACCGTGTAGATGAATCGTAAGCTCTAACACGATGATCAATGCATTCCAAAGATATGGACGGTATATAGCAGAGAGAGTTGGGTTCTAGAGGAATCGTGCGCTCTAAGAACCACATCAATCAATGCTTACCAAAAGCCTTAGGGAGCGAATCAACCCTTGGCAGTCAAAAAATGGAATGGTGCTGATGGCTCTTTCGTGGCTGCTTTTATTGCCAAAAGTCAGCTGTGGGCTCCCTTCCTTGGCACTAGCGCGTTGTCATGATCAGCTGCTAGTGTGGCCGTTTGGTTCTAAGGGCTGGGCACACTGTTGGCGCGTGGATTTGAATGTTGGAGTGTGGCCGTTTGTTATGATCGCTGGTCACATTGTTGGCGAGTAGATTTAAAAGTCGGGGGATCTGTGTTTTTTTTTGTTTATTTTATGTTTAATTAATTAAGTCTTCATTGGTGTTCTCTTATATATCGAAGTAAATGGAATAACGGAATTACTGGACTATGAATGTAATAAATGTAATTTATTTGTGACGCTATTGCGTCACAAACGTTTGACAGCCCAGGAAAGGCCAACTTCATACAACAATACTAACTTTTCCAAGTATTCTTAAATTTTATAATTTTCAGCTTACTTTTCTTATTTTTTTCTTTCATAAGACAATAACAAACACACCCATAAAAAGAATTGGCGAATAAGATTCGATGCGAAGAATTTGCTGTAATCCAAGAGTATTTAAAAGTCGAAGGGGTTCGGTTGAGTACTAGCCAATAACTATTTATTCGGTTTCTTAGTGCTTGAGCACTAATCATAAGCATTCTCTAATGTGGTGAGAGTAACAATGAGCGTAAGGTCGACTACAAAGCGAGGGTCATTCAAGTGATTATTCATTTAAGTTCAAACACATAATTGTAGGCGGCACAAGAATCACAAAACTCCGTACAATTTAGTTCGTTTTATCTTTTTTTTCCGCTTGGTGAGCCACTCGTATTTCAATCAAAAGTCCCAGCTTCGATCTCGATCTCCGCTTCTTCACTTATCGATATTATTTCTACGACGTATATTAAATATTCTACTCGCATCTCCACTGCATGTATCGAGTTGGTGGACGATACCTACGCGCGCTCCTTAATATTTAAACGATGTTTTCCTAAGAATTTACAGTACCCTAATTATGTTACTACATAATGTAACATTTTATGAATTTGAGCTAAGAGCTAAGAGTTTGACCGACCAGAAATCGTAGAAATTGACCATATCTATCCGATTGCCGAATCGCCCAAACGCAGTGAGAGATAACTAATCACTGTCAACCTAAATAAAATAGTTTTTCTTAAGGAATCCCATATCTATTATGGAGCGTAACTGGATTTTAAATTTAATTAAACGAATTTACATTTTTATTAATACCCTAAACAAATTTGGTCGCTAATTGATCTCAACATAAGTAGTGCATAGAGCATTTTTTAACCCTACGTCTTTTTTAGAGTCAACATATGCATAAATTAATTCGGTACTCAACATTAGTATAGAAATAACAATTCCGCCTAAAAAAAAAAGTTTAAGCAAAACCAACTTTACAAACTCAATTTTAACTTACAAATCAACACAATGAAAGCTGTTAGAGCTCCTGATAAGGTTACTGGATATACAGTGTAAAATGATTGACAGGTAGGCTTTCTAATTAGTCGTCGCCGAAGGATTCGTTCTATGAAACCACGTTCCCGTGCGGAACACATTCTAAGATAAGGAGTTTAAAAAAATTAAGTTTAAATGTTGTGAATGAAAAGTACTTACGCTACTCGGAAAAGTTCAGTATATTGGCTGTTTTTGTGCAATATCCAATTTAGCATTTCTACATCCATTAGGCCGGATACCTCGCGCAGATCACAAATTTCACTCGCATCAAATAATTCAGCAATCAAAGGATAGGCGTCCACTACCTCACAGTGAAATGCAAAACCACCTAATTTGATATATGGCACAGCTTCTTCAATATGTGAAAAAACTGATATTTTACCCAAAGATCTTGATGAGGACAATTTGGTTTTTATTAGTCTGGTTAAAGCTGGGCTTTTACTTTCCTTGAAAAATATATTAATAACATAATAATAACAGTTTGTTTATTGAAACGCTATAAGATACTTACTCGAAATAATACTTTATAGTAACCAATGTCTTCAAAAGATATTGTAAGTGAGCTAGATGTTATCTCATCAACAGTAGCTGGACCTTTATCGGAAGAGCTTAACAATCCACCAACCACAGAAGAAGTATAATAGTTATACATCACAAGTGAAAATAAAAATATTGTTATTACGACAACACGCGATGGATGATCTTTTGGGATAGGATCCAAGCCCTGTTGGCATAGAGCTGCAAACGTTTGCAAGACCCGTTCAGCCCAACTAGTTTTGGTTTGAATTTTTAATGTGTAATATTTCTGGAGTTCAGATATGTTTTTGATTTTGAAATTATAATTTGTTGGACTTAATTTGCTGTTAATAATTTCGAATAGCACCCAAATTATGCTAAACACTGTTAGCGAAAAAAGAATCAAAATCCAAACCGCTTTGCTAAAGGGAGCCAAGAAATTACCACTTTTTCCATGAGTATCTAAATCTGGAGTAAATCTATAAATAAATGCGGTTTCAAATTTCCAGCTCTGATGTATTATATCAAACTCCGCAAAACGGTTGATTCGATTGAACGCTCCAGATGCTGCAATATCTGCCTCGTTTCGTTTTATAATTCCTAGAAGTCCAAGGCGAAAGGTAGTGTTACCTAGTCGTCCAGCCCATCCTCTTGAGTTACGAAAATTAACAGAGAAATTAAAACGATCCCGTAAAAGTCCCAAAAGTTCATAGTGATATTTTATAAAGGCGGCCACTCCCGAATCTTTTGTTGGCCGCGAAAGTATAGTTTCGATTTGTTTATTTGTAGTTATATCATCTTTGTCAATCTACGATAAAAAGAGAGTAAACACAATCGATTAACTTCCGAACTAATATAGTCGAAAGTATCAAAATCTCTCTATTTGGTTCTTCTTTTATTTAGTTAGAGGGAGAAGGAGACGAAAGTGGGTGGTGGGGTGTGGGTTAGAGGAAGAAGAACAAAATTTAGGAGGTGGTATTGAGGGAGGGTTTGGGGTTTTGAGTGTGTGTGTTAGAGAAAAAAGAAGAGTCACAGGATATGTAATATTGTGTATTTTCTGTGAAAAGAGGGGAGGGGGTGTGTGTTAGCGGAAGAATAGAGATGAGGTCTTATTTCGGTCGTGCTACTTCTACTGAGTTAGAAGAAGAAGAGGAGTGTTGGGGGTTTGGTGTGCGTTATATCAAGAATGAAAAAAAATGAGGGAGCTGTGTCTGTAAGTTAGCGAAAGAGGAAGAAGAGGCACAGAAAATAAAATATCGTTCGGCATGTCACTGCTGTGCTAAAAACTTATACTTCTAATAACATTACAATCGTTCGTTCTCTTTCGTAGTGACCAGTAGTGTTTTTGTTTTGCGCTCCGCATTTTCCTTTTATTTTGCTTAAAATTAATCTTATCTTTTAATTAACTCTCCCACTAACTAAAATTAAAATATATCCTAAATCGCGAGTGCATGCCCAATAATTGTATAAAAACACAACAAAATTTAATTAATTTTGTGCATTGCACTATGGGCAAAAAGTCCGTTTTTTTGGCATCATTACCAATTTTGAAGATAGAAACATGAAACTTTGTAAATATACTTAAAAAATAAAGGTAGAATTTCGGATTTATTTGTTTTTTCAGTTGGACCACGCCTTCCTTCCCGCCCACCTCACCATAGGGTTAAAATTTTCAAATTTTTGTCTACAATTATGTTTTAAAATATTTTAATTTAATATATTTAAGGAATACGCAATAAATGAATTTTTAATAATGCATTTTTAGCAATTCCTATTTTAAAGTTGATTTGGATCCCTGCAAAATTAAATCAAACATTAGTTAAAGCCCAATATTAAGTTTTGTGACGCCATACCTTGATACCGAGTTAATAATTTATTCATCCCAAAACTCTTCCTCCAACTCCAGGGTATCCAGCCCGAAAATTTCGATTTCATCATCTCCGTTTTCTTCTATCTGATTATTATTATTGTCTTTACATGCTTTTGTTGTTGAAAGCTCAATATCAGGAGATTCCAAAAGAGCTAAAACTTCTGTCGGTAGCCTTTTTTTATGGTTTAAGCTTTGGAGTTCCTTCAGATTTATAAAAGATAGAAGTGGGTCAGAAGAATCTAATGCTCTGTTAAACACGTCTGACATAGTATTTAGGCGGCTGCTTTTCCTTGCATGAGATAGCCTATCGCGTTTGTATAATTTATTGCGCGCTTCTGACGCATTTTCGCCGAGAGCTCCTAGAGGAAGTACGGAGGTTTCCATAATTTGGTGCCCATGTACCAATACCTTGTGCACAGTTGGAGGCATTGGATACCACTCATAAGTTTTAACGTATAAGTTAAACGTTTTTGTACATATGTCTTTAAATTTTGCTGGGCATACCTTATACTCACAAGATATGGCAATTAAAATGATATAAAAATTTTTCAAAATGGTCTCGTTAAAATGTAAAATTTTTTCCAAAGTTTTGACTTCTGAAAAGGCTCTTCTGGCGGTATTTCCATCGTTGCTATTGCCACTTCCATTTTGCTTAGGATTGTCTACGTTCAGACCCATTGCCTCCCACAATCTCCGTTGAATATTTTGTTTCCGTAATGAAACCTCATCTTTGTCAGAACCTGTGACTCGCCATTTCTTTAGTTCAATTCTGTACGATACTTTTAATACAAATTCGAAGAATCGTATCCATGCATGCAAAGGGCTTACTCCATATTTAAGGCTATCAGTAGAGATCTGAAAGTTTATTGAATCTATATTTTTTGTCTTCAAAAGTTGATTTGGCTTAGCATCACATAATGGGCAGGATTGGCATGAATTAGTACCAGTTAACACATTTAAAACTTTGCCATCTATTAAAGTCAAATGTGCTTCATATTTTACTACTATTTTTTGGTTTCCGCAATTGTAGGTGTGCTCTTCAAGTTTTTTTATTTGCTCGTCCAAGTTCTTTTTCTCATTTTTAATGAGTTCAGTAGTTTCCCTAATAAATTCCATTTTGAGAGGCCGGCAGAATCTGACTGATTGTGGAGAAGGATTTAACCAAATAATTTGATTTTGGCAATCTATTAATTTTAACGGAATTATTGTTGTTACAAACAGTGATTGATCCAATCCAACAGGCTTCTCTGTGTGAAATCGCTGTTTATATATACTTTGTCCTGTTGACCCATCAAACCCATAGCTGACAATTAATTTGCAATGCGTTGCTTGCGAATGAGCAATTACGTCTTTCTGCATTTCAAATATGCGGTCAGCCGAATGATTTAATAAATTTTGCAGCGATACTTCAACTTTCGTTTCAGAATAAGTTATTTTGTCTTGTTCTGGTCTGCATTTTAATTTCATCTTTGTAATTTCTGAATACGGCGGATAAATATCGCATCCATACAGCTTATTTATGGCTTTTATATTAATGTATTGTTGTTTTGTTAGATTATTCTCTATTAAAAATGCTAAAGCCTTTTCAGGACTTATTTTGGTGATCTCATTATGGTTCGCTATGCCAGCTATTTTTTCGCTATTCAATGCTTTTTGCAGTAAAAGAGAAGTGCCGGCCTTTTTAAATTTTTTTGCCGATACAGAAGCAGCATGCAATAACAGTGGCATTGAATTTTCGGTTTCATTGACCAGTTCAGATGCTAATTTTCGCTTTAACCTTGGTCCTGCCTCAGAATAGGTCAAACGTTTGCGACCAGGCTTTTCGCGTGGAGTATCATCCTTATGAAATTCAATTTTGAACGAGGATGCAAGCCATTTCGCATGCTTTTCTTTAAAGCGGTCGAGCATTCTGTTGCATTTTGGCAAATAAGTGTTTATAAATCCGAAAAACTGCATAAGTTTATCTTTTATTAAGTTTTGCTGAACATCACTTAATTTAGTTTCATCAATATTTTTCAAAACAAACTGCTTCACAGCATCTTGTTGGCGGTTGTTGTCGCTCCAAACATCAAGCAACGTTGAATGGCAAAACGTAAATGCATCTGAAACATTGATTATTGCCGTAAATCGGGCAAAAACGGGCAAAAATGCTATCCACTATTTGATTGTTAACAGTTTAATTAGTAACATTCAGCATTAGAATTACCTCAAGTGTCCTCCATGCACAAGTTACACTCCACAGAAACACAAATACATTTGTTAGTAGGGACATAAAAACATACCAACAACACATTAAACAATTGGACAATATATTACATGTACTAAACTGTTAGTGCTAATAGTTTATTTTACATACTTTGACAATTTCATAAGAAAATTCACACCAAAAATCACAAGCTTTTGCGCCAATTTTGTTTTTTTGAGTGGCCATATAATAGTCTTTCAATTTTGACAAATAACAAAATACCAACGAAGTCCAAAAAATATTAAAAAAATGTTTTAGTATTCTTAAAGTATTCTAATTCAGAAAATAGGTCAATTTGATAATACGGAACAAACAAAAAATGTAAAAATGCCAAAATATGGGACTTTTTGTTGTTTTTCGTAAGTACGCCCTCTCATTACATTTAGCCGATCTTTGTCGTAGCTTTTGCCGTCTATCACTCTCTCTATATCACCTAACTCTCAATAACTGTTCTTTCTCGCTCTTGTAACTTTCTGTGCAGTAACGCTCTCACTTATAAGCTGTTGCTGCAACCACTCTCATCTTATTTATATCGATTTCGCCTTAAGCATTTGCTCTGCACATTGGTCTGATTGATATTTGTTTTGAACTTTTTCCTTTTTTTTTTCCTCGAATTAAAAAAAAAAGACATGGAATTAGCTTTCGTCGGCAAAAAAAAAAACATGCAAGAAGCAGATCTCCCATGACCAGCCCAATATCCCCTGCTGGCTTTGCGAAAGCGTAGTGCACGCAAAATGTGTAGGGATCTCGGGCCGTGTAGGAGACGCTATTTCACAAAAAAACGGCCTGCATTATAGTTGTGAGGAATGCCGTGCTGTGGAAAACGACATGCGTTCGTTCATGAGGCAGACGCGGAGTGGCTTCAAAGAGCTGATCGTAGGCTTTAAACAGCAATATGATCGGCTCTTGGCCATGGACACTCAGTTCAGCAGTTTACAGCTGCTGGCTGAGTCTCCTAGGCGAAAGAAGTCTACTCTGCTAGACTTGCAAGTGCCCACTGCCTCATGTCAGCCGGCATCCGAAAAACTTACTCCCACCACTCCATTAGTGCAGCAGTTGATTACGTTTGCTAGTCAAAGGGCAACGATCGCTGCTGGTGATGCAGATTCGGGAGCCGAATGCATCACTTCGGAGAGTATGCAGGTAGACATGTCTGTAGCGTCCGTGTCCGTCGAGTCGGCACCCAACTCCTTAATTATCCCATCAGTTTCGCGCCCACCAGCTAATAGATGTCCAGGACCACCGGATACTGACATCTAGGCCTGTGGTGCCAAATCCACTGGTGGGAGTCCCACCAAAGCGATAAGTTTTTGTCACGCGGCTAGCCCCTGACCACACATCCAATAATGTAACCGCTTTTATACAAAGCAAAATAAAACCCTTTTGCTGGAAAAATTTAACTTTTCTTACGCCAAAGAGAAAACTTTCTTTAACATAAGCGTCTCCCCGACTCAATTTGACGCCATTTGTTTCGCCAAGTTTTGGCCAGAGTATTTGGTCGTCCAAGAGTTTAAGGCTAAGAAAAACTCTAACTCTTCCTATTAGTCAGACCAGTGCTCCATCTTTACCCTCATCTTCCACCTCAACTTCTACCCATCAAAAAAACTAACTTCCTCTATTTTAGTTACCTACCAGAATGCTAGAGGCTTGCTTACCTCAGCAATCTCGTCCCATGTTTTTGTGTTTACCGAGACCTGGTTAAAGCCTGACATTCTTAGTTCCGAATTCCTATACGTAAAACTGATTCTGCCAGGCTTTTCCATTTTCATTACTTGCTCGTATATTCCACCTTTAAAACCATATGATAGTTCTTGGTGATTTAAATTTTCCAGGTACTGTTTGGTCTTCGGTAAACGAGTGCCTTGTGCCCATGTCACGACATTACTTTATCGACGGCTTGCTAGACCTATCCAAGCGAGACTAGTCAACCATGTGAAAAATTCCTTGGGTCGATTGCTTGATCTGTGCTTTGTCTTGGATCCGACCATAGCGTTGCTAACCCGAGCCCTTCCGCTCACTATACCTGAAGACTCCTACCATCCTACATTCGAAGTGTTGGTCGATATTGGGCCGACATTGGATCGAACGGGTAGGCTACATGACGTTTCCGCTGCTTTCGTAAATCCGAGTTTACGAAGCTTAATAACCTCATTATTGATTTTGATTGGTCCGCTCTGTACTTCTGCACTGACGTTATGAAAGGCACCAACATTTTTTACAATGAACTTCACACATTTTTTGATTCTTGTGTCGCACTTTCTTGTCCGGTTAGATCTGGAAAGCCTCCTTCTTTTACCAAAGAGTTATCCAGTCTAAAAAACTTAAAATCAAGGCTATATAAAAAATTTCGAGAAGTTGGTTCTCCTTCCTTTTTTTCTCACTATGTGGTCTTCTAGGTCTCAAAGAGTCCTCTTCCAAAACTCCTTCTCTTCACCTGTTATGCGGATGTATGTGTGCAGAATGAGGACATTTCATTTCATTCTCGCTGCAATCCGATCTCAATAACTTTCAGTCATGGTGTTATGCAATTATGTTACACCTTAATCCCTCGAAATGCAAAGTATGGTTGCGAATGAGTGGACTGTATTAATCTTTATATATTTTTATTTTATTCATATGTAATATTAGTGGTTATTATTAGCGGGGGCGACAATAGCGGGGCGGTTCTGAATACGCGTGCTCTCAAATATAATTTGGTAATGACTCAACTCCACAAATAAAGTCGAGCCCAAAAGGGAATTAGAAGATCACCCGATGCGACACTCCAATACCAAGACGGTGCACATCGATGTCTTCGTGTGCAGCTGCGCGTTTTGGCTATACGTGTGAGAACGTTACAGTTAAGTTTTTGGACATAAGCAATAAGAACAGCGGGCAAAACAATCGCGAGCAGATGATTAGGGCAACTATTATATGAATGAATATTGACTTAAAACTAAGCGATTAATTCCTCAGTAATTTTGGTGATTTTTCTCTTGTACACTCCTCGGGCAGTTTTTACGGCGACCACTTGAACTCTCTCGTCTTGACCAGGATGAACTTCGGTGATTCGGCCAAGCAGCCACTTGCTAGGAGGTTGACTCCTTCAGTACCACAAGCGTATCCACTGTTATGTTATTGATCTCCTGCCGCCATTTGGTGCGCGACTGCAAGGAAGAAAGGCATTCAAGATTCCAACGTTTCCAGAACCCTTGAACCTTGGCTTGCAGTTGTCTCCAACGCTGCAGTCTGTTAATGCTCACGTCCAAGATCGACGGCTCTGGCACCGACATATGAGGTTGAACTGTAAGAAAATGAGCGGGGGTAAGGGGATCCAAGCTGTAATCGCTGGGAGCGCACAGTGGGCGAAAGTTTAATAGACCTTCAAACTGGGTTAAAACGGTGGAATATTCTTCGAAAGTTAATGCACTGCTAACAATAACAATTAGCAATTAGCAATTACAATTACCAATTACCGATGTCTTGATAGTAACTGGTCCAGCGTAATCCAATCCAGAATGGAAAAAACGTATAAGAATTAATATTTTGTCGTAACTTTGTATACACAATTCTCGGCTTGCTTTCACATCTCGTCATGAATCGAACATGTCGAAAAAATGCCGAACGTCCCAGGTCCCCGACCCGAACGTCTCAGGTCCGCCACCCGAACGTCCCAGGTCCAACAGCCGAAGACCTGGGGACCTGGGACAGAAAACTCAGATGGGACGCGTTCGTTGTATGAACTGGCACATCTATATACGTTGCGGGCACCCAGAATCCAATACTTCTGTCTCAAAGTGTGGAACATAAATTCAACTCCAGCGTGTAGCGATGTGACGTGCTGGTGTCTAGCTGATAAAACAGCAACTGGTGATTCCTTTGGAAGAAGTATAGGATGTTTTGCATCGTAAGTTGCCATTAATTTGTCAATGCGTCCTCCTACGCGCATTGTTCCTTGGTCGTCAATAAATGGAGTGTAGCGAATCAGTTTGGATTTTTGAGAAAGTGCTGATGATAAAAACGATGACAGGCGTTCCTTGCAGCGAAAACGGTGTACAAAACGAAAGCAGTAGCTTATTGCCCGCAAGAGATGTGACCAGAAGAAAGCCTTGTGAATCATACATTGAAGATGAAGGAAATTCATCGGAAATGTGTTGATTAACTTCAGGCTTGACCTTAACTTCCATGTGCGCAGCCTCCTCAGTCGACAGTGCAAACGTTGCCATAGCAGGTGGCCAAGCGGGCCGTGATTTTGAAAGCCACGGTGGTCCATTCCACCACAGATGATGGTCTACAAGATCCCTCGGTAAAAGTCCGCGTGATGCACAGTCCGCGGGATTGTCCCCAGTGCGAATGTGTTGCCAACAACTACGTGGACAAGCATCAAGAATCTCAGCAGTCCGATTGCAAACATAAGTGTTCCAAGTCCAAGGGGGTGATGAGAGCCAATGCAGCACAACTTCTGAGTCAGACCAACATGAGGTACTGGAAATAGGAATAGTTAGTGCTTGCTTGTCCAGAGACATCAATTTTGAAAGAAGATGGGCTGCATTCAATTCGAGCCGCTGAATGGAACAGGAACAGGTTTGATGACCGCTACACTGGTTTTTGCGGCGATCATTCTGACAACATAGTCCTTATTGAGTTTCACGCGACTGTAAATAACAGCGGCGCATGCATGAGAAGACGCATCGGCAAATCCATGCAGCTCCGTTGCTTAAAGTGGTGAGGATATGTAGCGAGATATGCGACACGTTTCCAATAAATGAACTTCTGCTACAAACTGTTGCCAAAGTGAGCATAACTGTGGCGGTAGTGGCTAATTCCATTCGACCGAGCGCAGCCAACTATCTTGAAAGAGAACCTTTATAAATACAGGGGTGGGGGCAAGCAAACCCAGGGGATCGTAGATCTTGGCAAGCTCCGACAGCAAAATCCGTTTTGTCAGAGCAGCTGTGGCGTCGGGAATGGTCAGCTTGAAGATTGTCAGCAGCGGGTCCCAACGTATTCCAAGAACCTTCACATATTGAGCTGGGCTCTCTTTTTCTAGAGCTTCAAGGGGATACTCACAAACGTCCTTTGGCAGCGATTGTAGTAGTGGCCAAAGTTTTCGAAGTTTAAATTGAGCATATGATATTATCGCAGCCCGTATGAATATCATCCACGTACCCGTCCCTTACCAGCACCGTAGCAGCATTTGGATACAACTCGGCATAATCTTGAGCGATTTGCCTAAGAACTCTAACAGCTAGAAACGGTGAAGAAGCTAAACCATAAGTCACGATCAGCAGTCGGTAATGATCAAGTGTAGCAGTCTCCTCCTTTCGCCAGACGATACGTTGGTACTGCGTGTGCTCTTCTGAAACATTGTTCTCAATGTCCGTACAGAACACATAACGATGCTGACGGTACCGTAAACAGACTCCAAGTAAATCCCTTTGAATAGGTGGTCCAATGTGTAGTCGTGAATTGAATGAATGTCCCTTGCAGTCCTCCCCAGAGCCATCGAACACAACTCGGCATCTTGTAGTGGTGTTGTCTGGTTTAAATACTGCGTGGTGTGCTAAATAATTGCGACTGGCGAGATCCTAGGCTAAGGTAGTAGAAGGAATCAACTCCATGTGTCCTCGTTGTAAGTAATCCTCCATAAAGTCGACATATTGTTGTTTGAGTGCCGGAAACTTTCGAAATTTCCGTTCGAGAGAAGAAAAGCGGCGTATGGCTTGCGGCAATGTACACCCCATCGGCGGAGCAGAATCCTTGAATGGATATTGGACGACGTACACTCCATCGTCTCTGCGGGAATGCGTTTGAACGAAGTGTTGTTCAGCGGGATCAGTAGCGTCAATGGTAGCGCTACTTGGTTGAACTTGGTCCATGTTCATGAACGATCGGTCTAAGGTATCCAGATCCTCGTGAGCGTGATGTGCTAGTGCGTGGGTGTGATCATCAATACCGAGATGGTAGCTGCCTGTAATGACCCGACCAAATTTATTATGAAATGCAATAGGATATGCGAAGCCAAACTCTTTGCGTTCTCCAGTGTATATGTTCCAAAGTTGATCAGCTCCTAAAATCAGGTCGATTTCACCTGGTGTCCCAAATGTAGGGTCTGCTAAGTGTGTTCGGGGTGTTCGACTCAATCCTCAGTCCTCAATCAGACCTGTTACCATCACTGATGCTGTGCTTGTGCGAGAGCAGCGTGAACGTGGCGCGACCTCGAGTAACCCCAGCCGGGCTTGCACCTAGACCAACAACTGGTATACGAGCATGCGTGCGCGACAAACCTGTTCGTTGAATAAACGACTCGGAGACCATCGTTATCGTCGAACCAGTATCCATCAATATCCTGCAGGTTGTCTCATTGCCCCAGGAGTCGACTATAGTGGCTAAAATTTTTAACAATATAGCTGAAAAGCTAGACATAGTGGCGGTGTAGAGGAGTACCTCACTCCAATGTATGATGGCTGACCACGGCAGGATCAGCTTCAGCAGCATGCATGGGCGAGCGCATGTTTGGGTCAGCGGATGTATTGACAGCAACACTCTGGGTGGTGCGAATCTCTTCTGGATGGACAGAGTGTGGTGCCTCGACTTGCACAGACGGCACGTATTTGTGGAATTACAATACTTTACTTGAGAGATCGACTTAGGCAGTTGAAGCACAAATTACCCTCCATTGCAAACGTGCGACGATCCACGACGTTCATAGCTTTAAATTGAGTGCACACATACAGACTGTGTGGCCCGTGACAATATACGCAACCACGAACAGACGTAGTTTGCACGTCCACATGATGAGAAACTGCACGACGTTTGGGAAAATCATGAACTACTGTTAGATCTTGACAGGACTCAACCGCATCAAACCTGGCGAAGAGAAAGGCGAACAGGTCATTTATGGTCACATTATCCTTGCACGATTCACTGGACGTAGCCCAAGCTTCCTTGCATTCAGGGTCTAATTTTGAGAGCAAGATATGGATAAGCCATACATCGCGGCTGTCGCATTTCATCGCGAGTAGACCACGTATACTCTCGTCCGCGGTGTCGACTATGTTACACAGCTCGATTATGTTTGAACTTTTTGCAGTTGGCAGCGAAAGAAAGTTTTGAATGAACGACCGCGCAATCAGTGATTTTTTATTATAACGATTTTTTAGCCTCTCCCTACTCCCTGGTAGTTATCGTCAGTAATGGGAATATTGTAATTTAAATATTCTTTAATGTTTTAATGAATGTGGCCAGTGAGACATCCGTCTCTTTTGTTTTTGTTTGTTTATTCAATGTGTAAATGAAATATATCTTAGAATCTACTCGGCAAAAGCCTCGCAGCTGCGCTGCCAGAAACGCCGGCAGCGGAGCGGCCGAAATATATGTTTATGTATATATGTACACTAAGGAATGTGCCGAAAAGAAACTGAACAATCGTCAATTTCTCGCAGTGCGAGCTTTCGATCATGCCATGCGATGCACCGTTAGAAAGCTCGATGAATTCTGCATTGTTTACATGTTCTCTTTTCACTATTCGCCCTCACTTTCAACAATGCCCCGAATTGAAGAACAAGTTCGCAAACAAATTGTGCACAATTACTTCATTGAAAAAGGTGTGTCGTACAGACAATTGGCTAAACGGTACAAAGTCAGTGCTAATAGTGTAAAAAACATTATAATAAAGTTTGGAGATACATGTTCTTTAAAAGACTTGCCAAAAACTGGAAGGAAAAAAGGTGCAAGTGATAAAAATGTTGATAACAAAGTATTGGCCTTAATCCACAAAGACAGAACGATGTCCGTTCGAGAATTGGCAAAAAAAGCTCGAACTAGTATGAGTATGGTACAGAGAATAAAGAAACGGCATAACTTAAAGACATACAAAAAACAAAAAGTTCCGAAAAAGAGTCTGCGACAAGTAGAAGTCGGCAAAACGAGAGTGCGAAAGCTTTATGATCGCTTGCTCACTGATGCAGTGGAATGCATTGTTATGGACGACGAAACATATGTCAAATTGGACTCAAAAACGTTACCCGGCCCTCAATTTTATACCAAAGCGAAAGGTGGGACTGTTGACGACTCGGTGTCGAAAATTCAAGTTGATAAATTTGGCGAGAAAGTGCTGATATGGCAGGCCATTTCCACCTGTGGCTTAAGAACAAGCTCTTTTTTCACAAAAGGGACAATAAACGCTGATGTTTATATGACGGAGTGCTTAAAAAAACGCCTGATACCTTTTTATCGAAAACACAATGTGTCGAGAATATTTTGGCCAGATCTAGCGTCAGCGCGTTGCTTGACTCAAAAGATATCAATTTTGTAACAAAAGAGGAGAACCCACCAAATTGCCCAGAGCTTCGGCCAATTGAGCGGTATTGGGCCATTGTCAAGCGCAATTTAAAGAAGAATGGTATTCTTTCCGAAAATATGGAAGATATGAAAAAAAAAACTGAATGCGTGCAACCCGCATGGTCACCAAAGAGTGTGTGCAGAACCTAATGAGTGGAGTTAAGCACAAAATCCGATTAAAAATAAGAGGCTGAACATATCTTTAATTTTTTTTAACGAAATTAAATTCTAATGTTATTCTCTAATATATAACGAAATAAAAATTGGAATCGGATAAAAACGAAAGAAGTTATACGAAAAATAAAGTGTGCAGTTTCTTTTCGGTACATTCCTTATGTCAACTAATTGTTTGCAAAATGAAATAAGTCAGACAATTTCAACTTTACCATTAAAAATATAAATACAGGCATTATTTGGGAAAATTTTGCTTATTAATTATATCTATATATATAAAAGAAAGTCGTGTCTGTTACAACACTTATAACTCGAGAACGACTGGACCGATTGCCATGGTTTTTGATTTGTTGGATTTGTTTCCGTCCCGAATAGAAGAATACATCTTAAAAACAATGAAAACTCGATATGCGTAATGAATAGATGCATTTCAATAGATGCTGATTTGTTTATTACACATATCGAGTTTTCATTGATTTTCTTTCTCCATGTCAAACATTTGTTGTCCAATCCTGTCAAATAGTCAAATTCCCGAAAATAATACGATTTATTCGTTCGTTCTCTTTCGTAGTGACCAGACGTGTTTTTGTTTTGCGCTCCGCATTTTCCTTTTGTTTAACTTAAACAGCCGGTGTTTTTTATCTATAATTTAACTTTCTAACTAATTTACACTAAAATCAACCTTTACCGCGGGTGCATGCCTAATAATTGTGTAAAAACACAACATATTTAATTAATTTTGTGCGTCGGTTATTCGTGTGTTTGTGTTGTTGCTTTTCGTAAGTACGCCCTCTCATTACATTTAGCCGCTCTTTTGTCGTAGTTACTGCCGTCTATCACTCTCTCTATCACCTACCTCTCAATAACTGTTCTTTCGCTCTCGCTCTTGTAACTTTTTGTGCAGTAACGATCTCTCTTATAAGCTGTTGCTGCAACCACTCTCCTCTCTCATCTTTTATTGATTTCGCTTTAAGCATTGCTCTAAGCATTTGCTCTGCACAGTGGTCTGATTGCTATTTGTTTTGAACTTTTTTTCCAAAGTAAAAAAAATAAAAGACATAAATATGGAATATTCTGTTGTCTGTGCCAAAAAAACCTGCAAGAAGCAGATCACCCATGACCAGCCCAATATCCCCTGCTGGCTTTGCGAAAGCGTAGTGCACGCAAAGTGTGTAGGGATCTCGGGCCGTGTAGGAGACGCCATTTCACAAAAAAACGGCCTGCATTATAGTTGTGAGGAATGCCGTGCTGTGTCTGCCATGAGGCAGACGCGGAGTGGCTTCAAAGAGCTGATCGTAGGCTTTAAACAGCAATATGATCGGCTCTTGGCCATGGACACTCAGTTCAGCAGTTTACAGCTGCTGGCTGAGTCTCCGAGGCGCAAGAAGTCTACTCCGCGGGACTTGCAAGTGCCGACTGCCTCATGTCCGCCGGAATCTGAAAAACTTACTCCGACCACCCCCTTAGTGCAGCAGTCGATTACGTTTGCTACTCCAAGGGCAACGATCGCTGCTGGTGATGCAGATTCGGGAGCCGAATGCGTCACTTCGGAGAGTATGCAGTTAGAAATGTCTGTAGAGTCCGCGTCCATCGAGTCCGCACCCTTAACTATCCCCTCAGCTTCGCTTCCACCAGCTAATAGATGTCCAGGACCACCGGATACTGACATCACAGGTACTAGGCCTGTGGTGCCAAAACCACTGGTAGGAGTCCCACCGAAGCGACAAGTTTTTGTCTCGCGGCTAGCCCCTGACCTCACATCCCATGATGTGACCGCTTTTATACAAAGCAAAATAAAAGCCGTCGGCTTAAAGGTGGAAAAATTTAACTTTTCTTACGCCAGGGAGATATCTTCCTTCAAGATAAGCGTCTCCCCAACTCAATTTGAAACCATTTGTTCCGCCAAGTTTTGGCCAGAGCATTTGGTGGTTAAAGAGTTTAAGGCTAAGAAAAAGAATAGGCCCCCCCATTACTCTTCCTAGCATTCAGACCAGTGCTCCATCTCCATCTCCATCCTCATCTTCCACCTCTACTTCCACCCATCCAAAAAACTAACTTCCTCTCTTGTAGTTACCTACCAGAATGCTAGAGGCTTGCGTAGTAAGCTCAGCACTCTTTTCCTTGAGAGTCTCGCATTCTCATCCCACGTTATTGTGTTCACCGAGACCTGGTTAAAGCCGGACATCCTTAGTTCCGAAGTTTTGGCAGGTCGGTACACAATTTTTAGAAATGACCGTTTGTCTCGACGGGGAGGTGGGGTCCTTATTGCAGTGGACTCAAACTTCACGTCGGAACATTTCATGGTGCAGGTTCAACAAGACCTGGAATTCCTGTGCGTAAAACTGATTCTCCCAGGCTTTTCCATCTTCATTACTTGCTCGTATATTCCACCTTCCTCGGATAACTTAATATACGAGCATCACCTGTCCGCTTTAAAAACTGTTTCTTCCTCGCTATCAGATAAAGACCATATGATAGTACTTGGTGATTTCAATTTGCCAGGTACTGTTTGGTCTTCGGTAAACGAGTCTAATAACCTTGTGCCCATGTCACGACATGACTTTATTGACGGCTTGCTAGACCTATCCCTGTCTCAAGTCAACCATGTGAAAAATTCCTTGGGTCGATTGCTTGATCTGTGCTTTGTATCGGATCCGACCATAGCGTTGTTAACCCGAGCCCTTCCGCTCAGTATACCTGAAGACTCCTACCATCCTACATTCGAAGTGTCAGTCGATATTGGCCCTACTGTATTGGATCGAATGGGTAGACTATCTGAACGTGTCCGCTGCTTTCGTAAAGCCGAGTTTACGAAGCTTAATAACCTTATTAGGGATTTTGATTGGTCCGCTCTGTATTTGTGCACTGACGTTATGAAAGGCACAAACATTTTTTACAATGTACTTGACACATTTTTTGATTCTTGTGTCCCACTTTCTTGTCCGGTTAGATCTGGAAAGCCTCCTTGGTTTACCAAAGAGTTATCCAGTCTAAAAAATTTAAAATCAAGACTTTATAAAAAATTTCGAGAAGTTGGTTCTCCCTCTTCTCTTTCTCACTATGTAATAGCTCGGTCAAATTTCTCCGTTCTTAACGCTCAATGCTATAAAAACTACCTATCTCGATGCAGGATACGATTTTCACAGGACCCTAAACAGTTTTACAGCTTCGTAAATAGTAAGCGTACAACATCCGCACATCCATCCTCGTTATCTTTTCTCAATATGTCAGCAAACAATGATCAGGCAATTGCCGATCTTTTTGCCAAATTTTTCCAAACAACCTATTCTCATGAAAGCTACTCTGGTCAACCGTATCCATACAGTTTACCAAGGTCGAATGGCATCTTCAGCCCCTTGTTAAATGAAAGCTCACTGCTTCATGATCTTCGACTAGTTAAGCCGGTGTTTTCACCAGGTCCCGACGGAGTTCCCGGCTGTGTACTTAGGTACTGTGCCGATGCTCTGTGTGGACCCTTGCTTAAACTATTCACCCTATCCATTAACTTTTCATGCTTCCCCCCCATCTGGAAGGAATCTTTTATTATTCCGCTCCATAAGAAAGGCAGCAAGTCTGATGCAAATAATTATAGAGGTATATCTAAGTTATCCGCTATTCCTAAAATGTTTGAAAAATTTTAACTCCGCACTTGCAACATCTCTGCAAATCACTTATATCTCCGTCCCAGCACGGATTTATAAGGCGACGATCAACAACCACGAATTTATTAGAGTTTACCTCTTTTATCATCAAAGGCTTTCAAGGTAACTTGCAGACGGATGTCATTTACACTGATTTTAGTAAAGCATTCGATTCTGTAAACCATTCCCTTTTAGCACAAAAACTTGACCTTTTAGGGTTTCCACCTAATCTTTTGAGATGGATTTCTAGCTACCTTCGTTCTAGGTCTCAAAGAGTCCTCTTCAAAAACTCCTTCTCATCACCTGTTAAGGTTACTTCTGGAGTACCACAGGGCAGCCATCTAGGCCCCCTACTATTCACACTCTTTATTAATGATCTGCCTTCAGTATTAACAAACTCTCGAGTACTCATGTATGCGGATGATGTTAAACTTTGTGTCCAGTATAAGGACATTTCATTTCACTCTCACTTGCAATCCGATCTCAATAACTTTCAATCATGGTGTTGTGCAAATATGTTACACCTAAATGCCTCGAAATGCAAAGTAATGACATTTCATCGCTCCAGCCCCCTTTTGGCTCCTTATAGCCTCTGCGGTGGTTCTCTTGAGAGAATTACCTTGGTTGATGATCTTGGTGTTAAATTAGACCCAAAGTTAAAGTTTTCTGAACACATTTCTACCATGGTAAATAAGGCCATGGGTGTGCTTGGGTTTATAAAGAGTTGGTCAAAGGAATTTGACGACCCCTATATAACGAAGACTCTCTACATCTCGCTTGTTCGTCCGATTTTAGAGTACGGCTCTTGTGTATGGTGCCCCCAGTACAAAGTACACCAGGACCGTATAGAATCAGTCCAGAAAAACTTTTTACTTTTTGCTCTGCGTGGCCTTAACTGGGATGCAGGTGTGAGACTGCCATCTTATCCTCGTAGATTGCTTTTAATAAACCTTCCAACCTTAGTTAGTCGTAGAAAAATGCTTGGTGTGATTTTTATGCACAACCTGATCAAGGGTGACGTAGATAGCCCTGACTTGTTGAGCCGCATAAACTTTACGATTCCTATTAGATCTACTAGAAACTTCATTCCTTTGTTCCTTCCGCTTTGTAGATCGAATTATTCCTTGCACGAACCATTTAGGGTACTTTGCTCGGACTTTAATTCCCTCTACCACATAATATCAACTACTAATTCCCTTCCTCTTCTTAAATCACTAATACTAACATACCTTTCCCGTAATTAGTTATATTTCTTAGCTATCTTTGTATGTTTAGCTCTTTGAGTTGTTTTTAGCTCTAATTTTCCTCGAATTTTTAGTCTAACACCTATCTTTACTGCATGCTCGCGATCGGTTCGGTAACACGCGTCGCGCGTCATGCGGCAGCGCCCCTCGGTCGGTTGGGCGGGAGGAGGGCTGCGTTTCTGCCTGGGTTCCGCGCGTAACAGGCTTCGGCTTGGTGTCGCATGGGCCACTTGATGGTGCAGTCATTGCATATCAACGTCCAGACAATTCTACAGTATTATACATAAAATCATCGTAAAGGAACGGAATTTAGGGAATAAAAAATCAGGTTGGTGGTTTTATGCGAGTGCAAATTTTAATAACAATGCCGCGTCCTAGAAGATCTAATCTTTCCCAGCGAAGCCGTAATGCAATTAGGCAACGGAATATCGCGAGTCAATTATATGATGGAGAACGAGAAATTGCACGAGAACAGGGACGTGTTAGTATGGAGCAAAGAAGGGCCTTAATTCGTGCTTCTCAAACACAAGAGCAAAGAGAGGCAGCCCTTGAAACGGCTAGGTTAGAAAAGAGAAATCGTCGAGCTTATCGTACAGATGAACAGAGGAAAGGAACGGAATTTAGGGAATAAAAAATCAGTTTGGTGGTTTTATGCGAGTGCACATTTTAGTTTGTTAGTTAGGTTAGGAATGCCAGCGACAGAATTGGAACGTGAACGTGAATATGATCAACATGAACTAATCCAATCAGTTCAAACGAATGTACCTCTGTTGAATCCTAAGCAGAGGGAAGTCTATGATACTCTGATTAATGCAATTGATGATGGAAATGGCGGCTTATTTTTTGTTGGATGCCCCCGGTGGAACTGGGAAGATATTCCTCATGTCATTGATTTTGGCCACTGTACGTGCGAGATCCGAAATTGCGGTAGCAATTACTTATTCTGGAATAGCGGCCACATTGTTAGACGGATGCCGTACGGCTCACTCAGCGTTAAAATTGCCATTAAACCTTCAAACTACTGAACAACCGACATGTAAGATTTCGAAACACTCCGCAATGGCCAAAGTTTTAGTAGCATCAAAAATCATCATATGGGACGAATGCACAATGGCGCACAAACGCGCATTGGAAGCACTAGACCGAACATTAAAAGATCTGCGAAATGACTCGAGATGTTTTGGTGGTGCAATGATTTTATTATCTGGCGATTTCCGACAAACACTACCAGTCATTCCAAGATCTACTGCTGCCGACGAAATAAACGCTTGCCTCAAAGCATCAAATCTGTGGCGATATGTAAAGAAACTTCAACTGTCTGTAAATATGTATATAAATATATTATTTTGTATCATTGTTTTACGTTCATCAAAGCCTAAATTGGTTCAGCTAAAAAGTAACACGACATTCATTGACTGTTAGGCGGTACGAAGTCAGCTAGTTATATATATGTATAAGCTATAGGTATGACAAAAAAAATTTTTTTCACTTAACTCTAGTATCTTTCATCTGGTTGTTAAGAAATTTGCTATTTTAAAAAGATAATTAAAACAGCTAGAAGTTAAGACGAAACATTTTGTGATTTCTTTAAAAAAATATATCTATCAGAAAAAGTCGGTTTGGATGAGGAAAAAAAAAGTTCGATTTTATCGAGTAGTGTTATCTGGTCGCTACTGGTGGTATTTAGTAATCGGACCAATGCGTTTCCAGTAGTTGCAACGGTGTTTGCAACATACTTCCGGGTTTGGGATTAGCACACTATCTTCACTTGAAGTTAGTTCTATTTTTCGGACAACTTGTGATCTTGCTGGTAGAAGTATTGTATTGTTACCAGAACTGTATGTTATTGGAACATAAATGTGAATGTCTATATTATCTGGTCGTATTATAAACCAGTCTTCTGAAGGATTCAGATAAATTTGACAATTTAATGCTTTTATAAAATCAATCCCTATTATTCCATCACATGAGATTGCGAAGTTTTTATTTACTAAATGGAAATTGTGTGGAAATTTGTATTTATTTGTCTGTAGCTCTATTGGGGCAAAGCCTTGGGATTTTATAATACGTTTAATACATCTGAAGTTTCTTTTAATAGCGATATATTCGCTCCTGTATCTACAAGGAATGTTAATTTTTTCCCTGTTTTAGCATTGAGAAATTGTACGAAGATATTGAGATTGATTTTGATAGTATGAACCGTTGGAATATCTAATTTTGAATATCTACGGGTGCTTGGGAGTTTCCCGAAGCCGCTTGGGTAACACGGACGTTGTTGTTGTGTCTTGTGTTCCCGGTTCTGTCGTTATTTTGGTTGTTATAGGATGTGCCGTTTCCACGGTTATTTCCTCTATAACTACCACGACCTCAATAGTTGGTATTATTGTTTTGGTTGTAGTTATTGTAATTACGGTTTCATTTGTTGTTGTTATAATTACAACGACCATTTCCTCCACCATGATAGTTACTTCTATAGTTACTACCGCGGTAGGCCTGTCCGCGTCTGGTATACAATATTGAACTCGGGCTACCTGTCATCTCCGTGCTGCATTGTATGTATTTTGTTACTGCATCATTCATTGTTGGGAATGCGCCTGCTTCTAGAATTGTTTTTAGCCAACCATGTTCACAATTTTTAACCATTGTTCCAATGGCTTCTTTGAAGCTGAATTTATCAGCGTGCTCTACTGGCAGACCCTCATCTATGTATGAAGCTTCTAGTTGCTTACGCAAATTGTCGATTTTTGTTGTAATTTGAGCGGCTGTTTTGCCTTTTTGGCATACTTTTGCCATTTTAGCCTTTACGGAAGACTCACCTACAATTGTGTCTTGTAATGCGTTTATGGTTGTTTCCTCCTGGATTTTATAGAAAGTGGTCCCTACAACTTTGGATTTAATTACCTCTACATCTAGACTCTCGTATGGTCCTTTCGTTAGATTGACCAATTTGACTGCTGTAATAAAGCCTTGTAGATGCAGTTTTTGCCCATTAAATTCTGGGATGGCGTGCAAAATATCTTTGATATATGCCCGTTGGGCTACAGTTTCGTATGCCATTGTGACGGTTTGATTATGTTGGTTGCTCGATGCTGCACTAGTCGACGAGGTGTCGTCGTTTACCGGAAGGTTCGATCGATTTATATTCGGGGGCCTGGGGCTTATTGGCCTTGATCCCGATTCTACAGCCGGTATATATGTCGCTGCTGTGTCGAGAATTGTTGGTATGTGTATGTCCAAATTGAGCTTTTCTTTAACGATAACCAATCGTTCTCTTAGACGTTTGAAAATATCTGTAGCTTGAAACCATTGAATATCTTCAAGTCTATGTTTGTTTGTAAGAAAAAGCTCTCTGATCTCATTGTAGATTTCTACTAGGTTGGTTGTATTTTTAATGACCGTACTATTTTGAGTAGGTCTGTTTTGCGATAAGCATTTATTGAACTCTGCTCTAAGAGTACAAACTTTACCGCAGATCGTAAGCCAGGCCATGTTGTGTTTTTATGTTGTTCATTCCGAATGGAAGACAATCTGGCATCATTAACCAAAATTCTTTAATTTAAGATTTAAATATTACGAAGTCGATGACCCTGCCTAGAATGGAATTCTCATTTATTACGGATTTTACCGCGATGCCTGGAATGTTAGTCAACACAATTGCTTTTTGTGTTTTTGAACAATGTATTAAAGGTAAGAATTCTAGTTGAAATGCATCCATGTACATATATTCGAGCTCTATTATGTTCCTACGGGTCGTTGAGACCAATTGTAGAATTCTAATTGAAAAATCTGGGTCCCTATTGTAGACTTTTTCTATTATTTTCAATGTAGTCATGATAAAAATTGTTTTCTATAATGAATATTTCGCAGGTTAGGCCCTATCTAGACTTTTAGCTTTACTCATATATCTTTTCTTTATGATCTTGTTGTGCTTAACATATAATGTTAGCAAAAATTGTAGTTTACTGACTATGGTCAGTATTAGAAGCAATACAAACAGGGCTTGAATACCATCTCTGCTGTCGATTATTTTGACATTGTTGACCACGTTGGCCGTATTTTCCTTTATTTGGCTATCATCTGAGCCAAACCAACCCATGTTTGTTGTTTTTTTTTTTCAATTTGAAATTTAAATGTGATTTGAAATTTGATATATGATCGCGAAGAAAAAACCAAAATTGGAAAAAATTCGAAAGTTAGTGTTAGTATTCGCAGCTATTGTGAGTGGGCGTGGTCCATCGGTTGGACAAACCTCCAGAGCCTCCTGTAGGCTTGGCTTGTCCCTTTGCTCGATAGAAGCAGCGTTGAGGAGATCCGTCTCCAGTTTTTTTTCAAGGGGCGACAGGCCTCTCACGCTTATATTTCTCAGCTGCAGTTGTCCGGGGCCTATGGGCTCAGGCGGGGCCGGTGCAGGTCATCGCACAGGTCATTGAAGTACGCTCCATGTAGCGTTGTCGGTGCCTTTTCAGGTCTTTATCTTCT
The DNA here is from genome assembly GCA_018150905.1 of Drosophila ambigua. Classification (NCBI taxonomy): domain Eukaryota; kingdom Metazoa; phylum Arthropoda; class Insecta; order Diptera; family Drosophilidae; genus Drosophila; species Drosophila ambigua. Next base: position 275,610 of record JAECWS010000098.1, read on the forward strand.
TTTATTTTTCTTGTAATATAATTTTAATTGAAAGGTTTTGCCTTTACATTAACATTCGTGTGTTTGAATGTATTTTTGTTTTTTCCTTTGCACCGATTTTCTTTCTGCGAGAAAAGAATCAACAGTAAAGAATCACCTTCCGCATTTTCTCGGAGGGCCTTTGTTCTCCAAAGACACGTTCAATGCTTATTTTCACAGTTTTTTTAAATATTATATTCTATTCCAACTTAGACAGCCTATTTAACACTTGACCGTATTCAAAAAAGAGTTAAGGGGTATATTAGATTTGTGGTAAAAGTGGATGTGTAACGCAGAGAAGGAAAATTTTCCGACCAGATAAAGTATATATATTCTTGATCAGCATCAATAACCGAGTCGATAGAGCCATGTCTGTCTGTCCGTCTGACCGTCTTGTTTGATGCCTGGATCTCAGAGACTTTAAAAGCTAGGGCAACCAAATTTGGTTTCCAGACTCATGTGATATGACACTGCTACAAGTGTATTTCCAAATTTCGACCCGCCCCCTTCTGCCATCACAATGGACGAAAATCTGTGGCAGTCACAATTTTAAAGATACGATAAAACTGAAAACGCAGAATCGTAGAGAATGCCCATATCTACCAGATTGCAGAATCTAAATCAGATCGGATCATAATTATAGCCAAAATGAAGAAATACTGAATACGGTACTGAATACGCGTGAGGGTACTCCCAAATATAATTTGGTACTGACTCAACTCCACAAATAAAGTCGAGCCCAAAAGGGAATTAGAAAATCACGCGATGCGACACTCCAATACCAAGACGGTGCACATCGATGTCTTCGTGTGCAGCTGCGCGTTTTGGCTATACGTGTGAGAACGTTACAGTTAAGTTTTTGGACATAAGCATAAGAACAGCGGGCAAAACAATAGCGAGCAGATGATTAGGGCAACTATTATATGAATGGATATTGACTTAAAACTAATCGATTAATTCCTCAACTGCAAAGTAATGACATTTCATCGCTCCAGCCCCTTTTTGGCTCCTTATAGCCTCTGCGGTGGTTCTCTTGAGAGAATTACCTTGGTTGAGATCTTGGTGTTAAATTAGACCCAAAGTTTAAGTTGTCTGAACACATTTCTACCAAGGTAAATAAGGCCATGGGCGTGCTTGGGTTTATAAAGAAGTGGTATAACGAAGACTCTATATCTCGCTTGTTCGTCGATTTTAGAGTACGGATCTTGTGTATGGTGCCCCCAGTACAAAGTACACCAGGACCGTGTAGAATCCGTCCAGAAAAACTTTTTACTTTTTGCTCTGCGTGGCCTTCACTGGGATGCAGGTCATCTTACCCTCGTAGATTGCTTTTAATAAACTATCCAAACTTATTTAGTCGTAGAAAAATGATTGTGGTGATTTTTATGCACAAGCTGATCAAGGGTGACGTAGATAGCCCTGACTTGTTGAGCCGCATAAACTTTACGATTCCTGTTAGATCTATTAGAAAGTTTATTCCTTTGTTGCTTCAGCTTTGTAGATCGAACTATTCCTTGCATGAACCATTTAGGGTCCTATGGTCGGACTTCAATTCCCTCTACCATATAATATCCACTACTAATTCCCTTCCTCTTCTTAAATCACTAATACCAACATACCTTTCCCGTAATTCGTTTTATTTCTTAGCTATCTTTGCATATTTAGCTCTTTGAGCTGTGCTTAGCTCTAATTTTCCTCGAATTGTAGTTTAACAACTATCTTTCCTACATGCTCGCGATCGGTAACACGCGTCGCGCATCATGCGGCTGCGCCCCTCGGTCGGTTGGGCGGGTGGAGGGGCTGCGTTTCGGCCTGGGTTCCGCCGTAACACGCTTTGGCTTGTTGTAGCATGGGCCACTTGATGGTGCCGTCATTGTATATCAACGCATTGCCTCATTAATTACAATTAAATATGTTAAAACCACCATAATCACCATCTATTGAATAAAGAATACGAAGAATATAATATCCCGTCGTCTAATACTTAATCACGTCGGAAGCATATTAAATATTACGTCCAACGACGGTTCGTATTCGCGACCCAATAAAAGTTAAAAGTCCAATACTCATTCAGCACGGAGACAACGCCCGCTGCACGAGTCGTGCGAAAACAAGTGAACGTAGAGACAACGCTCGTTGCACCCAAGCAAGCAAAATATATAGTGTGGTATATACCCACTGACAAACAAGTGCAGCGCGGTGAGGGTACCCGCTACAACTATTCGTAGTTCACAGTAAGGTGCAGTTCACACAACGCCCGCTGTACTGAATCTGCTAGTGAAGTTACAAAGTACAAATATCTGTAAAAGCAGATACAAGGTGAAAATACATAGCGCGGTCGAGGATACGAGCAGTGAAAGTGAGGTACAGTGCGGAGACAATGCCCGCTGTACAGACTCTGCGAGCCACGAGAAGATAAACTGAGGGGCTATCCCTCCTTAGTTTTAAATCTACAAAATGAAAAGTAGGCTGAAGGGCCGATCCCTCGCCTCAAACAAATTTAAAATCATCAAAGCACTATAGCGCTCGGCTTTGGCAGCAGAGAAGGGAAACCGAAAACAGAAGACAATACAAAAACAATAAATAAAACGAGAAGGAACGTGTGAGTCGCTTCTAAGTACATGACTCTACTTTTATACTGAACTGTTTTTATATTCTACATCTATAAGTATTTTCTAATCAACCGAGGATTTCAAAGTGGCTTGCAGTCTGACATCATTTTTACAGATTTCAGTAAAGATTTTGATTCTGTTAATCATACTTTGCTTATCCATAAACTCTCTTTATTAGTTTTTCCCACAAATCTTGTAAATTGGATATGTTGTGAAAATGTTGTGAAAGTAACCTCTGGAGTATCTCAAGGAAGTCATTTAAATAAATAAATAAATATCTAACATGTAGATTCTACATTTACCATTTAGATTCTACATCTCCTCCGCTAGTGGGCGCTCGCGTACATAACGAGGCAGAGTGTGCGAGCGAGAAGGAGAATGATAAGCGGGTCTCTGTCTGGAGTAGGTGGGGGAAGCAACTGAAAATTAATTTCTTGATTCTGGCTATAATTATGATCCGATCTGAGTCAGATTCGGCAATCTGGTAGATATGACATTCTCTACGATACTGCTTTTCCGTTTTCTCGTGTCTTTAAAATTGTGCCTGCCACAGAGTGTCGTCCTATGTAGGGTCGGAAGGGGGCTGGGCGAAATTTTGAAATACGCTTGTAGCAGTGTGATATAAAATAAAATTCCCCAGCTCTTATAGTCTCTGAGATCTAGGCGCTCATCGAGACAGACAGACGGACAGATAGACATGGCTATATCGGCTCGGATAAACGTCGGACACGTTTCCTTCTCTGCGTTAACACATCGACTTTTACCAAAAATACAATATACCCATTAACTCTTTTTTGAGTACGGGTATAAAAATTACCTAAGTCCAACATGTAAGTGAAATTTTTGTTCAACTTATCGCCTCCAGATTGAATTTTTGTTCCGCCAGACTGGTTCAATCGTTAGAATATCTAGAAATTTCAATACGCATGTAACATAAGAATAAATAAATAAACAAACAAAAATAACAGCAACTCAACTCAAATTGGTTTCTATACCTGAACACGTGCGAGCGTCATTTTTCTCGGAATTCTTTCTCTGACCTTATTTGAGATAGCAACGGCGGAACTTGAGACCGAACCATACAACAATAAATTTACATTGTTGTCTGGGGGCAACAGAAGTGTAATCTGTGTATGAGTGAATCATACACTGAATGACACTGAAGTAGGCGAACTGCTGACACTGCTGGACAACCTAACACTAACTTGCGAACCACTAACCGTTGACGAACAAGTATACCAGATGGACGCTTCGCATTTGCAGGTCATCATTGCAGCAGCAGTTAGCTCTGCGCTAGAAGTGCAGTAGATACGATCGGTCCACTTCCTAAATCAGAACAGGGAAATGAATATGCAGTCACTTTAATCTGAAACTTGACAAAATACCTAGTTGCCATCCCAATTACCAATAAAAGCGCAAACACGGTAGCAAAAGCTATCTTTGAAGAATTTATTCTGAAGTACGGTCCAATGAAGGCGGTTATTACGGTCATGGTAACAGAATATACAAATTCAATCATTAACGACTTATGTAAATATCTAAAAATAGAAAAGTAGGAACAGTAGAAAGAAGTCATAGAACTTTGAATGAGTACATACGTTCATATATATCAGTCGAGAAAACTGATTGGGGCGTATGGCTTAAATACTTTGTCTTCTGTTTCAACACAACACCATCTATGGCACACAATTATTGTCCATATGAATTAGTATTTGGTAGAACATCAAATCTACCAACTCTATTTTATAGTATAGATAACATAGCACCCATATATAATATAGAAGATTACTCTAAAGAGAGTAAATATAGATTAGAAAGAGCATATAAAAGAGCAAGGATTATGCTCGAGGAGCATAAGGCGAAAAATAAACAGCTATATGATTTAAATATAAACAATTCAGAAATAGCAGTAGGATCAGGACAAAAGCTAGATTCTAAATATACAGGTCCCTATACAGTAGAAAACATCGGAGAAAGAGATAACATCATAATCTCTGATGATAGGAAAAAGAAACAAAAAGTGCATAAGGATAGGAAAGATTTTTAACCTTAATCATTTGTAGCATGGCCATGCATAGGAATAAACATTTAAGAATTTGTATAACATTTGAAATTTTTTTACCCATTCATGAGCGCATTAATTTTAACTTTATCAATATTAATTCAAATTCAATAATTTAGTCATGAACCAATAAATCTTTAAAAAATTTTTAAATATATATATATATTGGAAAAAGCAAAATATACAATTAATTTTACTACATTTTTCCATTTAAACAATACATAATAATAAGAATTAGTTTTCATTTTTCAATAAATATTGGAACGACGCACTTCGCGTTCATTTTAGGCCTTAGAAAAAACCTCAGTGATTTTCGGCACGATCTAAGGACTTGCCATCGTCGTTGGCCTTGGCTCAATAACTTGAAGCTAACCACGATAGGCATGCTTTTGCGGCAAACTACGCAAAATCTCTGGATGAGAGAATCCCAAAACGGACAAATTACAACCAAGGAGGACACATTGAGACCGACCAATATAGAAAGGGAAAAAACCCATTCTACAAGCGGGACCATGGTACCCAGCAGGGAAATGGTCACCGAGGCCACGACCGTCTTGATCCGTCTTCTTCTAAATTTTGACAACCTACAAATTTTCAAAGACAACAGGGGTACAAAGTAGCCCCTCCTAGTTGGACAACCCTCGCCAGCAGGGTGCACTTAAGAAAACGACTGGGTCCCATAGATTCTCTGACCAGCGCCGGCAGAATGTTAATCACCTCGTTCAGGAGAACTCAGACCAATACCAAAGGGAGTATGAGCAGCTAGCATCGGAAGAGGTTGCTGAAATTGACGATGAAGCAAATTCAGCAATACAGTCAATTTTTTAGGGAGGAATCCCTTCTCCCGTTCGTCAATCGAACAGTAGCGGGGAATGTACTAAAATTGCTCATAGATACCGGGGCTGGAAAGAACTACATCAAAAGCTCTAAGAGGACTTCAAGGAAAGCGCCGAGTTTGTGGGATTTGTTGTATCTACAGAAGGCACCAGAACAAGCCCTGACAATGTCAAGTACATACAGGATTTCAGGCAACCCTCTACTCTCTTTGAAGTAAGGTCCTCTCTGTGTTTTGCCAGTTACTAAAGGTGTTTCATTAAAAGCTTTGCCCAAATAGCTCGACCCATCACAAACATACTAAAAGGGGAGAACGGCAAAGTCAGCAAACAACGTTCAAAGTTGATTTGCATAGAATTTGACGAAACCCAGAAACAAGCTTTCGACAAGCTTAGAAATATTTAGGCGTCGGATCACGTCATACTTCATTACAATAACCTTAAAGGATAGCGAGATTAAATACGCAACGAATGAGAGAGAGCTCCTAGGCATAATAGGGATATTAGAAACACATCTACACAGACCACCAGCCTCCCATATTGCGGTCTCGGACAAGAACCCCAACTCCAAGATAAAGCGCTGGAAAGCTCGGATAGAGGCGAGAGTCCTTTAGAAACCAGGCAGGGACAACCATGTTACAACGCCTTGGAAAGTGCCAGCTGGTCGTACGCGGCAACTACTTACAGTGAGGTCTCCCTCAGTCGCACAATTGAGAACACTGACAAGCCCCTTAACTGCTTCAGGAACCAGATAGTCCTGGAAGAGGCAGATTTTCCATAAAAACAACCCAATGTCTTGTTCCGAGAGAACGAAGACGAATAAACCGAAATTATAACCACTGAGCATAATAGGGCGCACAGAGCAGAATAAGAAATGTAATGTTAAGTTATAAATACTTAGCGAAACAATACCGCTCAGCTTGGTGGCTAATTTCAGAATGTTTATTGAATATCTTTTTGTTCTTATCCTAGGGTACAATCGTTCTTATGTATAACGGAGAGCGAGAGTTCTCCCATGCATTATATGAAAAGAGTACCACCGCATAAGTATTAGTGCGCGTGGTCTCTGCCTGAGTCTAATGGAAATGCAAGATCAGCGTTAAGGAGCTTTTGAGAGAGAGACCCATCGCCTCAGTATTAGGACGTTTGGGTTCTGCCTGAGTTCGGGCTCAGCAGTTTTGGTAGCTGACCGATCTGCGTTCAAGTCTTAGATCATTACTGTGCAAAAGGAATGTGTAACATAAACATAAGTTGTTTATGTCACTGCTCATATGTACACGCTTATATATGTATTTATATATATAACAGAGTGTTACATATGTACATGAAAAAAATACCGTAATATTTGAAGTTATTTAAAACAATATTTGGATTTTGTGAACTAAAATGTATGTTTATGTATAAAAAAAATATTTTTTTTTATTTTATTTTATTTTATTTATATATTTATTGTTTTTATTTATTTATTTTATTTCCGATCAACTATGTATCATGGTTATATACGTGTGCTTACTTAAATCATGGTTATTTACGTATGCCTAACTAATAACCATGACAGGATAAAATGAAATTATTATGAAATGGAAAGTTTTAATCTATCCTTATGTACTTTTTGTTTTTTGTCTTTTATATTGGAAATTGTTATATTATCATTTTCTCCTATACTATCTTCCTTATTTGGTCCAGTATATTTAAAATCTAACTTATGACCTGTTTCGTTTTTCAATAAAACCTGATCTCCTGTTTTTAATTTGAAATCTAAACAGTTTTTATCATAATTAATTTTTTGATTCAGTTTATTAGATTCTATCATTAATCTTGCTCTTTTAAAAGCTTGTTCTAGTCTAAATTTTGATTTAGCGTAATCATCTATATTATAAAGAGGATCTATTTTCTATGCTATTAAAATGTATTGGTAAGTTCGAAGTCTTACCGAAAACTAATTCATATGGACAATAATCATGTGCCATACAGGGGGTTGTGTTGAAGCAATATACGAAGTATTGTAGCCATACATCCCAATCAATTTTGTCAGTTGAGATGTTTGAGCGTATGACTCATTAAAAGTTCTGTGGCTTCGCTCCACGGTTACTACAGTCTGGTGCAGTGCAGTGGTGCAGTGTTATGTTTTGAATATTTAAGTTTTTACATAAATCTTCAATTATTGAATTTTTGTATTGGACCGTACTTTAGAATAAAGTCTTCAAATATAGCTTTAGCTACTGTTTTTGCACTTTTGTTCTTGATTGGTATGGCTACAAGGTATTTTGTCAAGTCACAGATTAAAGTGACTGCATATTCGTTTCCTTGTTCTGATTTAGGAAGTGGACCGATCGTATCCACAATTACCCTATCAAGCGCCATTTGTGGTGTTTCAGTTATAGTCAATGGGGTCTTGGTATGTTTAGTCGTTTTGGACTTTTGGCATTTGGGACACTTTCTCACATAATTTGTAATTTGACGTGTCATGTTTTTCCAATAATAATTCCTTCTTATTTTCACTAATGTTTTAGCTATACCTGTGTGACCTCCTTGGATTGGATCATCATGGAATGTAGACAGTATCTCTTCTTTTTCTTTATTTTCTTTTATTGTGGTCACCGGCTTGAGTAGCGCTACTCTTAAATTCTTTAATATTTTATTGCCCTTGTTCTTAAAATAATCTATTGAAATGTTCTCAGAGATTTCTTCGCTCGGTGCCATTTTAAGTTGGCTGATGTTATTTATACCGGCTTCTTTTTCAAGCCTTTGGAAAATTTGACCTAAGTCGAAGTTTCCATTAGTATAAAGGTCGCCAACTTTAATTCTTACAAATATCTTTTTCCCATGTTTAAAGAAACATTTAGTCGAAGATAAATGTAAGGTCACTACTTTTTTAACATCATCATTTTGTATGACGTTGTATATATTGGGCTTTGAAGAGATCGATTGCTTTTGCAATTTTTTTTTTTAACCCCCCAGGGTTTTTTTTTTTTTTTTAATTTTTTTTAGTTTTTTTTAATTTTTTTTTTGTTTTTTTTTTTTTTTAAAAATTTTTAATTTTTTTTTATAAAAAAACTATTATTTTTTTGTTTTTTTTTTTAATTAAAAAAAAAAAAAAAAAAAATTATAATTTAAAAAAAAAAAAAAAAAATTTTTTTTTATTTTGGGGGTTAGGTTAGGTTAGGTTAGGTTGAGGCGGCTGTCGGGGTTGTCAGAGACCCGACACACCTAGGCCGGTTTCGGCCCGTTGTGATACCGCATGCTTTGTTCCCATTCTCCCTCGTGAGACCCTATGCTATCCATTATCCCATCCGGATGCCCTTATGAAGCCTGCGATCCGTCTGGGACTAATTGTAGACATGTCCGAAATGTCAGTTAGAAAAGGAGCGCCCAAGTATTGAAGTCTCCTTCTACTGAGAGCCGGGCAGGAGCAGAACAGGTGTTCCACCGTCTCCTCCTCGTCCTCATCTCTACAGCTTCGACAGAAGTCGTTATATAGGGCACCCAGCCTGTTTGCATGTGTGCCTATTAGCCAGTGTCCCGTAAGGGAGCGTATGACTGAGCTGCACCTACTCCTGCTGAGTTTGCAGAGCTCATCGGTGCGCTTCTTATTTATGTTAGGCCATGTTTGCCGAGTTATGCGACATAGTGGCACAGTTTGCCATCTGTCATTTATTAGTTGCTTAAAATGTTCTTTTATTTTGAGCTTGCAGGTGGCCATTGGCATACGAATATCCTCCTTATCATTGAGAAGGGGATTGTTGTTCCAGCTCTGGCCAGCTCGTCTGCTATGCAGTTGCCTTCAATGTCCTGGTGGCCCGGGACCCATATTAGGCTGATGACGAACTGATAAGCCATCTCATGAAGAGATTTGCGACAGTTTGCCACGGTAGCCGAGCTTGTCGTTATCGCATTCAGCGATTTGATTGCAGCTTGGCTGTCACTATATATATTTATGTGAGTTGCCGCAGGGGTTAGTTCCTGAAGACAGCTCAAAGCTTCCTTGATCGCTATGACCTCCGCTTGGAAGACACTGCAGTGATCCGGGAGCCTGAAGGAGTAACTTATGTTCAGCTGTTCGGAGTAGATTCCTCCTCCGACCTTGTTGTCCAACTTTGAGCCATCGGTAAAGATTCGAATGGCTCCTTTTGGACCAGGTGGTCCCTCAAGCCAGTTGTCTCTTTGAGGGATGATTGTTTCAAAGGGGGTATATGTATACTCCCTCGGAACGCAGTAGTCCGTTTTTGTGGGGACGATTTTGTTCCCATTTAGGATGGACGCATGACCGGTGTGATGTGACACCCATTGGTCAGAGTCTCTCAGACGGATTGCTGCCTTTTCTGCCTGCTCCTTACCTGCAAGGTCAAGGCTCTGCAGGCATAATATGGCATTTAGCGCATCCGTTGGTGTTGTGCTCAGAGCTCCACTGATGCATAGGGCTGCAGTACGCTGCACCTTGCCTAGTTGTTTGGTGATGGTCCCCTTCGATAGGGCAGGCCACCACACTGCGACTCCGTAGAGCAGTATTGGTCTTACTATTGCCAGGTAGATCCATTGGACTATTTTTGGGTTCATGCCCCATTTTAGCCCAATGGCCTTCTTGCAAGTGTAGAGGGCTATCGTAGCCTTCTTCACCCTGTCTTTGATGCTCAGGTTCCAGCTAAGCTTTTTGTCAATTACCAACCCTAAGTAACTGGCACTGTCGCTGAAGGAGAGCCTGCATCCGTTTAGTATTGGGGGGTTGAGGGACGGGATTTTGTACTTGGTTGTAAACAACACAAGTTCCGTTTTTGAGGGATTAACTCCCAGTCCACGCGACTTTGTCCATTTTGACAGTCGCGCGAGCTTCGCGGTCATTAGATCGCAGAGTGTTTGGGGGAATTTTCCCGAGAAGATAATGGCAACGTCATCCGCGTATGCTACCACCTTGCAGCCCTCCCCTTCCAGGTCACACAGAATCTTATTGACTGCTATGTTCCATAGAAGGGGAGACAGGACACCACCTTGCGGGGTGCCTCTGTTGACATACCTTGACTGAGTGGACGATCCCATTGATGATGTCACTGTCCTGCATGTGAGCAATTGATCTATGAGCATCACCAAGTGACGATCCACTCCCAGGTCAGTCAGGGCCTCTGTGATGGCTCCCGGTATGACGTTGTTAAAAAGCTCCCTCAATGTCTAGGAAGGCAATTAAGGAGTATTCTTTGACGTGTAAAGATTTCTCCACCGCCGAGATTACTTCATGGAGTGCCGTTTCCGTGGATTTCCCTTTTCGGTAGGCATGTTGAGCGCCTGACAGCCACTGAGGATTTATGGTTGTCCTCAGCTGCAGCCCGACTAGTCTCTCAAAGGTTTTGAGAAGGAAGGACGATAGACTTATTGGTCTGAAGTCTTTTGGGGTTGTGTGTGAGGGTTTCCCTGCTTTGGGGATAAAGACTATTTTAGCCTTTAGCCAAGCGCGGGGGATTTTTCCCACTGTCAGTATCTTCCTGAAGATACTTTGCAGCCAGTTGATGGCCATGTCCCCGGCTTTTTGTAGCTGAGCCGGAATGACGTGGTCCGGGCCAGGCGATTTATAGGGTTTAAAGCTGTTTACTGCCCAGCTAATATTCCGTTTTGTGAGGATGTGCCTCATCGAGGTTTCCGGGCCTTCACTTGGGGTGTCTGCCGGCTCGATGGTCGTACACCCAGGAAAATGAGTATCGAGTAGAATGTGTAGGGAGTCCTCACTAGAGTTTGTCCACGTACCATCCGTTCTCTTGAGATATCCCACCGAGGGGGATGTTTTTGACAGGATCTTGCGTAGCCTTGCGGCTTCTGACGTGTCCTCAATTTCGGAGCAAAATTTTTGCCAAGAGGCCCTTTTTGCTCTCCTTGTTTCTTTTTGTATAGGGTTAGCTTACTTTTGTAATTTTCCCAGTGCGCTACCTCACTGCTGCTTTTGGCTCTGTTAAAGAGAGTCCTGCAGTCTTTCCGGAGGGTATCTATCTGTTTAGACCACCAGGGGGGTTTCTTTTTCCCTCTTGGCTTGGTTGAGGGGCAAGCTGCCATGAAGGCCTTGTTGCACGTTTCCGTGAAATTGTCCACAAGACGATTAAGATCGGCTTGTGTGTCCGGGCATTTTGGGGCTAGGGGGGGGAGTAATTCCTCCATTTTTGCACTAAACGTATCCCAGTTGGCTTTTCTTGGATTTATATAGCTGGCGGGTATGGTGCTTTCGAGCGATAGGATTGTCTCGATGTACCTGTGGTCGGAGAAGGAGTGGTCCTCTAGGACTCTCCAACTTTTCATTATGTCTGACAGTTTGTGAGACAATAGAGTGAGGTCAATAACCTCTTTACGGTTTTTTATGATAAAAGTGGGGTCATTTCCCCTATTACCAATAATTAGGTTGGAGTTTAGGATGAAGCTGAAAAGTGACTCACCCCTTACATTTGTATCCGAGCTCCCCCATTGGGTGTGATGAGCGTTGGCATCGCAGCCTATTAGTAGGCTTGTATCCGACCTCTCGCTGTCGCTGGCAATCTTGCGAACGAGGTCACTGGGAGGATCGCTTTCCTCATGAGCCATGTAGGACGACACCAGGTTCAGGCGTGTCCCTTGTAGCTCTAGGCTAGCCGCCGTGTTGTCGCCATTGCTAAAATTGTGGAGCAGAAAGATATTTAGGTGCTTTCTTGCTAATATGCAGGTTCTAATTTTACCTTCCGTTTGGGCTACAATCAGCTTGTAGTCCTTCGTCGCTAATCCACAGACCCTGCCTCCTACCACCCAGGGCTCTTGGATTAGGACTATGTCCCCTCCGCTCGCGACTAAGCGGAGTATCAGGGCAGCGGATGCTGCTTTACAGTGGTGGAGATTTATCTGCAGAAGTCTCAGAGACTTCATTAGAGTTATTCTCCACCACTGTTATATCGGCGTCCGAGTCGTCGAGGATCTCGTCCCGACACATCGCCTCAAAATCGAGCATCAGCTCCGTCTCCGAGGAGTAGCTCTCTAGGGCCAGCTCCGGCTCCGGGTCTACCTCGGGTGCCTCGATCTCCGAGGCAACGTCCTGCTCAACTGGGTTGTTGACAGAACGCGCCTCGGCCGCTGCATCCGACTTGTAGACCTTCATGGTCACCGAGCTGAACCCGAAGTTGAGCTCTCCCTTAGCTGCCTCGATCGGGGCTAGTGACTCCTTATTCAGGATTATCACTGCCTGGTTGGTGGGGCCTTTTGATGCCTCCACTTTGACCACCTTCCAGTCTGTGGTTGGCAGTGTGGGGTTGCATCTCTGCAACATGGTGAGGATCCGCTCGGGCTCCTTAAAAGTGGCCGGTACCCATATCCGGGCCCTTGGTCTACTGGGCACCTCGCTCCAGTCCACAGCGACGAGCTTCGCCCCGGCGTAGACCTCACCGATTTGCGCCACCGCAGCTTTGTATAGCTTTACGGAGCGCTCATCCTCGCAGGCTACCACTTTGATGTTCCCCTGGAACCATCCCATGTCTTTGCAGACTGGGGGTGGCCCGGGATCCTTCTCAAGAAGCTCGAAGCAGCGGTCGGCCAGTGCCGCTTCCACCCACTTCCATTGGCTTCTGGGTATTCTCCCCTCCGCGCTGCCTTTGTCGAGAACGCCTATCAGCGTCCTCTCCTTGGCAATCTGCGCGAAGGACACGTTTGGAAGCACTCTAGAGCGCTTCGCGGCAGGTCCGGGCGTCTCTTGCGAGCGCTGCCTCTTCGGTTGTGCGGCCACCTTCTGTGGCTCCACACTGAAGTTGGGCAACACCGTCGAGGCCCATTCCACCTTTTTCAGCCAGTCTGCTGTTGGACTGACTTCCTGGCTGGCATTCTGCCGACGGAGTATGTGCCCAGCACTCCTCTTTTCGGCATAGCTATATTTTTTGGCTTGGACGCTGGTTGATGGTAAGTCATCACCCGCCGCTTCACCGGAAGGTTGAGCAGCCGCAATATTGCTTAGCTGCCCAACCATGGTATCAGTTTTGGGTGTTGGCTTTCCACCCATCCCAGGTTTGGGATGGGACCCACCCGGATTCATTCCCGCGTCCTTCGCCGTGCAGTTCTTTCCTGCGTCTGAGCGGATTAGGCCAGGCCTTTGGGCCGTTGCCTTCTCTCGCTTGGGATTTCTCCCTGTAGGCATTTGGGGAGTGCCTCTCTCGTTTCTGTTTTTGTTGTTGTTTGTGTTATTTAGTTTGTCCATATAGTTCCCACGAGCTGCAGAGAAAGGGAACGGTCCACCCCGGCAGAGCTCTGCGTTACCCGGGTAAGGCATAATTAGAACAGGGGGCTGCCAAGTCCCTGAGCTCTCCGTTCACGACTGGGCTAGTTGTTGTACCGGGCCCCCAGCCAGGCTGACTCTTGGCACGGGTCGAGTGACACCTTAGTCCGGCCCGGTGTGAGGTGAGTGTTGGGGTTGGGATGTGGGTAGGTGTTGTGTAGGGATAGGATTGTGTGAGCTACTTAATGAGAGGCGGCACCACAAGCGCATCGTCAGTGTTGCTGCGTCGCGAACACCCGCTGGCTGTCCGGGACTGCTTATTTCGGTACTCTCCCTCAGAGCCAACTTAGTCGATGCTCTTTGAGATGCCCGCTTATTCGCAGCTGACCTACCCACTAGGGTAGGCCGTTCGCTATCCGCAACCTGCGACCCGTCCGGTGGCCTCAGCTAGGCCCCCTCTGAGCCACCTCAAAGCCCAATAGGATCATCGAATTGAGCTGGGGGTAAAAAAAAAAAAAAAAAAAGAAAAAGAAAAAAATGAAAAAAAAAAAAAATATTTTTTAAAAACTTTTAATTTTTTTAAATATTTTTAAAAAAAAAAAAAATTAAAAAAAAAAAAAAAAAAAAAAAAAAATTATAAAAAAAAAAAAAACCCACTCAAAAAAAAAAAAAAAAAAAAAAAAAAATTTTAAAAAAATTTAAAAAAAAAATTTTTATAAAAAAAATAAAAATATCATCAAACCATTTCTAAGCCCCAAATCTTTAAGAAAAAGTTGGTTTTGTTCCTTGAGGAAAAATCGTGTTGACCAGTGTTATTATTAGGATTGGTACTATGTCATAATCATCTAATGGTTCGAATTTTATAGTATTTAATTCAATGATTGCATTTGTATTTGTTGTATTTAATATTCGGACGAAGGTGTTTTGAGAGTCTGAAATAGAGTTTCCAACGTATACTCCATTTTGAATCTCTTGATTTGGTATAAATATATATTCAGTTGCTGTATTTATAGCAATCTTTCGGACAGCTTCGGATCGTGCTGGTAAAATTTTTAAATTGTTTTCTAGTATATGATATATTGGAATATTGATGGGATAATTGAAATTATTTGGTCTCAGGACTACTATATGAATATTATGTGGAAGAGCATATTTTCCTGAGAGAAGTTCTATGAATGCTAATCCTTTGGAATTGGTTGAACCTTCATCAATACCTGATAATTGTGTGATATTTTTGTAATCTATGTTACGAAATGTGTCTGTATTTTCTTTTATTAAAGATATGTCCGCACCTGTATCTACCAATAATGTATACATGTTGTGTGTTTTTTCATTTTGTAATGAAAAAAAAGGTTGAAATTAAGATTGATAGTGTGAACCGTTACTGTTTTTGTTTTCTTAAGGGGGCTTACTGGTTTTCCGGTGTGGTTTGCACCTGTCTGACATTATTATTTTGCCTGTTGGAGTTGGCATTATTACCACTATAGAATCCACCGTTCTGACGGTTGTTTCCTCTATAGTTTGTATTGTTGTTATTACTATTGTTGTAACCTCGAAAATTTCCTATGAAATTTCCGCGTCCTCGGCTTTGGCTACTTTGGTAACTACCTCGGTAATTACCTTGGTATCCACCTCGGCTTCCGCCTCGGTATGAGTTTCCTCTATATGAGTTATTACTCTGCCGATTATAGTACAGTACGGTATCAGTTTTACCGGTTGTATCTGTGCAACTGTTTACGAACTTGGAGACAGCTTCGTTCATGTTATTGAACTGTCCCGCTTCCATGATAAGTTTAACTTTTTCGATGGAGCAATTCTTTGTCATAGCTTTACAGCTTGTTGTGTTGAATATTTAGTGGCAAGGGAAAGAGAAATTCCGTCTGCAATATAGGCGCTTTCTAGAGCCTTTGTCAATTGTTGAATTTCTTGAGTATAGACGTTTGCAGTTTTATTTTTCTGTTGGACGTTCAACATTTTAGCGTTTAGTACTTCAACTGACTCGCCTTTTACGTCATTTTTAAGCTTACAGGACATAGAGGATATAGCCATTATAACGTTTCTATTCTATTAAGTTCCTGGCATGTCCTTTAAGTTTTGATTTAAGGACGGATACAGCTAAAACTTCAAGAGCTCCTTTAATGGAATCTAGTATTTCTAGTGCGTCTAGGAAACTTCTCAGATTTTCGTGTTTACCATCGAAATCTGGTATAAGCCTGGAGGCTGAGCTGAAAAATTCTATATTTGTTTGTGCCATTGTTGTTTCTATTTCTTGGTCAGTTTCTAGGTCAGTTTCTAGTATTACTTGTTCTGCTATATGTATTGTATCGGGCAGAAATGATTTATTAAAGCTGGCTAGACTGGTGTAATTGTTTGGTAAGGAAAGTTGCAAGCTATGTATTGTACTGATTTAAAGAAGTTTTTCTTGTAGGTTTGCTAATACTTCTATAATTTGGGTTTCATGTAAATCTGATAGTCTTTCTTGGCAATTTTGATAGATAAGTACTATTTTATTATATTGTGCAATAAGTATTTCTGTATGCTTTGTTATAGTTTGTATTGTGATATGCGCATTTTTATTTAAACATTTAAAAGATCTATCAAATTCTGCTCTAATTCTTACAATTGCTTTTGTTATCGGTATCAAACCATTGTCCATAGATAATCGGATATTTTGAAATAATTTTATTTACATTTTTTTATTTTTTTTTTCTTTATGTTTTTAAAGTGGTTATTGCGTACTTTTTCTTTAATATCTTATTGTGCATTGCATACAATTTTAGCAAAAGCATTTTGGATAGCAAAATAATTATTATTAGTAATAGTGTCCACAGTGAACGTATGTCTTCTGTGTGATCTACTATTTCAAGTTTATTGACGACATTTGCCGTCGGGTTTTCGATCTTGATTCTGTTTTACCCATGATTGAATTATTGGGATTTTCTTTTATCTCAAAAATTATTTTTAAAATTTGATATATTATTATACCAATTATCATTACATTTGTGTCCTACCTAATAGGCGAATGGCTTTACAGGCCAATCTATTTTACCGGTCGACTTAATTGTCATCGGGTATTACAAAAATTCAATTTATTTATATTGTTTTAATAGTATTTAATATTATTTTGATGGACGTTCTCTGTAACGCTATCGGTCCGTGGCCCAGCTTGTCGCGCTGGCGGTGCCGGTGCTGTGTCTTCGCACAGGCTAGTTGGTTTGGGTGCTGGAGCTGGTCATCTCGCAGGCTGATGGGGTGCCGGTGCTGGCCATCTCTTTCCGTTTCGGCAACACCCATATGCAAGTGTTGTTGCATTTCGGGCTTTAGAGTGGCCCTTGGCAGTCTCCAGGGCACTTCTTTTGTTGTTTTCGTATGGCTCTGGGGGCAGGACGGTGATTAATAAGTTGTCTATTTTGTTTTTGTGTTGTGGCACAGGGTGAGCTTTTACTTTTTAATAGCGACTCGAGGTGCTCGAGTTCGCTCTGTAACTTCACTGCGGCTTTCCACTTCGGGGGATTGTCGTTTTTATACAGAAGTTTAACGATATCAGACTTTCTCTTTTTGATCCGTTCTTTTAAACCACTTCTTCTGGGTTTAAGCTTAATTTGGGTGCTCATCCCTGTACTCACTCAGATATTTCTTTGCTGTTTCTGTCCTTATTATTACAGTTGGCCCAGTTGTTCATCACTGTCCTTAGTGTTCCAGTTGTTCCAGTTGGGCCAGTAGTTCATCATTGTATTTATGCAGCAGTAACACCATAGCACGGAACACAATAATGCAATCACACAATTTAGCTGTTCCTTTGGCATGGCCACAGCCTTTAATATGATTTGATTAAGATGTTAAAATTATTAAGTTGTTTTAATCGAGCAGTGTCGAATATGTCACGGTCGCCATGTTAAGTTATAAATACTTAGCGAAACAATACCGCTAAGCTTGGTGGCTAATTTCAGAATGTTTATTGAATATCTTTTTGTTCTTATCCTAGGGGACAATCGTTCTTATGTATAACGGAGAGCGAGAGTTCTCCCATGCATTATATGAAAAGAGTACCACCGCATAAGTATTAGTGCGCGTGGTCTCTACCTGAGTCTAATGGAAATGCAAGATCAGCGTTAAGGAGCTTTTGAGAGAGAGACCCATCGCCTCAGTGTTAGGACGTTTGGGTTCTGCCTGAGTTCGGGTAAATGCCTGCTCAGCAGTTTTGGTAGCTGACCGATCTGCGTTCAAGTCTTAGATCGTTGCTGTGCAAAAGGAATGTGTAACATAAACATAAGTTGTTTATGTCACTGCTCATATGTACACGCTTATATATGTATTTATATATATAACAGAGTGTTACATATGTACATGCATGGGTTCACTACAGTAAGGCAGGTACTCCGCGACTACTACTTCCCCAAAATGGGAAAGATAGATAGAAAAATATGTGCCAAATCCAAGTACGACATGCATCCCAAAAGACAGGAACTGGGGACCACACCAATACCTTTACGGGAGGTGAAATGGTACATATAGACATTTTCTCGACGGCTGCGAAATTTTTCTTAACGTCCGTCGAAAAATTCTCAAAATTTGCTTTGGTACAACCAATTTCTTTCCGCACTATCGCGGATATCAAACCCCCAATCCTACAGATTGTAAACTTTTTCCCAGGGATTAAATGGATTTACTGCGATAATGAAGCAGCATTTAATTCCGAGACCACCCGGTCAGCCCAAAAAAACCATTATGACATCGACGTCGCGAATGCTCCACCCTTGCACAGCACTTCAAATGGACAAGTAAAGCGGTTTCATAGTACCTTGGTGGAAATCGCTAGGTGTCTGAAACTACAGAGGAAGTTTACCTCACCCTTCACCAACCATAGAATATATAGGAAGACGGTCGAAGTGAGGTCCTCGGACCTCAGCGCAGAAATTCGCCAAAAGTTTGGAAAAGCTTAGCAAGAACAGCTGGAGCGGAACAACCTGAGTCAGCCTTTATGTGTCGAGAACAAAGCACAAGCAGATTTGGGTACTACTGTTCTCATAAAAGGGAGGGTGGTCCATAAGGACAACCTGAAGTAAGAATTTAATGTTATTTAGCGCAGGTTATGGTAATGAACGTTTGTAGTTAATAAGGGTTTACCTTTCATTTCTACTAGGGCCCTCTTTAAATACATCTTCCTGATTGTAACGACGGCAGCTCTAGCCGGCACAACACTAACAGACTATTCACATGCAGACTACATTCCTGTATTTTGACGGACGAACAGCAATTTGGAAGGAATACTTCTACATAAGACACTCCACAAACCTTTCGGAAATCAACATTTATGAGAAACTCTTAACCCGACATAGAATCCTGAAGATCGAACTCCAGAGTGTAATGATCGACGCAACGGTGGCAAGAATAAATATCATAAATCCAGCCATAATCGATAGCGACTTGGAGGCGATTTTGAATAAGGGTTCCACAGAGATCAGCGCAACCCACTTATTGGGTGTCGCATGTGAAAGGGCTCTAGCTAGTAATGAAATATTTATTGGCCCAGAACACAATGTCACTGGAACATACTTGGTGACTTTCGACCGAGTCGCCCGTGTCAACGAGACCAATTATACCAACTACAGCAACGGCCCGAAGAGACTCGTGGGTGTTACGACTGCTGCAAAAATCAGCGTCACCCGACACCAGTCCCTATTAAGTCTGCCTTATCTCCATAAGCTAAATGAGGAAAATTTTGTTGGCCAGTTTTAGAATAGTTTTTATTTAATTCGCCGAGCTGCAAAAACTTATTCGTCTCGCATTGCCTCATTAATTACTCAAACAATTAAATATTGTAAAACAACCATAATCACCATCTATTGAATAAAGAATACGATGAATATAATATCCTATATCCTATAATATAGCATATTAAATATTAATTAATCAATTTTAAAAATGAATCGAACATGGCACTTAAAATCCAATTATGAGCGGAAAAAATATGTTTGCTGATGTCTTAAACTTATATTTATATAGTTGTGTAAAATTGGAAATTAGACTTCAAATAAAAGTTCTGCCATAGAAAAAAAACCATAATTCTTTAAAAAATTTTAAAACCCCATATCTATAAGAAAAAGTCGGTTTGGATCCTTGAGGAAAAAAAAAGTTCGATTTTGTCGAGTAGTGTAATTAGTGCTGATGAAATTGACACGAAAAACGATGCAAGGCAGGACTTGGAAAACATTGCCAATATTATTCCAGAACTCAGTGGAGAATATATATCGGTACAGCTGTGGTTTAATAACTTCGAACTAAACGCTAAAGCATATGGACTTAACGACAAACAAAAATACGTGCATGTCCGAGCAAATATTACATGTACAGCTGCTCATTTCCTCGATTCCACAGCAGTGTATGAGTTGTCAGGAACTTATACAGAAGTTTAAGAGTAATCGTTTATGTATACACTGTATTTACGGCCAGTTACGTCTCCAACAGGAACATGCAGTTGCAAATCCACGCCGGACCGGACTTGGCCTCCAATTAGCCAGACGGTTATTCAGGTATAAAGGCCTGTCTCCAGCACCGCGGAAAATTTCTACCAGGAATGCACTCTGACGATCAAGTGATTGTGTTTGTTGTTGGTTATTGTTGCACAAAAAAAAATAATAATTTGCATCTCTCTTTTTTGTTTTGCGCATAGTTCAGGAATAATTGTTCAACGAAAAATTCCCTTTTTTTACGTAATTTTATTTGTAGAATCTTTCCTAGTATAGACTTACGACATGTATGCAAATCTTCATCTGATATGTTTATTTAATTAATTACACTTAATTACTTAGAGTACGTCCCTAGCTAGATATTATTGCTGGGTGGGGAGGTCTCTTCGCCGGAGTCGTGTACTGCTAGAGTGCCAAGTTAAAGACTGCGCAAGTCTATTAGGATGGGCTTTAAGCTTGGCCTGATACTGTGCTTTCACTTTGGAAATTTCATCTTTAACTGATTCTTCATTTAAGTCTTTATGGATATTTTCATTCCGTATTTACAATGGTACCCCAGTGATAGTTCTTAGTATCTTCGATTGAGCTCTCTGGATTATTTCTAAATTACTAACGCAAGCATTTCCCCATAGCTGGGAGCCGTATGTCCAGATGGGTTTGAGAACTGCATTGTACAAAAGTACTTTGTACTCCAGTTTTAGTGGTGAACGGGTATTTATTAGCCAATGTAGATTACTAGCTTTAAATTTAAGTAGATTTCTTTTCGCTTCGATGTGTTTACGCCAAGTAAGCCTTCTATCCAGATGAACACCAAGGTATGTTCGGTGGTTTGTGGAATGTTGATGTTGTTCAGGTTTAATGGAGGGCAAGTTTGTCTGTTTAACGTAAAAGTGACATGCTTGCAATTCTATGATCATTTTAGGGGAGATGAAATCGTGGCCCGGAGCTTTCTTTTGGTTTGAGATTTGGGTTTTAATGACCCTTGTGACTTCTCCTGATTGGAATATAATAGGCGGAGTAGCTTCGGAATTGCGGTTGGTGAAAGCAGATGGACGGCAAAAATATTTGCCTTCTCTTTGTTGCTGCTTCACTCTCTATTGGTGGGCAAACGCCTGATTTAGCTTTCCACAGTGGGAATCTAGTTGCGGAGAGTCGGGTTTTTTCATCTTCTAGGGCTCTAGGTGGTTGGCTATTTTTAGCCGCTCTTTTGAGGCAGGTGATCTGTGTGCTTGCCACTCTCGGCGAAGCCTTCTTTTATCGCGTAGCAGCACTTCAATGTGCCTAGAAATACGACTGCTGTTGGAAAGTTTATTAGGTACTAAGATTGGTGTTGAGTGTTTTGCCGCCAGTGAAATTGAGGATACTAGTGCTTCGACTGACCTATCAATGTCATCTTTACAATAAATGTTTGGGAAGCTGTCAATATGATAACTTATGTACTTTCTGTATTGGAGACAATTTGTTTTGATAGAAGTTAGAAAGTGTGGGCGTTCCGAAAGCTGTGGATGGTCGTAAAGGTGAAGTAGAATGGGCGAGTGATCCGATGATAGATCTGTGTTCTACATAAATCTGAGCTTGAAGCACTCTTCATGTAACTGCAAAAGCAATCAAGTCGGGTTGTTTGTTTAGATCTGTGGTACAATATTTAGGCTTGCCTTAGCGTTATTACAGAGTTATAGCGAGATCCCCAATGGGTTTGGTTGCCATTGTAGTTACCAGCTGCTATAAATCGGTCACCTAGTAGGTCGAAGAATGTTACAAATTCTGTTTCGGAAATGCAGAAACGTGGTGGGCAGTATACTGCGGCTAGGTTTAGGTAGCCGCTCTGAATTTCAATATGAATTGCTGTTGCCTGTAGATAAGGTGTAGCAAATGAAGGCAATGGATAATGCCTAATGCGATTCTTGATCAGAACGCCAGTACCTCCATGTGCCTTACCTTCGGGATGATTTGTCGCATAGAACTTATAGCCATTGAGGTGAAAGTAGTTTTTATTTGTTAGGTGAGTCTCTGATATGAGCATTCCGTCAATGTCGTGTTGAGCGAGGAACTGTAAGAGCTCGCATTTGTGCTGCGAAATGCCATTTGCATTCCAGAAACATATATTTAGACAAGCCATTTAAACAGATTTCTATTTGACGAGGAGCTCCAGGCTGAGATTTTTCGCATTAGCTCCTGCAACGTTTGTTGTATTGCTACACTTGTGTTTGATATATTTACCAGCATAGACTCAATTCCACTAGGCAATTGCGACGGATTTGCATGGGTATGTTGGGCAGTGATTTCTGGGATCTGATTTGATGCCTGATGCTGTATTATTCCTGCTGTGGTTGGTTGAAGTCGGCTTAGAGATTGAGGCGTATGACCCGTTGTTGTAACTTAGCGCCTTTGCAAAAGAAACTCCTGGAGTCGTAGTTTATGGTATATATGGTAAATTTTATATATATAGATAGATACAAAATTGAATTTAAAAACTCAATAAGTGATAATAAATGTATGATGATTAATTTAAAGAATCATGGTAATCATTCGTTTATAAAACGGGTCTAACTTTTAATAATCTAAAATCTATTTCTGACGAATTATTAGCTGAATACATCGACACTCTGTAACGGGCGCCTGGCGGTCCGTTTTTAGTTTTACAAAAAATAACGTTTAATTTCCATCGCATTTCGGTGGCGACATTTTTGTCGCTGCGTTGGAAATGCAAAATGGTTTTTTTTTTTTTAAACATAGAGGGCGCT
Organism: Drosophila ambigua; assembly: GCA_018150905.1. Classification (NCBI taxonomy): domain Eukaryota; kingdom Metazoa; phylum Arthropoda; class Insecta; order Diptera; family Drosophilidae; genus Drosophila; species Drosophila ambigua. The sequence goes on from JAECWS010000098.1 coordinate 298,552, forward strand.
GACTGATCGAGCCCTACCAGCTGTGATTAGCAGTGCAGCTTGGGAAAGCTCTCTCAGTGCGTCTGGATGCACCTGTCACTCATCTGTCACTCTCTCTTTCCGAGAGGCTGCAGAGAGAAAGCTCTGGAATGCCGGTCTATAAAAGAAAATTGCAGCTGTACCCCGCTCTCTTTCTCAAAAATTCTTTTGTTGCGGCGTCTGCTATTTTTTTGTGTGTGCAAAACCGAAAGTCTATCACGTGTGTGCAAAATCTCTATCTTGTGGCATCCAGCATTTAACCTGATCCAAACGATCACTACATTGTCTAATTGGATTCAACACAAACAAAGGTACGTGTGCCACACCGTATTTTGGTGGTTTTCGGTAAACGGTATAGTAAACGGGACTATTTCCTCGGCAGTGTGCATAGAAACCTTTTTGGACATCGCCCACGTCCAGCGACCTCAGCATTGCCATTTCATCACCACGCATCTTGCCAGTGCAATTGCGGATCCTCTGACGTGGGCCGATTTTTCATCCCTGGGTTTTGTCGCGTGGACAGCACAGCATCCACACTCATAACCAGCTTGCTGACCCCCGGATACACACCAACACCACCACACAGCTGCGCAAATCAACCCCTTTGCCGGTGTGGCCACCGTCAGCCGCTAGTGCAGCCTTCTACAAGTGTCCGGTGCAGAGCCTCAACACTCCACATCATAGCTCGCTGGACACCTGCGAGGCAGACACACAGTGGCGCTCCACAAACACAACGGCCAATTGCTGCACTCGATCGCAAAGTGGCGCTCCACAAACAAAACGGATCTTCTCATCATTTTTTTTCTTAGATTATTTTTTTTAATTAAATTTTGAATCAAATCAATTCCATTAACTCATTCTACCTGCGTGCAAATTTCTTTAAAATGTTTTGATACAAGAATTTGTCGGAAAAGTGAAGAAAATGAAGAAGAAAAAATCAACAGAAAGTAAATGTTAACATAGCTAATGCATAAAATCAATTGGTTTGCACATTTATAACCCTTTTTGCCCAAGTTTAGCCGCTACATCAACACCGTTGGAAGGCCTTTCACCGCTGAGAGTTTTGTGCGTGAGTTTGCAATAAAAGTAGATATTGGCTGGTAGTTGTTGCCGTATTGATTTGATGCATTTGCCTTAACCGAGATAGATCAAAATACAACAAAACACTCTGGTAATTTCGACCGATCTTATAAAATGATCCGGGAAATGCTATGAAAGCATATTAACCACGTATAAAATATTTTTTTCTACATTTTCCTGTATCATTAACTATATATCGTATTTTTTATTGTTTTTTTCATAAAATTATTCATTTTCGTTAGCCATGTGAATTTGAATTAAATCTTTTCTTTAGCATTAGCCAACATATATAGCATAACCTCGAAACGATTAATTTAGAAAAGGATGTTTGAAATGCATTACCTAGAATTCATATGAATAAAAAGAATATTAATTTGGAATGAGTGACTAAAAGTTTCATAAGCGGTGACCTGGAGGACTGAGAGTTAGCATGGAAATAGGGGATATTCAGAAAAACCGTCTATTGAATATTCAGGTAGGGAGGGTAAAGAACGCGTTCGTCAACTAACACCTTTAGACCACGCCCATACCTCGTGATTATTGATCGGGAAATTCTTTCGTTTTGTTGCCCGAAGTTTGTTTAGGCTTTCTTCGTCGAATCAGATTATATTTTTTTTTTGGGAGTAAAGCTCCTGTTTTAGTTTCAGTAGGGATCCTTAAATAAGATTATGTAGGCGAGAGTCAAGGTCCTAGCAAACACACCCCACCCCAAAAGAGCTAACGGAAACATAGGGTCCCGCCCCGCTCGGATACCTTCGACCCGCTTGAGGAATATGGATGAAGGCCTGAGTGCAAGAGCACTAGCCTCAAGAATCGTCCCCTTATTCTCCCTAGATGGTTACATAATTTTTGGCGCCCAACGTGGGGCTGTTAGTAAAATAACATCATACCGATCAGAGTTTGGAATTAGCAGTCACACGCCCCCAGGATTAAGACGAGCAGAATGTTTCTTTATTTCCATCTGGTTCCGTTCTGTAGAAAATAATAGGCACATAGGCACTATGTTCCAGAAGTGGATAAAGATAGTTGAGGTATCTCCGGCATGGGATTGTGATATATAGCAAGTACCATGGTCGTCGAATGCCCAACGAAGAAGTAACGAAGTAACAGGGTAGCAGCAGAACATCAGCTACCAAAGCCGTCCAAATTCTAGCTCATTTTATACTCGGAATAGTACTGGCCGTGTATCAGGAAAGGTTGCCGACATAATGCAGAAATGGAATCTAAAGTTTGATGGGTCCGACGATGGGCTAGGAGTAGATGAATTTATGTATAGGGTAAAGGCGTCCGACGATGGGCTAGAAGTAGATGAATTTATGTATAGGGTAAAGGCGCTAACAGATGAAACGTTAGATAGCGACTTCGCAGCTTTATGTAAGCATTTGCATGTCCTCTTTACCGGGAAAGCAAGAGACTGGTTTTGGAGATATCATAAGCAGGTGGCTCAAATAAGCTGGTCTGCGTTTTGTTCGTCTCTACGACAGCAGTACCGAGATAATCGCTCAGACTTTCGCTGTAAAGAACAGATCCGTTCTCGGAAGCAAAAGTCTGGAGAGACTTTTTCTGATTTTTACGACGCTGTAGCGACCCTGATTGATAGGTTTTCAGTACGCGTGGAAGAAGAAGAAGTTCTTGAAATCCTTAAGCATAACCTGTTGCCAGCCATACGTCAGCAGCTGTTGTATCAACCCATACACACTGTAAGTCATCTTCGTCGTTTGGTGCAGATGCAGGAATCTATGGGACGCGAAATAGGTGATCGCGCTGAATTCTCAGCCAAAATGAAACCAAAATAACCGCCGCCAAGTATTATCCGTGGAAAAGCCGACTAGAGAAACCGAAGCAGAAGAAGAGTCAGAATCGGAAATTGAGGTTGCCGCAATACGCAGATCCCAGTCAAAATTGACCTGTTGGAATTGCGAGACAACAGGCCACGTATGGGAAAACTGTCTGGCTGAGCGTCGTATCTTTTGTTATGGATGTGGCGCCTCTCAAGTATATAAGCCACAATGCAAAACACGCCTAAGCCGTCATTCGGAAAACCGATTAAAGGGGACACCCAACAACAGCGGGATGCCCCCGAGAACCTAGAAACTGTAGATCTTCCTGTAAACGATCCTAAGCCCCGGAAAGATGTCCAACAAATAAATTCAGCCCGTCATCTTATCCCGTATCATGAGCGGTTGCAGAACTATCAGGAAGCCCGAAAGAGAATTTTTAATACACAGCCTGTGAGACAAAGAAGCAGTTCAAGAGTTAGAGAATATTTCAATAATCGTAAAAAGAATCATAGAATGTTAATGTCAGCTATTTTTAGTAATAAAAGCGATATGCGTAGCTATGCGGAAGTCTCTTTTCTCGGACACGATGAACTGGTCTTTTGGATACCGGAGCTAATGTTAGCTGTGTGGGAGCTTCGCTTGCTACAGATAAGTTAGATAACTATCCTGAATTTAAGCCAATAAAGTCTAAGGTAAATACAGCAGATGGTAAGGGCCATGAAGTTATAGGAGTTTTGAATATATTAGTTAAGTACAAAAATGATCAGAAGCTTATGAAGTTATATGTTATCCCCTCCATTAAACAACGAGTGATTCTTGGGATTGACTTTTGGAAGCTATTTCAACTTGCTCCGAATATAATAAGTTCGTTAGAGGTTGAAAAAGAAACCGACTCGTCTTCATACCCTTTAAATACGACTCAGCTTCAGAAGCTGGACCTCGTCAAACAACTTTTCCCTAGTTTCGCCCAAGGACTAGGTCGAACAAGATTAGTTCAGCACCACATAGACATTGACAACGCGCAGCCAATCAAACAGCGTTTTTATCCAGTGAGTCCAGCGGTCGAGAAATTGGTTTTTGCCGAGATTGATAGAATGTTATCGCTTGATGTAATAGAGCCTTCGACAAGCGCTTGGAGCTCACCGATGAGATTGGTAATCAAGCCAAATAAAGTTAGATTATGCTTGGATGCTAGGAAGTCAAATGCAGTAACAAAAAAGGATGCTTACCACTTCCAAGCATCGACGGTATTTTCGCTCGTTTGCCGAAAGCCAACCTCATTTCCAAACTAGACTTAAAGGATGCCTTCTGGCAAATTGAACTAAGTGACGAAGCCAAACCGTTAACCGCATTTACTGTTCCCGGGAGACCACTGTACCAATTTAAGGTCATGCCCTTTGGTTTATGTAACGCCCACTCGACAATGTGTCGGTTAATGGATAGCATTATCCCGCCCGATCTAAGATATTGTGTTTTTGGCTATCTTGATGATCTGTGCATTATTTCTGAAGATTTTTCCTCGCATCTAGCCATACTCGTACGATTGGCGGAAGAATTCCGGAAAGCCAACTTAACAATTAATGTTGAAAAGAGCCACTTTTGTGTAACTAGCGTAAACTACCTGGGTTACGTTATACGAAGTGGAGGAATTTGTACGGATCCAGAAAAGATCTCTTGCGTTTTAAAGTGGCCTCCGCCAAGGAACCTCAAACAAGTTCGTGGATTTCTGGGAGTTTGTGGGTGGTATCGGCGATTTATTCAGAATTTTTCTGACCTAACTTGTCCGATCACCGATGTCTTGTCGGCGAAAAAGAAATTTGCCTGGACTCCGGAGGCGCATGCTGCAATGAATACCTTGAAGCATACCTTAACGTCTGCCCCTGTACTACAGAATCCAGATTTTTCTAAAAAGTTTTACCTTCATTGTGATGCCAGTGCCTTTGGTATTGGAGCAGTGTTGGTTCAACTATCGGAAGATCAAGAGGAAAAGCCCATCGCATTCATGTCCAAAAAGTTGAGTCGAGCTCAGAAAAACTACAGCGTTACTGAACGTGAATGTTTGTCCGTCATCTTAGCAGTCGAAAAGTTCCGATGTTATCTTGAGCTTCAAGAGTTCGAGGTAATAACCGACCACTCTAGTTTGCTTTGGCTAATGCGTCAACAGAATGTGTCGGGCAGACTGGCTAGATGGATTTTCGGAAAATCAGTCCCAATTCCCAGACATAAAGATAATAAAGCCACATCTTTATATCCGGACCGAAAATGCCAATGGTGACATGGGGCAGGATGAACATGTTTGGAAACTATGGGTTCCAGAACGCCTGCGAGGTGATGTTCTAAAACAAGCCCATGATAGCGTAATCTCGTCTCATGGTGGCATGGTGGCAAAAAACCGTAGAAAAATTACGCCGTAATCTATTTTGGCCCGGGTTAACAACGTCCGTAAGAGATTATATCCGGAAATGCGACGTGTGCAAGGAGACAAAAGCGCCTAATCACACGTTAAGGCCGCCGATGGGTTCGCAAAGCCCCTCGTGCCGACCCTTTCAACGTCTTTATATTGATCTTCTCGGTCCGTACCCTCGTAGTAAAAGCGGTCATATCGGGCTATTAATAGTATTGGACCATTTTAGCAAATACCACTGGTTGTATCCGCTAAAAAAGTTTACTTCCGCTGCTATACAGGAATTTCTTTTGAAAACCATTTTTCATAGCTTTGGAGTACCGGAGACTATCATCAGTGATAATGGTGTTCAGTTTAAAGCAACAGAGTTTAATAGGTTTTTAACCGAGCTAGGTATTAACCACGTTTATACTGCCTTGTATTTGCCTCAAAGCAACGCGGCAGAAAGAGTTAATCGTTCCCTGCTTGCGGCAGTGAGAGCATACCTTGAAAATGATCAAACCAAGTGGGATGAAAACATCTCCAGCATTTCTTGCGCTCTACGATCAGGACTGCATCAATCACTTGGTTGTTCTCCATACAAAGCCTTATTCGGAATCGATATGATAACCCAAGACAGACAACCTTGCGATCTTGCGTAAAGACATCCAGAGAAATATAAAAAAAGCCTATGAGCGTAACGTCAAGCAATATAACTTACGTTCTACTCCTACTTCATACAAGGTTGGTCAAGAAGTGTACCGAAGAAATTTCGCTCAAAGCAAGTTCACCCAGAATTTCAATGCGAAACTAGCACCAAAGTTTTTGAAGAGTCGCATTAAGAAAAAGCTGGGAAATCATTATTATATTCTAGAGGATCTGAATGGACGGGAGATTGGTACCTTTCACGCAAAAGATATTAGGAGCTAATTCCCCCTAATCTGTCGACTAATAGTGTCAGATTATTGGGTGGTGTAATGCCTGGCGGTCCGTTTTTAGTTTTAAAAAAAATAACGTTTAATTTCCATCGCATTTCGGTGGCGACATTTTTGTCGCTGCGTTGGAAATGTAAAATGGTTTTTTTTTTTTTTAAACATAGAGGGCGCTGACTGATCGAGCCCTACCAGCTGTGATTAGCAGTGCAGCTTGGGAAAGCTCTCTCAGTGCGTCTGGATGCACCTGTCACTCATCTGTCACTCTCTCTTTCCGAGAGGCTGCAGAGAGAAAGCTCTGGAATGCCGGTCTATAAAAGAAAATTGCAGCTGTACCCCGCTCTCTTTCTCAAAAATTCTTTTGTTGCGGCGTCTGCTATTTTTTTGTGTGTGCAAAACCGAAAGTCTATCACGTGTGTGCAAAATCTCTATCTTGTGGCATCCAGCATTTAACCTGATCCAAACGATCACTACATTGTCTAATTGGATTCAACACAAACAAAGGTACGTGTGCCACACCGTATTTTGGTGGTTTTCGGTAAACGGTATAGTAAACGGGATTATTTCCTCGGCAGTGTGCATAGAAACCTTTTTGGACATCGCCCACGTCCAGCGACCTCAGCATTGCCATTTCATCACCACGCATCTTGCCAGTGCAATTGCGGATCCTCTGACGTGGGCCGATTTTTCATCCCTGGGTTTTGTCGCGTGGACAGCACAGCATCCACACTCATAACCAGCTTGCTGACCCCCGGATTCACACCAACACCACCACACAGCTGCGCAAATCAACCCCTTTGCCGGTGTGGCCACCGCCAGCCGCTAGTGCAGCCTTCTACAAGTGTCCGGTGCAGAGCCTCAACACTCCACATCATAGCTCGCCGGACACCTGCGAGGCAGACGCACAGTGGCGCTCCACAAACACAACGGCCAATTGCTGCACTCGATCGCAAAGTGGCGCTCCACAAACAAAACGGATCTTCTCATCATATTTTTTCTTAGATTATTTTTTTAAATTAAATTTTGAATCAAATCAATTCCATTAACTCATTCTGCCTGCGTGCAAATTTCTTTAAAATGTTTTGATACAAGAATTTGTCGGAAAAGTGAAGAAAATGAAGAAGAAAAAAATCAACAGAAAGTAAATGTTAACATAGCTAATGCATAAAATCAATTGGTTTGCACATTTATAACCCTTTTTGCCCATGTTTAGCCGCTACATCAACACCGTTGGAAGGCCTTTCACCGCTGGAGAGTTTTGTGCGTGAGTTTGCAATAAAAGTAGATATTGGCTGGTAGTTGTTGCCGTATTGATTTGATGCATTTGCCTTAACCGAGATAGATCAAAATACAACAAAAACACTCTGGTAATTTCGACCGATCTTATAAAAATGATCCGGGAAATGCTATGAGAAAGCATATTAACCACGTATAAAATATTTTTTTCTACATTTTCCTGTATCATTAACATATATATCTTTTTTTTCGTATTGTTTTTTTTCATAAAATTATTCATTTTCGTTAGCCATGTAAATTTGAATTAAATCTTTTCTTTAGCATTAGCCAACATATATAGCATAACCTCGAAACGATTAATTTAGAAAAGGATGTTTGAAATGCATTACCTAGAATTCATATGAATAAAAAGAATATTAATTTGGAATGAGTGACTAAAAGTTTCATAAGCGGTGACCTGGAGGACTGAAATTCTTTCGTTTTGTTGCCCGAAGTTTGTTAAGGCTTTCTTCGTCGAATCAGATTATATTTTTTTTTGTGAGTAAAGCTCCTGTTTTAGTTTCAGTAGGGATCCTTAAATAAGATTATGTAGGCGAGAGTCAAGGTCCTAGCAAACCCACCCCACCCCGAAAGAGCTAACGGAAACATAGGGTCCCGCCCCGCTCGGATACCTTCGACTCGCTTGAGGAATATGGATGAAGGCCTGAGTGCAAGAGCACTAACCTCAAGAATCGTCCCCTTATTCTCCCTAGATGGTTACAACTCCGGTTCCTATTGAGAAATTTATTATAATTAAAACAAAAGATAAGAATAACAAAGGTTTATTTGTTCCAACTTCAAGAGTTAAACTCTTGTTTAAAGGTGCACATATTCCTTCAGAAGTTTCATTTCTTTATACAAAAGTACCAGTGATACATTATGTATGTCAATGCTATAAATGCTATAGATTTGGAGCAGAGCAATTATGTTATAATAATAATAATAGCCAGTGGCGCAAAATAACGTAATTTCATCCTTTGTTTGCTATTTGCATTGCCCACTGCATATGAATATTGTAACCGCTTATAATTACTCAATCTAAAAGCCTATGCAACCGTTCTTTCGTCTCTTCGACTCGTGCCTTTCTCCTTTACTTTACTATCTCGCTATATCACTATCTCGATCTATCAGCTCTCTCGTTCTCTCGAACACTCCCTCGCTCTCTATTTCGTAGCATCGCGTAGGGCACGGGCAATTCGGTCCGTCTGCCCTAACATGCCTTCGCAATGGTCATGATCTGGTCCAGCACTTGCATGCCTTTGCTTGCATATATAACACACGAATCGTGGCCTATATATGCATCTCGCTTACAGCTTTCTTTCGCTATCGTTCTCTTCATCTGTGACGCTCTCTAGCTTTCTTTCTCTCCATCTATCGCTCGTACTCGGCACAGCAGCAGCCCGAGGTTCTATCGCTTATTTAGATCTCTCTCTCCTTTTCTTTAAAATCTCGCTATATCACTCTCTCGATCTATCAGCTTTCTCGTTCTCTCGAACACTCCCTCGCTCTCTATTTCGTAGAATCGCGGTCTATATATGCATCTCTTCATCTATGCTGCTCTCTCGCATTCTTTCTCTCTATCTATTGCTCGTACTCGGCTCAGCAGCAGCCCGAGCTTCTATCGCTTATTTTGCTCTCGCTTGCATTAGGGCACGGGCAATTCGGCCCGCCTGCCCTTTGACAGTCAATTATAATTATAAGATCAATAATTATTGATCTTCTTCTTCGGTCTACATACCTTTACCAATCCTATTAAATACGCGTACTGCCGCTACATACTAATAAATTGTTATTAAAATAAAACTTCTCGGCTCTTTTCTTAAAATTAGGCCCTAAAACAATAGCTATTTAAAACGCTTAATAGCTCAACACTATCTGTACTGATGTGATCTGTGCAAATTGCAGAGAAAATCATGTAGCTACATCCGTTTCTTGTCCTACAAGAAAGCGAGCGTATGCTATACAAAAGTATGAATCACTTGATATTTTTGATCACGATGCTTTTCCACGACCCTTTTGGCAAAAATCGAATATACTGGTGCATAGCAACATGTCTTCCACGACAGAAGCTGTACATTCTTTTAAACCCTTTAACAAAATGGTTAAAAAAAACAAATATAAAAATACGGAAAGTCTTAATGCACAAAACACAATAAAAGCTAGCAGAATGTTTTGAGAGGGCATGAATATGTTCCAAATGAACGATTCACTCCCGCAACATACATTAATAATATTCAACATAAGACGGCTCTTCACACAGCTGAAACGAGAAGGAATCTGTTAGTCGCTTCTGGGGACGCGACTTTACTTACTTACTCAGTCAGTATGTACATTTTTGAGCTTATAATTTTTTAGGATTTTGGAATTAAAAAAAAACTTTATATTTTACATTTTTTTGCTACATCTGTTATATACCATCTACATCTAACATGTACCATTTAGATTCTATATCTCCTCCGCTAGAGGGCGCTCGCGTACATAACGAGGCAGAGTGTGCAAGCGAGAAAGAGAATGAGTGATTTGTTTCTTGCTGGAGGGGGCAGGGGAAGCAACTGAAAATTAATTTCTTCATTCTGGCTATAATTATGATCCGATTCTGATCTACTTTAGATTCGGCAATCTGGTAGATATGGGCATTCTCTACGATATTGCGTTATTAGTTTTATCGTATTTTTTAAATTGTGCCTGACACAGATTTTCGTCCTTTGTGCGGTAAGAAGGCGAAATTTTTAATATCACATGTGTTCATAAACATGAACAGGACCCAACAGCAGACAACGACCACAAAATACAGTCCTCATGAAGGAGGCCTACAAACCCGCAACTATCTCAACTCTAGCGGATCGCGGGAAAGATGTTCATAAACATGAACAGAATCGACAGCAGTTCACGCCGCAGACAAATACAGTCTACTAGAACGAGGCCTACAAACCCGCAGCTAACTCAACTCTAGCGGATCGCGGGCAAGATGTTCATAAACATGAACAGGAACGACACAGGCCACCCCATAAATACTACATTCCACTTGAAGTAGGCCACTTGAGAAAAGGGACACCTAAATCTAGGACCGGTTCGACCATAAAGTCATCTACATGGGTCTCGTCGAACCCAAATCTGTCGACACACTTGTTGCACAGTCATACACACTTGTCACTATCAAGGATGATCGTGGGAACAAGTGCCGCACATTTGTTCTTTTCTTAGCGTTTTCTTAGTTTAATTATGTTAGAGTTTCCTATAAATAGTGCATAAGTTTTGAGAATAAAACAGTTCGAATTTACAACTCGTCTCAGTAACATCAACAACATGAATCTGGAAACAAAATTTGGTCGACGGACGGACATGGCTATATCGACTCGGCTACTGATGAAGAATATATATACTTTATGGCGTCGGAATCGATTGCCTCTCTGCGTTTCACACATCCACTTTTACCACTAATACAATATACCCCTTAAATCTTATTTGACTACGGGTATAATTAAAGAAGATTGGGCAAGAGAATATATTACTTACGCTACGGGAAGAAATAAAGGTTAGGAAAAGGAAAGGAAATAAAATATATTTCCGTATATATGGAATAGACAAAATTTCGCTTGCTACCTGCTTTTACCTGCAACCTACCATAAAACACTTGACATACAATTTTCAAATGTCCCGCTTACTCTCAAGAACGAAATCGTTTTCCTGGACTCAAATCCTATACTTATATATATCGATTCTTTGAAAAAGAATCTATTGCATCTTTCAAATACATTGCTGAATTCACACGCATATTTCAAAGTTAAAACATTTAATCAAGTCTTTCAAGAACACAATCAGAAGGTGGCGTTAAACCGTGTCAGACGTGGAGGCTAAATAAATCTTTCAACTAATCAACACGATTGAAAGTAACTTAATCAGTAATGTCAAACCGATCGAATTCCAACTGTGTTGGTTTGCTATGTGCCACAGCATGCTGTCTCGGTTGGTTTTAAAATCTCTAGTATTATGGATAGAGAATTGGTTAAATTCACTGCTCAAACACAGTTTACTCAAAGAAAATCGTTACAGTTTTGGAAAGTTTATTAAATTTGTGAGATATATATAAAACAATTTAAGAAATAATTCGGACCAGTCACAGACAAATGTCAGGGTTGTCATTCAACACTTTAATTGAATTGTTTTTCATAAAATACTCAAAGATATGAGCGAAGAGTGGCCAAATGCAAAAGATGTTTTGGGTAACTTTATACTTCTCAGATCTCTAATGAAAAACAATAAAATAAACAAAGACCAGCATTTCACAAAATTATTATTTAAATACTACAACTCTGAGCTAGAAATCTCTAGATATAACAAATCAACACTGACAACTAAATCAGGGCGATAATACTTGATAGGTTAGGGTTAAGTGTAATGTACCATTTAGATTCTACATCTTCTCCGCTACTCGTGCACTGAACGAGGCCCCCACAACTAAAAACGCAGTATCGTAGAGAATGTCCATATCTACCAGATTTCCGAATCTGAATCTGAATCAGATCGGATCATAATTATAGCCAGAATGAAGAAATTAATTTTCAGTTGCTTCCCTCGCCTCCTCCTGCACTAGACATATTATCTATCTCTATCTCCTTCTCGCTCGAACACTCTGCCTCGTTATATACGCGAGCGCCCTCTAGCGGAGGAGATGTAGAATCTAAATGGTAAATGTAGAATCTACATGTTAGATGTAGTATAAAAGTAGAATCGTGTACTCAGAAGCGACTCACACGATCGTTCTCGTTAGAGCTAATTTTTAGTTATTTCTACCTTTGAGTATTTATTTACACTGGAAAGAGTTAGCAAGGTAATTAAAACCCTCAGTTTGACAAGTATTTGTGTATTTCGCGAAACGTTTTCGATTTTTATTTCAGTGCTGCACAACCGCCCGTGTCTGTGTTTATTTATTTGTTAGATGACAGATGTAGCAAAAAAAATAGCAACGGTATATTAAATTTGAATTATCAGGATATGATCTAGTCGTCCAGTCCTACAGCCTTATTTTTTTTGTCTCGTTCAACGTATATTTAAAATTTTCTATTATGTCGCACAGTGCAGTTTGCGCTTAGTTTTACTTGTGAAGTGTGATGATTTTCATATTACTGCTTATACTTACAACGCTTGCTCCTCGTAGTGTTATCCCATTAAATTGCCCTCGGTATTCTGTGCTTTGTAGCTTAAAGATATCTTGAACCATATTCAGGTAAAAATCTCCTTTATAATTTTTTACTGTTGCTATTAATTGTAATTCTAAAGCCGATTGTAGGTGACGTCCTTTTGAATGAATATCCCAAAGATAGTAGTTGTTAATTGTTTTATTAACGTAGGTTATTTGAGCGTTTGGACCAACATATTCCAGTTCCATTGGCAGTAAATGTTTAACTTCTACCCCAACACCCCATAACAACCACTGATAGGTTTTGTTAAAGTATTTATTTGCAGAAGCATCAGCCAAAATACTAATTGCAGCGTTACATCTAGTATTTACTATAACAGAAGTTTTACCATGGCTATTTCGGGTCAGTATAAAGGGTAGATAGTACCTTTGGTTCATATGTACATAATTAACAAATTGGTCATTTTTCATAAACGCAGAAGCAATAAGCAGCAGATCTGTTCCAATTGGAAAATAAAATACATTTATATAATTAATTTTTTAGAAAAACTTTGTGATTCATATACAGTGCCGCTCAACGAAAAAGGATCAGTAGGTAATATCGCTATATCTTTTCAACCAACTTACCGATTTTGATCAAATAATTTCTTTTCTATGGACTGATTAATTGTTAATTTAAAATAAAATTTTCATTTTAAAATGTTTCTGAAAAAAAAATATATGTGTATACTGCCGCAGAGCAGTGTAATTGGGCCAACACTGTACCAAAGACAATATAAGTATAAGATAAATAACGCCATACGAAAATTTGGTACACGATTTTTGAATGCTGGCTCTAGAGCTGGCTCCAGGCTCTCTTGAAATTTTGAAGAGAGAGAGAGAGCGCTCTAGAGTCAGCCGCTCTCTTGTATGCATACAGCATACGAAAGCACACGAAATTGGTTCTATGCCGATGCGACAGCCGAGCCGAGTCGTCGCGACGACTGTATGTGTGCACATGCATACGTTTTTTACAGCGCTGTCGAAATATACCCTTCACTTTATAAGTTTAAGTTAATTTAGCAAGACGCTTACCACCCCAATATTAATAAACTCTTTTATTGTATATCCCTGCAATGATAATTTCTTTTAACATGGTATATTCGATAATAATTAGCGGATATACTTATATAAAAGTACATAATATATTTAATACATGACTTCACATTGGAATAATTGTCACTAGGGTATTCAGCGCGCGACGTATTCAACGCCCGTAAATAATTTTGTTTCTCAACTCATTAAAAGGTTTTCGTCTCGAAAATCGTCTGTTTCGCACAAGTACGCACACATACGCACTTGCTGGTTCTGTGTGTACTCACACATGCAAGCGGATTCTATTTTTAGATTCGTACGCTGTCAAATTTGTGTGAGCGAGATGGCGCGAATTTCGTCGCCGGCTGAAAAATTGCCTTGCATATGGCAATTGAAATGTATGAGCGTTCCGCATCTTATACTTATATTGTCTTTGACTGTACACTGTTGACACACATTATAAATTCGCAAGCAGAGCGCCACCTGACGAAGCTTTGTCATCACAGGAACATAAAACTACCTGAACCCTAATTTCAAAACCCCCAGTATTTGTAAATCTATTAAATATAAATTGTTCGCAGTCGCTTAATATTAATTGCTAATAACACCACTCGGCAAAACTGAACTTTATTTTCCGCTTCGAACCAACCCGAATTTTTTTTATACGTTCGGAGCTTTTAATTATACCCGTAACCAAAAAAGAGTTAAGGGGTATATTAGATTTGTGGTAAAAGTAGATGTGTGTAACGCAGATAAGGAAACGTTTCCGACCCCATAAAGTATATATATTATTGATCAGCATCAATAGCCGAGTTGATATAGCCATGTCTGTCTGTCCGTCCGTCTCGATGAGCGCCTGGATCTTAGAGACTATAAGAGTTAGAGCAACCAAATTTTGTATCCAGACTGCTGTGATATCACACTGTTACAAGTGTATTTCAAAATTTCGCCCCGCCCCCTTCCGCCACTACAAAGGACGAAAGTCTGTGTCAGCCACAAATTTAAAGATACGCTAAAACTAAAAACGCAGTATCGTAGAAAATGACCATATCTACCAGATTGCCGAATCTGAATCAGGTCGGATCATAACTATAGCCAGAATGAAGAAATTAATTTGAGATAGCTAACCTACCCACATTCTCTCTCTCACTCACACCACGTGCAGTGTGCGACCTGCTTTCCCGTTAAGCAAAAATCAAATATGTATGTATGTAATAAACCCTTAAGTACATAATATATGTATTTATAATATATACATTTTTTTGTGTAATACATATGCAGTTGTGTAAATCAACGTAGTGTGTGATCGGAGGGGAGGGGACCAGCGAATGCAAATTTTCAGTCTCTTTCCAAAAAAAAAAAAGGTGCGCAGTCTGCTTGTTGATGCCTTAGAACAGTCCCCTCCTCCCACATTAACAAATCATTTTGTCTCTTTTACCAACATCTGGACTAAAGTGAGAAAGCGAGAGTGCGTGCTTTGCAATATCCCATGTAAGCAACAAGAAAATCACTACCCACGGCCCACCTAGGCAATAAGTGAACAAATTATGTACATATAAATATTTTTAAAACCAATGGACTATGTATGTACATACATACGTACAGTTACTTATGTACATACATATCCATATCAATGTAGGGAGGGGGACCAGCGAATGCAGGCTGTCGTCTAAACATCCATTTAAAAATAATGAGAATTGTCCGTTAAAACAAACGCGAAATCTAAAACACTACGGCTGGCTCTGTCTCTGTCTCTCCCTATCTCTCTCTTTCCCCTTTCACAATCAGGGCCGGTTTTAGCGCCTGTTCGCAAAATTTTAGGGGGCGCCAAAAGGGAAATTTATTGAAAATGTTTATTAGTATAGCTCGATGGAGTGCGAAATATTACGGTTATATTTGGCAACATGGCAACATGGGGCGTCATAACACGTAATTCCGGCCCTGTCCACAATTCCACAAGTTAGATGCTTTTTCATGTCTTTTGCATGATCTTCCCCTTTACATGCATATTTATGTTAGTAGCATGTTAGAATGAGATCAGATCTTTGAAGGCACTCCGCGTCTGCCTCATGAACGAACGCATGTCTTTTTCCACAGCACGGCATTCCTCACAATTATAATGCAGGCCGTTTTTCTGTGGCGTCTATTACACGGCCCGAGATCCCTACACATTTTGCGTGCACTACGCTTTCGCAAAGCCAGCAGGGGATATTGGGCTGGTCATTGGTGATCTGCTTCTTGCAGGTTTTTTTGGCACAGACGACAGTAAATTCCATATTTATGTCTTTTATTTTTTTTTACTTTGCGAAAAAAAAGTTCAAAACAAATAGCAATCAGACCACTGTGCAGAGAAAATGCTTAGAGCAATGCTTAAAGCGAAATCGGTAAAAGATGAGAGAGGAGAGTGGTTGCAGCAACAGCTTATAAGTGAGAGCGTTACTGCACAAAAGTTACAAGAGCGAGAGCGAAAGAACAGTTATTAAGAGTTAGTTGATAGATAGAGTGATAGACGGCAATAACTACGACTGTTCGATCAAACTCTTAATGCCATAACATATTATAATAATCACTTAAATGACCCTCGCCTTGTAGTACCTTACGCTCATTTTCACTCTCTTTGTTACGCTCTTGCACTAAATTTGTAATTGAATTCACCACATTAGAAGCCCGCTTATGCTCAGTGCTCATGCACCTAGAAACCACTTAGAACCCCCTCGACTTTTCGGATTATTCTTGGATTCCAGCAAATTTCTTTGCATCGAGTTTACTTAGCTCACTGGAGATTGACACACCCCCATCCTTGAACAACTATATTGAGGAAAACGCTCCTCGATCAAACATTTTGTCGCCCAACGTGGGGCACATGTGTTAATTCTGTGAACAATTAAATTACTCGCATTTTATGTATATTCCATCAAACACTTCGTCGGTACATAATTTGCAAGTGCAACAACTGCACTTTCGTTTCGTCTCGCAGTTGCCATCGAAATTGCTGAAAATCATATCAGAAGCTAACTGATCGATCGCGGGTTCATTAACCTCTCACTGTGCTCTCGCCACTCTCGCTTAATTCTATCATTCGCTTCTCACCCACATCGCATCTAACGGCGCTTGCGCTCTCGTTTCGTTTGCATTGCTGCTACCTGCTTTGGTCCATCGGTCAGCGCAGTTCTCTATCTATTCGAATTTCTCCGCTTCACTTTCGCTTTCGTTGCCGTCGTTGGAATTTTTGCTCACTTTCTGGACTGGAATTGCGCTCAACCCTTTTTTGCCGTCGTCGCTCGCTTCTAAATTTGTTCTCTTGCTGCTGCTGATTTGGTACCTTCTTGCTGTTGTTGCGAGCATTGAATTTGGAATCTCTAGTTCTGTGTGCGTGTAATTTACACTACACAACACAATGACAACGCTCGAAGATTTGAAACGCCAACGGAGCAATATAAAGCGCAATATTTCTCGTATCAAATCCGTGGTGGAAGGCAAATCGGAAAACCCAATTTGTAATGATGAGCTTCGCTATCGCTTGAGCGTCTTGGAAACATATTTCAAGAAAATTCTAAGCGTTCAATCTGACATCGAGGATCTTAGTCCGAACGATGAAGGACGTGCGGATTTGAAAGATACCTACATAGCAAGAAAGCTATCCATAAAGGAAAAACTAGGAGGAGATCTGAACGCTAGCATATTGACGCCGGATCACCACCCGCCGCCAGTGCGGTCATCGTTGCCGAGGCTGTCGCTGCCTACCTTTCACGGCACTTATGCGAATTATAAGAATTTCATGAATTCGTTCGATCAACTTATTGTGCGTGAGTCTGGACTGTCTAACATAGAAAGGATTAATTATTTACTGACCTGCCTAAAGGGGCCGGCGTCCGAAGGCTCTTGAAAAACTCAAAGAACGTTATGACAATTCTACTCTTATTTTTCTAGAAGGAATCGAATCATTGTTTGCACTACAATCTGTGGAAAGGGCTAACAGTCAGCAGCGTCGCAGTTTAGTGGATAAAGCCTCCGCTATCGTCAGCTCTTTAGAATCCATCGGCAAACCTGAGAATATTGCTCAAGCTATGCTCACCTATATAGTTATGGAGAAGTGTGATCAGCCAACTCGGATTAAGTGGAAGGAATCGCTGGACTACAAGACTCTGCCGACCTGGCTAAAATGCACACAGTTGTTGGAACGCCACTGTCAGTTTATCCATTCGTCTGGAACCTCGGCTGGTACTTCGTCGCAACGAAAGGCTGAAACCAATCGTCATTCAAATCACCATACAACCTCATCGTTTGCCATTACTAATTTG
Organism: Drosophila ambigua; assembly: GCA_018150905.1. NCBI lineage: Eukaryota > Metazoa > Arthropoda > Insecta > Diptera > Drosophilidae > Drosophila > Drosophila ambigua. The sequence goes on from JAECWS010000098.1 coordinate 316,536, forward strand.
TCTTGTACCCTTTGTTCTAGTTCTGTTCATAAAATTACGAACTGTTCGCTGTTCAAGGCTATGAACAGCAATCAACGGTTCGATAATGTGAAACGCCTCGGCCTCTGCATCAATTGTCTTGGAAACGGCCATAGAGTGGCACAATGCTCATCGAATCATCGTTGCCGTACCTGTAATCGGAATCATCATTCACCCTTGCATCACTCTCAGCCGCAATAAACACCACAATCGTCAGAAGGACAAACCTCAACTCCAGCACAAGAAACACAATCATCGCTACTCTCCTGGCCACCTACTGCTAGTCAGTCTCATCAAGCAGCGTCTCATTCACACATGGAAGTAGCAGCAGAGGATCAGATACTGTTAGCGACAGCGATGATATTGGTCAAGGATGTCTCAGGTGAATACAAACTTGGTAGAGCATTGCTTGATTCGTGTTCGCAGGTTAATTTTGTAACCGAGAACTTCGCTCAAAAACTTCGCCTTCGTCGTGAAAAGCACCACATCGGAATCCGCAGTATCGGAGAGTCCCTTAACCTTAAGGCTCGTACGACGACTTCTATTAAGTCGGGCACATCTGGTTATCAGCTAACTCTCCAGTTCGGAATAGCATCTCACATTGTCTACCAGCCAGATAGTGAGATCGACATATCAAATTATAACCTACCTGCCAATACTCCACTGGCAGATGAATCGTTCATTAGGTCTAAGCGCATTGATTTGTTATTGCGAACCGAAGCCTTCTATGGAGCTCTTGCTGTTGGCCAGATTCGCATTGGTCCCAATCTTCCCACGTTGCAGATGACTCTGTTCGCTTGGGTTGTTGCTGGGAGGTACCAACGCCAACAGAATATACAGCCATCGTTGTGCTTGGTGACTGTAGAAGAGTAGATCGACAAAAACTTACAGCAGTTATGGAAGGTTGACTCAATCGGCGATTCAAGAGCTAAAATTCTCCCAACTCATCGTCGCTGTGAGGAACACTATAGAGATACAACACAGAAGGATGCCAGTGGGCGAATTGTCGTGCGCTTGCCATTCCAAGAAGACCCAAACTGTCTTGGAAATTTAGTCGATACAGCTCGTAATCGATTTTATGCCATTAAGAGACGTCTTGCTCGTTTACCGGAGATTCGCTCGCAGTATCTATCGTTTATGCAGGAATATGAAAGTCTTGGTCACATGTCCATAGTACCGAAGCCAAACTTAGAGGAACCACATTATTACATTCCTCACCATTTCGTTCTCAAGCCAAGCAGCACCTCGACGAAGCTCAGAGTCGTATTTGACGCTTCTTGCCGTACAACATCGCAGAAGTCACTTAACGATATTCTGTTAGTCGGTCCGACCATTCAGGATGATTTGTACCTGCAATTGCTACGATTCCGCATGCATAGGTTCGGCATCACTGCTGACGTCACTAAGATGTATAGACAGGTGCTTGTGGGGGAGAAGGATAGAAAATTCCAGTATATTTTGTGGCGAACGTCCCCAAATACCGAGCTTCAAACCTATCAACTCAATACCGTAACATATGGGACCGCGTCCGCCCCATACCTCGCAACTCGTAGTTTGCATCACTTGGCGGATGATTGTAAGGATATGTGGCCCTTAGGAGCTGCAGCTGTTAAAAAGGCGTTTTGTGTTGATGATCTTCTGGGAGGGGCTGATGAAATAGAAACACATCGTCGCTAAGATTATTCTTCAGGAGTTGTGGCTGTTAAAACTGGATTGGGACGAGTCTATTCCACAGACTATAAGCAATGCATGGAGCAACTTTTTGGAGTCATTGAATTCACTCTCGTCGCTATCGGCACCGCGGTTTTGTTTGCAGCCCGACGCCAGGACTATTCAACTGCATGGATTTTGCGACGCCTCGATTCGGGCATACGGCTGCTGTATTTATGTGCGCACAGAGAATTCGCTAGGACAGGTCGCAGTGAAATTGTTCACGTCTAAGTCGAGAGTAGCGCACATTTGCTGTCTCAGCTGTTCTCCAAAATCAAGGATATATTCTCTGAACACAACATCACGTCATATTTTTGGAGCGACTCACAGCTCGTATTGCATTGGCTGCAACAACACTCAATCACGTTATCGACCTTTGTTGGGAATAGGGTTTCTGACATTCAGGAGATGACGTCTGGTGGAAAGTGGCGCTACGTCCCAACATATCAAAATCCAGCTGATCTTCTGTCGCGAGGCTGCAACGTTAGCGAGCTTATCAAATCGACATGGTTTTCTGGTCCCTTATTTCTGCTGGAAGATTCGTTGAAATGGCCCACCAGCAGTAAACAGCTTGTCATTGATATGGACGTGGTCAACTCGGAGAAGCGGAAAAGCATGTTCACCGCGGTACAGGAGAGAAATTATATCCTCGAGATAGTCGATAATGTCAGCTCGTACAGTCATAGTCTTCGTCTCATTGCCTGGATGGTAAGGTTCATAAAGAGATGTCGGAAGCAATCGACGCCTACCACATCCTCACCGACACCAAATGAGCTTCGTTTTGCTTCGCACCGCCTTATTTGGAACATTCAACAAACTCATTTCACAGAAGATATTCGTTTACTTCAGAACCAAAAACCATTGAAGAGTAGTTTGAAGTAGAGGTGGGCGCGGGCCTCTTTTTTGAGGCCCGGCCCGGCCCGAGCACGAAATGAAATTTTTAGGCCCGAATAAGCCCGGCCTGGTCATATTTAACAAGGGGCCCGGGCCCGGCCCGATACTTCCAACAATTATCAACTGCATAAAAATACACATATAGACATATTAGTTTTTATTTCTTAAATCTAAATAAGTTACATATTTTTATAAAGAAATATTAGTTTATCTAAATTAGCGCTTGTTAGCCTGGTCCTCCTATCATTTAAAATATTTCCTGATGTGGAAAAAACGCGCTCACTCGTTGCTGAGCTAGCAGGAATCCTCAGAAATATACAAAAATATACCGTCCAATCCTTAGAAATATACCGTCCGACCCTCAGATATATTCGGAATATACCTTCTCTCCTTTTCAAAATATACCATAAATATACTTCTTCGGGCCTAGCGGGCTTTTAGCTAACGCACGAAGCCCGCACGACTTCGTGCCAAACTCGATTTGAGGCACGAACCCCGCAGTTTTCATGACGAGGCATGCGGGACACGAAGCCCGGCCCGGCCCGCGCCCACCTCTAGTTTGAAGTTTCTTACTCCCTTTTTAGAACTCGTAAATGGATTCGAGCTCGTCAAGGTTGGTGGACGATTGGAATATTCAGACCTACCAGACGGTCAAAAACATCCGTTGCTGCTGCCTAGCCAGTCTAAACTTGTTTGGAATTATATTCGTCACTTGCATATTCGCAACTATTACGCTGGCCCTAAGGACTTAGTCGCTCTCATTCGTTTGGAATACTGGATCGTTAACGCCAGAGACTTGGCACGTCGAATTGTCCGCTCCTGTGTACACTGTGTTCGCTACAGACCAAAGCTGCTACACCAACTTATGGGCTCATTACCACCGTCTCAACTCTCTCCTGCCCGACCGTTTGAACGCTGTGGAGTGGATTTTTGTGGACCCATTAATACCTATATACGGATTCGAGGAAAGGGGCCTTCAAAATCGTATCTGGCCGTGTTCGTTCTCACCAAAGCTGTTCACTTTGAAGTAGTTTTCGACTTATCAAAGAAGGCGTTCTTGGATGCATTGAAGCGGATGGGAGGTCGTCGAAAGTTACCGGCAGACATTTTCTGCGATAATGCCACTAATTTTGTCGCGCGATCAAATCAACTGATTGAACTCAAAAGGTTTATGTTCAACGAGAAGGAACGTGTGAGTCGCTTCTGGGGACGCGACTCTACTTATACCCGTACTCAGTCAGTATATACATTATTGAGCATAATTTTGTATTGCTACGTTGGCTATCTACATCTACAATGTATATTATACATCTAACATGTACATCTCCTCCGCTAGGGGTTGCTCGCGCACTGAAAGAGACTGAGTAGCGTGGTCGCGGGGCGGGGGAAACAACTGAAAATTAATTTCTTCATTCTGGCTATAATTATAATCCGATCTGATTTAGATTCGGCAATCTGGTAGGTATGGATATTCTCTACGATACTTTAGTTTTATGTTCTTTATGGGGTCGGAAAATTTTCCTTCTCTGCGTTACACACATCCACTTTTGCCACAAATCGAATATACCCCTTAACTCTTTTTTGAGTACGGGTATAAAAAGGACACCCAAGATGAAATTTATAGATTTTGCGCCACAGATTTTTATTAATTTCCACTTTATTCCTCCCAAGGCGTTCGTTGCCTGAGAGATCTCTCGAAAACGTCAAGTTGTCGAATTTGGACCGCTACGACATGATCACCACCGTCAAGCAACGGTTTTGGCAGCAATGGTCGATGGATTACGTCAACGAATGCGATCTCGCACGAAATGGACAGCACCCTCAACGAATCTCACTGAGGGCACAATGATCATCATTCATGAGGACAACCTGCCCCCACTACGCTGGAAACTAGGCCGAGTGCAGTCTACAGTGCTCGGAAGGGATGGTCGTGCACACGTGGTGCACCTCCGCACCTCGAATGGAACTTGCTGCAGGCCAGTACACAAGTTGGCAATTCTTCCGGTAGTTTGAAAACAATCCTTTCAACGGGGACGGGATGTTCGATCAAACTCTTAATGCCATAATATAATATAATAATCACTTAAATGACCCTCGCCTTGTAGTACCTTACGCTCATTTTTACTCTCTTTTTTACGCTCTTGCACTAAATTTGTAATTGAATTCACCACATTAGAATCCCGCTTATGCTCAGTGCTCATGCACTTAGAAACCAAATAAATAGTCATTGGCTAGTACTCAACTGAACCCCTCGACTTTTCGGATTATTCTTGGTTTCCAGCAAATTTCTTCGTATCGAGTATTAGCACACTGGAGATTGACACACCCCCATCCTTGAACCACTATATTGAGGAAAACGCTCCTCGATCAAACAACGACAAAAGAGCGGCTAAATGTAATGAGAGGGCGTACTTACGAAAAGCAACAACACAAACACACGAATAACCGACGCACAAAATTAATTAAATAAGTTGTGTTTTTACACAATTATCAGGCATGCACCCGCGGTAAAAGATGATTTTAGTGTAAGTTAGTTAGAGAGTTAAATTATAGATCAAAAACACCGGCTTTTTAAGTTCAACAAAAGGAAAATGCGGAGCTCAAAACAAAAACACGTCTGGTCACTATGAAAGAGAACGAACGATGGTTGAAAAAGGCCTGGTCTTTCAAGGGGGGGTGTATGTTCGGAGCTGCAGCCGGTAATAGTTCTTAAGAAATTAATATCACATAGTCACACATCATATCTTATACTGAAAATAACTCTCTCAGTACGTTCCCGTACCCACACACATATGTCATTACTGCTTATAGCCATTGCATCGCCCTGTTCTCGCATCAGTCCAAAATATTTGTCGAACGCATCGAATCGTAGTTCACGGCCACGGTCTCAAACTCTTGTAACCCATCGAGAAATAAAAAACCTTTGTAAAATTTACCAACGGATTCAATTATTTGTAAATGTTGAGTCAGAGTTGCCGAAAAAATCTAATAAAATATAACCGTAAAAAATATTTCCGTTTTATGTCTAAATATTTTAGATTTGTTCCTTAAATTAGGGAAGAAAAAAATGTTGTCCTAGCTTGAGTACTTTTTGAGAAAAATACATTAACCTTTGCCTTTTAAAAACTGTTTTCTTCATTTTTTTTTAAACAGAAAAATGGCCCAACTTTGAATGCGATTATAAATCTTAGACATTTTTTGTAAATTATAAAATATTGGCTTTGAATAGCTTGACCAATTCATAACTGAAGTGTAACAAAAGTTTTGCCACATTCAACAACGCGATATCCGACTTTTGCAACGAGTTTTCGGAAAACGAGCCACTGTGCGCCGGCCCATGCACAGTGGGCGGAAATGCCTTTTTTTGGCATTAACCCCAAAATTAAGATGTAATATTATCATAATTTTATTATTACTCCCTTTAAATAAATGTCCATTCTGCATAAAAATATAAACAAAATATTTGTTTGACCATCCCTGGCTTTTTGGTAGCCCTTTAAAGTCAGCTGTTTGAGCCTGTCAAAATTTTCATTCTTTCTGGCTGTAAATATTTTCTACGTTTGAAGGTCCACCATCTCCATTTAAAGCAACAACATTATTTAATATGGATAATTTACATCAAGGTATTAAGAATGTAGTTTAGAATGCTTTAGTTAGATGTTGTTTTGTTTCGTTCTGATTTCAATGCTTTTGTTGGCAGATGTTTTATTTCTAACCTAACCTCAAAATAGTAATCTTTGTTGGAGTAGAAGTAGTAAGATATTGTTTATGTTGTAGTGTGTGTTATTATATGTATATTTAAATAGAGTTAACAACTTAAGCGCATATTTGCGCAATTTCGAGTTATTTTCATGTATCCAGACAAGGTCAATATTCGTCGAGGCGATTTGCTGGAAATTTGATTGAGCAATCGACGCAGCATAAGCGCTACCTTTGACTGGATGTGCCAACAAATAAATGATGATTCTCTTCCAGAGATTGCTCTAAATGACATCAAAATAAAAATAAAAAACTTCATTGCCCAAACTAATAAGATGTTGAATAAAGCAAACAGACATGTTGAGCGATTTAAACAAACAAATGAGAGCTGGCTCGCATCAGAAATATCATTTTCCATTAAAAGGGACAAGGATAAAGGTGGACGGCCGTTTCTAGCTTATGAAGAAGGAGGATCGCGTTTGAAACGAAAATTGGCTTCGGAGCTTTCCAAAGAAAAGTCAACAGCTCTCCTTATTCACGCAGCTGCCATTTCTGCTAAGAAATCTCGGGATAAAGACACGTCACATATTCTTAATGAAACCTTAAAGACTGCTAACAAATCAAAGCTAAGGGAACAACTTTCACATAAAAATCCCATTATGTTATCAGCTGATGAGGCCTTAGCCCTTATTATTGAAAATTCGTTTTCCAAGCAACAATACAAAAACATACGAGCAATTTGTATTGAAAATAATTCCAACATATTTCCAAGCTATGAGAAGGTGAAGGCAGCAGACCTCAGAATATGAGTATATCAGAAACTATTGCTGAAGTTCCTTTGCAGAACTTACTGGACCACACCGCATCTCGAATAATATTACTTCAAAGAACAATTTCGAACAATTCTAGGATATAAGTAAAATAACGCTATCAGTAAGCTACGGATTTGACGGTTCTACTGGGCAAAGTATATTCAAGCAACGGTTTAATGAAGCAGAACCACAAAGCCTGGACCAATCTTTGTTCGTCACGACAATAATCCCACTTCAAATGATCGATGAACATGGTCGAATAATCTGGAGGAACCAAAACCCACAGTCTGTTAAGTATTGTAGGCCACTAAAAATAGAATTCGCTAAGGAAAGTCGGGAACACATTTTAAATTCAAAATCACATTTAGATTTTCAAATTGAAACCTTACATCCATTTCTGTATCAGGAAAGCCAAAAGAATGTAGAAGTTGTTTTTAACTTACACATGACTCTTATAGATGGAAAGGTATTAAATACTTTAACTGGGACACGTTCCACCCAATCATGCCCTATTTGTGGTGCTGGTCCAAAAAACATCAAACATTTGAGCCAAACCCTAATACTTTTCAGTATGAAGTAAGTCCTCTTCATGCATGGATTCGATTCTTGGAGTTCGTTTTAAACATATCATACCGAACTGGTCTGCAGAAATGGCGGGTCAGTAGCGATTCAGACAAAGCCGCAATGTTGAATCGAAAAAAAGAAATAGAAGCCAAACTTTGGAAGGAAATGGGATTGCATATAAACAAACCAAGCCAGATCAGGTACAAAATGTACAACCCTTTTTCGTTTGCTTTGTTCCCAATTGGCAGTTGAGCCCGGACACAGGATATAATTTTTTTTCGACTTTTCCTGAGTTTTTAAAGTCAAAATTTCGTAAAAAATACTGCACAAAAATCATCATTTTTGCATTTTAATGCTTTATATTTCCCAGACGGTAAGCTGAACTCGCAAAGTGTTTGGGCTTATCTTCGAGCTGTTTTAAATATCTTTTCAAAATAGCAAAGTTCTTAAGAACCAGATGAAACATACTAGAGTTATGTGAAAAAAACAAGTGCAACCTCTGAAAAAAGCTTTAAAAAATAATACCAGACTTCAAAAATTCTTAAAAAAAAATTTCTGCCATAGAAAAAAAACCATAATTCTTTAAACAATTTTAAAGCCCCATATCTATCAGAAAAAGTCGGCTTGGATCCTTGAGGAAAAAAAAGTTCGGTTTTGTCGAGTAGTAATATAAGCAATCCGCTGACTGAATTTTCACTTAACGATTCCGCGCTTAATCCGCTGCAGTCCGAGGTGGCGACCTAGGGCGATTCGGACGATATCTTATCTTAGGAGCAATATATTTCATCTTAATTATATTGAAAGCATTATTTTTTTCTTTAATTAAACATTAAAATAAATAGCTCATTGCAGTAAAACTTCCTTTACGTAAAAGGAATAGCAAAAAAGTCATAGCGATCATTATACAAAAACTGGTATTTGTAATGAACTAAATTAGCAGTAGTTTGAGAAGACAATCGAATTTGGTTTGTGACAATGCCAAAACAAAAGAAATCTCTCGGAATTCTGTGGCACGGCGGAAATCCTCTGCTCGGTTTCCCATTTCACTAGTGATTTCTGTGGCAAGTTTTATAAAAGACGTCAAATTCCTTTCGCGCAAATGGACCAATTTAAAGCAGAAGTATACAGATTAATACGAGCAGGAATTTGGAAGCCGATCAAGTTTAGCAATTTGGCATCCCTCATTGTGATTGCAGCTAAGCCAGGTGGAGCAATTCGGATTTGTGGTGACTTTAAGCAAGCAGTCAACGCACAAATCGATATAGAGCAGTATTCATTGCCAACAAAAGAAGACCTTTTTCTCGTCATTCGTCACGGTAAGCAATTAAGCAAAAAAGACTTCAAAATATGAATAGGAATATGGAATAGGATGAGGGTTGGAAGCAACTCATGGTCGTAAAGACACTTTTGGGACTTTTCCAGTATCAACGCCTTCCTTACGAGATTGCCAACGCACCTGCAATCTTCCAAGTATACCTCGAGCAACTTCTAAAAGGAAAAGGCTGTGGCAACTATTTCGATGACATTATCATCTCAGCTCCGATGAGCAAAGAACATCTGAACCGAATCGCCAAAGTTCTCAACATTCTTCAGGAGAACGGCATCAAATGCAAGAAGGAAAAATGATTATTTTTCAAGGATGAATTTGAATATTTGTGTCGCAGAATCAGCCAAAAGGGTATTCTTCCAGACAGCTCTGGCTTAGAGGCTGTAAAACTCTTGAAGCCGCCTTCTAGCTTACAACAATTATAAGCTTTTATGGGTAAAGTAAGTTTCAAACTACTCTCAGCTGGCTTTGCCTCTGAACCAGCTTTTCAGAAAAAACGTTCAATACCGCTTTGGTCTACAACAGCCTGAAATTTTAGAATATTTTTTCTAAATTAACTTTAACAAAAAACCGAGTTTGGTCACATCATTAAAGCCTCGCAGTTAGCTCACTTCTCTTTTACTAGCAACCGATGACTCTTCATAAGGTATCGGTGTAGTCCATTTTTTTTTTGTCTGGACGTTGATATGCAATGACTGCACCATCAAGTGGCCAATGCGACACCAAGCCGAAGCCTGTTACGCGCGGAACCCAGGCAGAAACGCAGCCCCTCCTCCACCCAATAGACCGAGGGGCGTTGCCGCATGACGCGCGACACGTGTTACCGAGCAGGAAACGTAAAGCTTATGCGGCTCAACAAGTCAAGGCTATCTACGTCACCCTTGATCAGGCTGTACATAAATATAATTTCTACTACTAACTAAGGTTGGAAGCTTTATTAAAAGCAATCTACGAGGGAAAGATGACAGAGCAAAAAGTAAAAAGATTTTCTGGACTGATTCTATACGGTTCTGGTGTACTTTGTACTAGGGGCACCATACACAAGAGACGTACTCTAAAATCGGATGAACAAGCGAGGTATAGAGGGTCTTCGTTATAAAGGAGTCGTCAAATTCCTTTGACCACCTCTTTATAAACCCAAGCACGCCCATGTCCTTATTTACCATGGTACAAATGTGTTCAGAAAATCAAAAGATTAGGCGGAAACCCTAAAAGTTAAATTTTTTGGGCTAAAAGGGAATGGTTTACAGAATCGAATGCTTTGCTGAAATTAGTGTAAATGACATCCGTCTGCAAGTTACCTTGAAAGCCTTTATTGATAAAAGAGGTAAACTCTAATAAATTTATGGTTTTGATCGTCCCCTTATAAATCCGTGCTGGGACGGATATATAAGTGATTTGCAGAGATGTTGCAAATGCGGCGTTAACATTTTTTCAAACATTTTAGGAATAGCGGATAACTTAGATATACCTCTATAATTATTTGCATCAGACTTGCTACCTTTCTTATGGAGTCTAATAATAAAAAAATTCCTTCCAGATGGGAGGGAAGCATGAAGAGTTAATGGATAGGGTGAATATTTTAAGCAGGGGTCTACATAGATCGTCGGCACAGTACTTAAGTACACAGCCGGGAACTGCGTCGGGACCTGGTGAAAACACCAGCTTAACTAGTCGAAGATCATGAAGCAGTGAGCTTTCATTTAACAAGGGGCTGAAGATGCCATTCGACCTTGGTAAACTGTATGGATACGGCTGACCAGAGTAGGTTGTTTGGAAAAATTTGGCAAAGAGATCGGCAATTGTCTGATCATTGTTTGCTGACATATTGAGAAATTAAAGTCATGTCGTGACTGGGAACAATATTATTCGACTCGTTTCAGTTGCAGTCTAAGCTTCAATCAGCAAGTGGAAGTGCTTATCAGGTCAAAAAACAAAAATAACCACAACAAAGCAAGACTCATAAAAATTGCAAAAACTGTAAAGACCTAGAAGGCTTTACAGACCCATACGATAGACCATGCGGCCGAGGACTGGCCATGAAACTAGCACTGTAGGCAGTACCTTCATCATTATTTACTTTTTTGTATTTTGTATGTATTTTTTTTGTATGCCCCACCCACAACGCTACCCGCCACTGAAGGCCAAATTGAAATATCATCGTTCACTTTTCTTTTAATTAATAAGTAGTTATATAAGTAATAATCTCGCCACGCCTAACTCGCTATTCAAAATAACGCGTATCTGTTTTCAGTAACAGAAAACACACGAACACGCCACGAACGCCATGGCTACGCGAACCCCGCGCATATCCAACTCAGCCCAGTTCATTACCATTACATTGGTCATACTTAAGTTTTAAGAAATAACCACATGGTGCAGTCAGGGACCTCACTATTGAATATAACTCGAATAAACACATTATTTTGTAACCAAAGCCCACGTCTCGAGTCATTTTATTCAAATTAACTACCAACGCCCTTGTCTTCCTGACCTTTTTGAGCATTAGCGGCAACGCACTGCCTCGCCTTCTCCTATTCCCACTGAGCCTTTGCTACAACGCACTCCTCTGCCTCGACTTCTCCTAATCCCACTGAGCCTTTGCGTCAACGCACTTCTTTGTTTCGCCTTTTCCTGATCCTTCTGGGCCTTGGCGACAACGCACTGATCAGCCTCGCCTCGCCTCTCCCCGATCCTCTCGAGCCTTCTGCGCTGCCCAACCCACCTCGTTTCCAAGCCACGCCTGTCCCCTATCCTCAAGCACACGCTCCTGGTAGCGTGACCAACCACCACCTAAAGTACCGATCCACCAAGATCCATCCTGGGACACCGGGCAGACTCACTCTTCTTAATAAAAAAATCATCGATTACACGTGCAATGGAGAAGTAGAAACTTGTAAATAAACAAGAGCAAGCAGAGGCTAATTAAAACAAAAAATACTGCAAGCACAAAAACTACTTAAACTTACCACTTTCCATGACCTCCCCATCTCCGCCACCGAACACAAGACACTCAACTCCTCTAAGGATGTAATTTACTCAAACGAATTGCGTGACATTCAAGAAGAAATTATTCTCAGTAAGCTCAAACTACAAAACGTCACAGAAGTCAGAAAAATACTAAAAAAAGAAAACAGCGCAATTAAAGAAACTGGACTAATCACCGTCACCTTCCCATCACTTACCCTACCAGAAACAATAATGATCGGTTATGAAGACTTGGACACCCCACTACAATCTGAAAAAGCCCTAAAGCTTGCACAAAATGCTCCGCTGATGAACACAAACAACCAAACAACCATAACAAACACATCCCCATGGATAAAACATGCCCAGAATTGATCAAACAGAAATAACTTACAACCATAAAAACATTAGAAAAAGTCGACCACAAAACTGACCTCGGAATCTATTACACACGCCACACACATCAAACCTGGTGATGGAGTGGAGGGTCCAAATCCTACTGTCTCGTGGTGACCCTCGACATAAGGAACGCGTTCAACTCGGCCGATTGGAGCCGCACGCTAGAGGCCCTTCAGCGCTTCAGCATCCCTGGATACCTACAGAGGATAGCACGTAGCTACTTCAGCGACAGGGTGCTGACTTACGAGACCAGTCTGGGTTCCAGGGCATACAAAGTCTCAGCCGGAGTCCCTCAGGGCTCCGTTTTGGGACCCCTGCTCTGGAACGCCATGTACGACGGAGTCCTGAGACTACCGTTGCCAGCCAACACCAGCATGGTGGGATTTGCGGACGACGTCGCCATAGTGGTGGTGGCCAAGCACCTCGCCGCAGTGGAGGAACTCGCCAACGCGGCCGTCCGAGCCGTGGAGTCGTGGCTTACGGTCGCAGGATTGGACCTGGCAGCACAGAAGACTGAGGCGGTGCTTATATCGAGCCGGAAAGCTGTAGAAACAGCAAGTGTGCAGGTCGGTGGCACTACGATACGCTCGCAGAGGTCAATCAAGTACCTCGGGGTGCTCATCGACACACGCCTCTCCTTCAAGGAGCACTTGGAGTACGTGCAGAGGAAGGCCAGCGGAACCGCAGGAGCGCTCTCGCGAATGCTTCTCAACACCAGAGGCCCGAAGCATGCAACGCGGAAACTCCTGACGAGCGTGGTGACGTCGCAGATCCTGTACGCTGCGCCCGTGTGGGCGAAAGCCGCTCAGGTGAAAACCTACATGCGAGGCGTGGAGGCGACGTACAGGCTGTGTGCCTTAAGGATCGCGTGCTCGTTCCGGACTGTGTCGGACGAAGCAGCGCTGGTCATAGCCGGGCAAGTCCCACTCAGGGAGCTGATAAGGGAGAGAAAGGATGTCCATACGGCCACGCAGGGCGGAAGCGAGGCGACAAGAGCCGAGCTGAAGGCTACCGCAAGGAGGAACAGCATCAGCAGATGGCAGACCCAGTGGGACAGCTCAACCAAGGGGCGCTGGACACATTCCCTCATCCCGAAGCTGCAAGACTGGATCGAGAGGAAGTACGGCCAGGTAGATTTTTATCTCACCCAGGCGCTTAGTGGACACGGCTGCTTTCGCAGCTACCTCAAGCGCTTTGGCCATGAGACGGAGGACTGGTGCCCAGCGTGCGGCACCGGCATAGTGGAGGACGCACAGCACGTCCTCTTCGAATGCCACAGATTTGACCGCGAGCGTCTCCGCCTGGAAGCGGTAGTAGGCGACAGGATCGCTACCGGGATCTTGGTGCCGATCATGCTGGCGGAGCCAAGTGCATGGGAAGCGGCCGCAGAGTTCGCCTCTAGCGTCATGCGAACTCTGAGAGTTTTGGAAAGAAGGCGTAAGCAGGAGACGGAGTAGGAGCCTTCAAGCGTGCGAAGCAATGCTTTGCGGCAGTACCGCGCGCGTTGGGCGCCCACTCCCAAACACGGCCTGCACTTAATTATACCCAATAGTAAGACTGTAGTATTAAAAGCAAGAAATTAGACTAGAAGAAATAAACGTATGAATACAAAAAAAAACACTAACCACCACACTAACTGCACAGACAGCGCCTACCCCAATCAAATCAAAAGAAACTAACACATCAAACCAATCCGAAATCACTCAACAACAAACTCTTCGCCAGGAAGTACATGGGAGAAGTATTCAATCATACGTTGACATTCTCGATACAGCAATGGACACCACCCCATTTATCGGAAAACCAACATCAACAGCCCCGAAAAGTCAACTCCAAGAAGACCTCGAACTCAAGAACTTCTCCAACAATCAAAGCACCCTCACGCAAACCCAAAAACAAGAACAGACTATCATTAGAAGTCACTGATGACGATAGCATGTAACCTATATATAATGCAACTGGTGTACCAAACAAAAATTATTTATTATTTATTTAACCTACAGAACCTTAGAAATATGTTCAATACCATACAACCCCGCTTACTTATAATAGGAGACTTTAACAGCTGGCACCGAAGCTGGAGCTCGCAGAACAACAATTCAAGAGGGACCATTTTGTTTAAATTTATTAATCAATCTTCCCTAACTACTCTAAACACTAGATCACCAAAACATTTTACCTCTCACCACACATTTACACACATATACCTATCTCTCTCATCAGCACAATTAGCCATACACTCAAAATGGAAAACATAGAATTTCCTTTCCGGATGCGACCATTACCCCATAAACACATCGACCTTTTCGAACAAATCAATCACACTAATACAATCAAACAAACCCAAAGACCTAAATTCATCCTTGACGAGGCCAACTGGCAACTATTCCCTTAACTAACAGAAAATTTTTCCAACAATAGACCTACAAGCACAAGCTAAAATAATCATTCAAGGTGCAAACCAAGCCATACCACATTCTCAAAAACCAAAACACAAAAAAATGTACCCTGGTGGGACAAAACTCTACAACAACTTAGAAACGAGAAAAAAATAGCATGGCTAAACCATAATAAAACGAGAAGGAACGTGTTAGTCGCTTCTGGGGACGCGACTCTACTTATCCCCGTACTCAGTCAGTATATACATTTTTGAGCATAATTATTAAGAATTTTAGAATTAAAAAAAAATTTTACATATTACATTTTTTTGCTACATTTGCTATCTACATCTACATCTACAATGTATATTCTACATCTAACATGTAGATTATACATGTACCATTTAGATTGTACATCTCCTCCGCTAGGGGTTGCTCGCGCACTGAACGCGGCAGAGTGTGCGAGCGAGAAAGAGAATGAGTAGCTTGTTCGTCGGCAGGAGGGGGCGGGGGAGATGATCCGATCTGATTCAGATTCGGCAATCTGGTAGATATGGGCATTCTGTACGATACTGCGTTTTTAGTTTTATCGTATCTTTAAAATTGTGCCTGCCACAGATTTTCGTCCTTTCTGGGGGCGGAAGGGGGTGGGGCGAAATTTTGAAATACACTTGTAGCAGTGTGATATCACATGAGTCTGGAAACCAAATTTGGTTGCCCTAGCTTTTATAGTCTCTGAGATCCAAGCGTCAAACAAGACGGACAGACGGACGGACGGACGGACAGACAGACATGGCTCTATCGACTCGGCTAGCTGCTGATCAAGAATATATATACTTTATGGGGTCGGAAAATTTTCCTTCTCTGTGTTACACACATCCACTTTTACCACAAATCTAATATACCCCTTAACTCTTTTTTGAGTACGGGTATAAATATCCACACTAAAAAATCAGAAAACGGACATCAATACAAAACTTCACAGCGGGAATAAACCCCAACAGCCCTATCTCAAAAAATTTGGTCAAACATTAACCGCTTTTGCGGTCTAAAAACACGCCATGACATACACTGCCTAACCAACCCTTACGACGCAAACCAAATTACACTAGTCAACACAATTTTTCCTCAAGGAACAAAACGAACTTTTTTTTTTTAAATTTTTGAAAACTGGTATTTTTTTAAAGCTTTTTTCAGAGGTAGCGCTTGTTTTTTCACATAACTCTAGTATCTTATATCTGGTTGTAAAGAACTTTGCTATTTTGAAAAGATAATTAAAACAGCTTGGGCCCGCATCCTTCAAAAAGGTATTTTTGGTTAATTAATTCATTTTTTAGGTTTGGTTAACGAATTTGAGCTCCAAAGTCGCTCCATACACTTTAATGAGCGATACCTTAAACGACACCAAATTAATGCACCTATACACAAAAAAATAGAGGACACAGGATATCATTTTTTTTTTTACTTTTCCTGAGTTTTTAAAGTCAAAATTTCGTAAAAAATTCCGCACAAAAATCATAATTTTTGCATTTCAATGCTTTATATTTCCCAGACGGTAAGCTGAAATCACAAAGTGTTTAGGCTTAACTTTTAGCTGTTTTAATTATCTTTTCAAAAATGTTTTTTACAACCAGACGTAAGATACTAGAGTTATGTGAAAAAAAACCGCGCCCCCTCTGAAAAAAGCTTAAAAAAAAAACCAGACTTCAAAAATTCTTAAAAAAAAAGTTCTACCATAGATAAAAAACCATAATTCTTAAAAAAAATTTAAAGCCCCATTTCTATCAGAAAAAGTCGGTTTGTAGTAGTGTTATTAGCAACTCCCACGAAATTTCCAACACACTCTGTAATCATTGGTCGAGCTCGTCTCACGACGACAACTTCCATGCCACATTTAGACAACACAAAATTAGCACAATCCTCACCACATCTCTCATTCCATCCCCCTTAGCACAGAAACTAGAAAAAGACATCACCTTGATAGAACTAAAAGCAGCAATAAACCAATGAAAAGGAAAAACTTCAGGACAAGACCGAATTAGCTACCCCATGCTAAAAATATACCCTATAACCTATTACGACTCCTCCACCTATTTAACAATATTCTCACAGCACATATTCCGCAACAATTTAAAGTCAGTAAAATCATTCCCATACCCAAACCAAGCTCTGACAAAACCTACATTAATTCTTACCGGCCCATATCCTTTAACCCCTACATCGCCAAGGTACTCGATAAAATAATATCTTAACTGCTATGGTGATTAGCCTCCAACGGTAAACTACTTGTTAGTCGTCAATTCGGCTTTAGAAAGGGTAAGTCGGTGTCTGACTCTCTAGCCACTCTAGATTACACTAGTCAACGCTAGAATTAGGCTGTGGCCCAAAATAATTTTTTCTTATAGATTTGCGTTATTTTTCTCCGAAATGTTGACTTTAAAAACTTGGGAAAAGTCGAAAGAAAAATAAATAAGGCAAAAAATGATGAAATTTGAATTTGAAAACTTAATATCTTTCAGGCGTTAAGCTGCAGATACAAAGGGTCTGTGTCGGATTTATAGCTTTATTTGTCAGCTTTTCAGAACTGCAAAGTTCTATGCAACCAGATATTAGACTTAAAAACCATTAATAAAACGAGAAGGAACGTGTTAGTCGCTTCTGGGGACGCGACTCTACTTATCCCCGTACTCAGTCAGTATATACATTTTTGAGCATGATTTCTTAGAATTTTAGAATTAAAAAAAAAATTTACTTTTACATTTTCTTGCTACATCTGTTATCTACAGCTACAATGTATATTTTCATCTAACATGTAGATTAAAGATATACCATTCATATTCTACATCTCTTCCGCTAGGGGTTGCTCGCACACTGAACGCGGAAGAGTGTGCGAGCGAGAAGGAGATAGATAGAGTAGCGTTTCTCTTTGCGATGGGGCGGGGGAAACAACTGAAAATGAATTTCTTCATTCTGGCTATAATTATCATATATGTTAGATACGGTCATTCTCTACGATACTTCGTTTTTAGTTTTATCGTATCTTTAAAAATGTGCCTGCCACAGATTTTCGTCCTTTCTGGGGTCGGAAGAGGGTGGAGCGAAATTTTGAAATACACGTGTAGCAGTGTGATATTACATGAGTCTGGAATTTGGTTATTTGGTTATCCTCACTCTTATAGTCTCTGAGATCCAGGCGCTCATAAAGACGGACAGACGGACATGGCTATATCGACTCGGCTATTGATTCTGATCAAGAATATCAGGGGTGCCACACAAATCACTAGTGAAATTGAAAACCGCGCAGAGGATTTCCGTTTAAGAATTTCCGCCGTGCCACAGAATTCCGAGCGATTTCATTTTTCTTAGCATTGTCACAAACCAAATTCGAACTAAGGCTAGGGTTGACACTTTTCAAAATTCATTTCGAACGGGGCTCATTTTGCAGTTTTATTGATTTTATCATATCAAAACAATTGGTTTTTCTTTTTTTCTTTTATAATATAAAATAGCTGATTTTTCAAAGCTGTACTTATATAATTTCAAAGCAAAAAAACATCCAATATCGTGCGAGTCAAACAAAACACTATACTCGGCAACTCTAGCAGTTGTCTGGCAAGTCTCCGTGCATGGCAGCAATCAGCTGTACAAGATACATCTGAATTTGACGGGAAACTTAATTAAAATGCTTCTACCGAGACTGTTGGCTATCGAAGAACTACGGAGGCAACATATTAGAATACAAACCTTGCTTCTCAGATGCGCATCGGACTCGTTTTCGCGTTCAGACGGTACGTATGTGGTTTTTGTGATTGTCTTCTCAAACTACTGCTAATTTAGTTCATTAAAATTACCAGTTTTTGGTATAAGGATCACTAAGCTTCTATTTGTGCTGCCATGGGTCTGCACATAGCCGAACAGGGATTTTTGACATAAATGCAATGGCAATAATATGTAGAAATGGTTTATTAGTTCTTTTTGGCATTTTGAAGCGACCTGGTAGAACTACAAATGACTACAAATGTTTTCACATTTTGCATAAAAAGTATGCACACGTTTGACGTAAAGGAAGTTTTACTGCAATGAGCTATTTTTTGTAATGCTTAATAAAAGAAAAACAGAATGCTTTCAGTATAATTAATATAAAATATATTACTCCGAATTCGACTTAAAAAATGTGGCATTACTGTATTAACTTCGAAAGTCCGAATCGCCCTAAGTGGCCACCTCGCTCTGCAGCGGATTGACAGCGGAATCGTTAAGTTAAAATTCAGCCAGCGGATTGAATAGTGATTTACTAAAAAACTTATTTTATTAACTGTATAATTTTAAATTATTTGGATGAGGGTTACTCACCAATTGAATAACCTTTTATGGGAAAGTAAGATTCCAATTGTTTTAGGTGTGTTTTATGGGTGTATTTAATCAAATCGCTGCCTAAATTGTAAGTGATTTTGATTCCGCTGAAAAAAGGCAACCAAATTTGGTTTCCAGACTTATGTGATATCACACTGCTACAAGTGTATTTCAAAATTTCGCCCCGCCCCCTTCCGCCCCCACAAAGGACGAGAATCTGTGGCAGGCACAATTTTAAAGATACGATAAAACTAAAAACGCAGTATTGTAGAGAATGCCCATATCTACCAGACTGCTGAATCTGAATCAGATCGGATCATATTTATAGCCAGAATGAAGAATGAATTAATTTTCAGTTGTTTCCCCCGCCCCCTTTTGCCGACGACCACGCTACTCATTCTCTTTCTCGCTCGCACACCCTGCCGCGTAAAGTGCGCGAGCAACCCCTAGCGGAGGAGATGTACAATCTAAATGGTACATCTATAATCTACATGTTAGATGTAGAATATACATTGTAGATGTTGATAGCAAATGTAGCAAAAAAATGTTCAAAACTTTAAATACTGACTGAGTACGGGTATAAGTAGAGTCGCGTCCCCAGATGCGACTCACGTTCCTTCTGGTTTTTTTTTCCTATTCGTATTTTTTTTAGAATTTGTGTTTGTGTTTTTTTATGCTCTTTCCTTTCTTGTAAGTTGTTTTTAGAATATCTATATTTAATGAGGTATCAAACTGTTTAAATAAAACTGAGAGTATGTGTGGTTGTCATACCACCCACCCACCCCCGCGGTCATGTGGGTCTATCTAGGTGCGCTGAACGCTGAACTAATTTCCGCACAATGTACGAAACCACCTTC
The DNA here is from genome assembly GCA_018150905.1 of Drosophila ambigua. NCBI lineage: Eukaryota > Metazoa > Arthropoda > Insecta > Diptera > Drosophilidae > Drosophila > Drosophila ambigua. Next base: position 336,514 of record JAECWS010000098.1, read on the forward strand.
ACAATCAAGGCACGGTCACTATAGTGACATATATATATATATATATATATACATATATGTATTAAATTGGTTTTCGTAGTTCCGCGACTGTACAATTGTGCTTAGGTATATCGGTGTGAATATGCATAGGTCAGCTAACAACAGTCTATCCAAAGACTCTATAACACAACAAGATGCGTAACGACCATACTGCTGAATAGCACACGAAATTTTTAGCGTGGATTTTCGAGGTGGATTTTCGATTTGTCTATGTGTGCGTTGTGTTGTCCGTGTTTGAGCGCTTGGTTGTGTGAGTGCGTTTTTTCGTATGTTCTGTCGCAACAAAAGAGTCAAGCTGACATATTGACGACTATATGTATATCTCCTAAGCCCGTGGCGCATCGTACCAAGTGGCTGACTGCAAAGCGAAATTAAGCGAGTTCGGTGAAAGTTTATTCATTTTTATGTTTTTTTTGTTTATTGTTTAAACAACTATATTTGAAAATGAACTAATTTTCCCAAAATATACCAAAATTAATATTATTTGTGTTGAAGAATATTTAGTTTATTAGTGGTTTTTACTTTGTCTGGAGTAACTAGCCACTTGCAATGTTCATAAAGCAAAACTCTTATTAATTTGTCCAACATGTACATTTTATGTACAAAACATTCAGGGCTGGATCAAGCCTCAACGGGGCCCTAGGCAACCATCAATTTGGTGGCCCCTCCTTTTTTCCCGCCCCTGCTCTTTTTCATTTGAAATAACTTATAACTTTTTTCTTCGTTTGATTATTCTATATTTTTTTTTGTTAATTTTCAGTGGCTATTATATTTGTTATTTTTTATTTGGAATTTTGTTTTATTCATGGCATTCATTATTAAGTATATTTAATTTTAAAATAAGGATAACGTAAAAAAAAAAATCACCACCATTCGCTGCTGCGAATTGAACTTGGCTCACAATTTCTCCAGGCAAGCAACTTCGCCGCTGTACCACCGTCCGTATTTGTTTTGCTAAGCAGTTGCAGTACCTTAATTTCGTTTTCATCATTAAGAATTTTGAAGCTTCGACGAAATACGAAATTTGGATTCAGAGTCCGAATTTCAGACGGCAAAAATTGGAGAGCACACACATACATATGTAAATATGTGTGTGTGCCCGAGAGCAACAACGAAATTCTATAAAAAGAATTCATTTTGTGTAGCGCACTCACAATTACGCAAGTGTGGAGTTAGATTTCTTTAAAATATTGTGCTGCTCTCATACATTTTTTTCTTCCTCGTTACGCATCTTGTTGTGTTATAGAGTCTTTGGTCTATCCGTGTCACACGTGTGTCATGACCTATACATATGTACATACATACAGTTATATAATAAGGTTATTATGCTTACTGATATTCTTTCGTACCTTATATCCAGTTTTTTGTTTTTAGTTGTTTTTATTTTTTTGATTGTTCTGCAGCCATAACACTTTTTGTGGGGAAACTTATTCGTTTGTGTGGAGTTCCACTCAAACGCACACATCTGGCTGCACCCACGTAGCAACTTGTGGACCTACAGTTGCTATCTAGCGCCCAGTCTGCCCCTCGATTCCTTCAACCGGATCATCGAGGAAATCGTCGACGATGCACGGAGCCGTACAAACGTACAGATCGCCGGGGATTTCAATGCGTGGGCACAGGAGTGGGGCTGCCAATCCAACAACGCAAGAGGCCGTTCTCTATTGGAAGCGTTTGCATCGGTGGACCTAGCCTTGCTGAACGAAGGCACCCAGCAAACATTCAGCAGGGCGAGCGGAGGCTCCATCATAGACCTCACGTTCTCGAGCCCGTCGCTCTCACGCGAAGCTAGGTGGCAAATGTGTACACAGGGAGCGACCACGAAGCCATACTGTGCACAATCGGAGAGCGCCTCAGACCCAGCAGAACATTCTGCCGGAGCAAGGCCTACATCGAAGACACGTTCGACACCAGAGCGATCGTCAGGTGCCTGGAGTCGTGGCATGCCACACTCGATGCAAGCGCCAACGAGGCATCAAACCTTCTCGCCGCGAGAATGGAGGAGGCCTGCTACTCGAGCATGAGGCAACTTAAGCCATTCACGAGGCACCACGAGCCGATTGCCTGGTGGACCCCGGAAATCGCACGACTTCGGACAATGTGCATGAAGGCCAGGCGAGCAATGCAGAGAGCGAGACGTACGGCCCGACTCGACTCGGCCCTGAAAGAGTACGGGTCCGCCAGGAAAGCCCTTAAAAAGGCGATACGAAGCAGGAAACGTGAATGTTTCCTCAAGCTCTGCGACTCGGCGGATAAAGACCCCTGGGGCAGGGCCTACAAGCTCGTGACGAAGAAGCTCTGTGCAGGGAGCAAGGCGCCAACTGAACCCGACGCGCTCGAGGCCATAGTGCATGAATTATTCCCAAGCGCGCAGCATACGGGGCAAAGACCGAGGATACGCCCGGGCCCGTTCACGGGCATAGTGAAGGTCACGGAAGAAGAGGTGCTGGAAGCCGGGAGGAGCCTACACAGGAAAAAAGCCCCTGGCCCCGACGCAATCCCAAACCGAGCGCTGAAAGTGGCACTAGCACTACAGCCATCTGCCTTCGTGGAGGTCTTCAACAAGTGCCTCGAAGAAGGTACCTTCCCAGCCAGGTGGAAGAGGCAGAAACTGCTGCTGCTAAACAAGCCAGGTAAGCCGCCAGGAGAGCCTTCGTCATACCGACCAATCTGCCTTTTGGACAGCGTCGGTAAGGTGTGCGAAAGATTTATAGCACGCAGGCTCAACCGTGCCATTGAAGAAGCGGGAGGCCTATCGGCAAACCAGTACGGCTTCCGCAAAGGCAGGTCGACGCTGGACGCCATCGACAAAATTGTGACCATAGCGGAAAGAGCCATCAGCGGCATACGATGGAAAGGAGGCAGCAAGCAGTACTGCTTGCTGGTCACCCTGGATATCAAGAATGCGTTTAACACGGCAAGCTGGGCAAGAACGTTGGAGGCGCTACGGAAGGTAGGCATACCGGACTACCTCCTCAGCGTGATAGACAGCTACCTCAGCGACCGGGTGCTGTCGTACAAGACGAGCGAGGGAATGTGGAGCAGGCAAGGGAAAGAGCAGCGGCGCATGAGCTGACCCTAGCAGGACAGATCGCTACGAGAGAGGCGAGGGACGCACGAAGGCAGGAGAGCATCCGCAGATGGCAGGCGAAGTGGGACTCCTCAGCGAAAGGTCGCTGGACCCATAAATTGATTCCCGACCTTAAGGCGTGGATAGATCGGAAGCACGGCCAGGTTGACTTCCACCTGACCCAAATCCTCAGTGGTCACGGCTGCTTCCGGTCATACCTGAAGCGCTTTGGGCATGAAACGGAAGACTGGTGCCCAGCTTGCGGCCGTGGCATAGAGGAGGACGCCCACCACGTCTTCTTCGAGTGCCATCGCTTCACGCACGAGAGGCATAGGCTGGAGGTGGCACTAGGCACCAGAATCAGCGCAGAGGGGTTAGTCCGCCTGATGGTCTCGGACCCTAAGGCATGGGACGCCACAGCGCAGTTTGCTGCTGGCATCATGCGGGAGCTCCGAGGAGCAGAAAGAGAAAGGTGAGCGACGGTGGATTAAGGAGGAGCGGCTGTGCAAAGCAATGCTTTGCGGCGGTACCGTGCAGCATCGCCCCTTCTTCCTACAACCGCCACCATAGTAGTATAGTTAGATAAATAGTTAAGTAAGATATTAAATTAAAAAAAACATGAATACAAAAAAAAAAAAAAAAAAAAAACCCACGTAGCTCGCGGGGAGAGTTCTTCTATCCTCTCTCCGACTCTCCGATGGTTGTCGATGGAGTTGCCAAGCCTGGCAGCGGAGTTGCCAGCACGGTGCGTATGCGCAAATTGGAATTTTAAAATCTAATTGGCCTACTGGCTAATATACTAAGGTGAACTCGGCAGCACGTCGTAGCGTTGCTATAACCTTTTTATACCCGTACTCAAAAAAGAGTTAAGGGGTATATTAGATTTGTGGTAAAAGTGGATGTGTGTAACGTAGAGAAGGAAAATTTTCCGACCCCATAAAGTGTATATATTCTTGATCAGCATCAATAGCCGAGTCGATAGAGCCATGTCTGTCTGTCCGTCTTGTTTGACGCCTGGATCTCAGAGACTATAAGAGCTAGGGCAACCAAATTTGGTTTCAAGACTCATGTGATATCACACTGCTACAAGTGTATTTCGCCCCGCCCCCTTCCGCCCCCACAAAGGACGAAAATCTGTGGCAGGCACAATTTTAAAGATACGATAAAACTAAAAACGCAGTAGAGAATGACCATATCTAATTTTCTGTTGGTTCCCCCGCCTCCAACAGCCAGAGACACAGTACTCTATCTCTTTCTCGCTCGCACACTCTGCCGCGTTCAGTGCGCGAGCAACCCCTAGCGGAGGAGATGTAGAATATAAATGGTACATGTATAATCTACATTTTAGATGTAAAATATACATTGTAGATGTAGATAACAGATGTAGCAAAAAAATGTAAAATTTTTTTTTTTTTCTAAAATTCTAAAAAATCATATCTCAAAAATGAATTTACTGACTGAGTACGGGTATAAGTAGAGTCGCGTCCCCAGAAGCGACTCACACGTTCCTTCTCGTTGTTAGTTAGTGCTGAGCATCAGCTGCTTACCAGGGCTCCTGCAAAACTGGCGATACTAAGCCACTAACCATACAGTATATAGATGTGCCAGTTCATACAACGAACGCGTCGCATCTGAGTTTTCTGTCCCAGGTCCCCAGGTCTTCGGCTGGTGGACCTGGGACGTTCGGGTGGCGGACCTGAGACGTTCGGTATTTTTTCGACATGTTCGATTCATTACGAGATGCGAAAGCAAGCCGAGAATTGCAAATGTATATGTGTGTACAAAGTTACGACAAAATATCAATATCAATATCAATTCAATAAAATATGTAAATTTTGTTGACTTATTTGATATTGCACACTTCCATATACATATCCCTGTTTTAGAAACATTTAGAATGTATATACTATCTTATTTTCCGAGAACTTGTCTATATATATTTCTTTCCTTTTATATATATTAATACATATGTATATGCAAATAATTGGTATATGTATATTGTGAGGTCCTATCTCAGGCTGAGGTATGATTAAGTCTGTCCAAGGTTCTCTACAAGGAAAATTTGTAGATTGCTGGCACTTTAAGGTTCGGAGCGGCCTTGTCTGATCGTAAGAGAGGTAGGTGACAGGGAGAGCGTTGTGTTGCTGACGAAAATAGTTCAAGAATCGTGGTGATGGACTGCCTACTGCAGTGTCTTGCGTTGGGCTGATGGACTGAATGGTGCAGTGTCTTGTGTTCGGGCTGATCGACTGCCTGGTGCAGTGTCTTGTGTTCGGGCTGATGGACTGCCTACTTCTTCGGCCGATCTTGGCCCTTTTATTCATCTGGTGATCGCACCTGACCCGAAAATAATTAATTATTGCTAACTTATGATTATTTTCTGACAATAAATGGGGATAGTAGTGGGTCAATAGTATTGAGGAAAAGGTTTTGCTAACTCGGCATCGCGGAAGGTGATAGCTGAGTTTGGGCCGGTAGGTGGGTAATTTTATGCTGGCTTGACTTATTGTGAAATATTTCTTATCTAGGTCGTCGATTGCGAATTGTCCCAAGAAGTGGCGTGGTTTTAAATTGTTATGTGGACAAAAATTTGTAGAGTTCTTGATCGAGGGTTTTTAATTAATTGTGTGGATCGAGGCAGTGGTCCCACGAAGTCGGCGCATAGCGTTGCGAATGGTTCATCCACTTTGCGAGTGAGCATCTTACCCACCGGCTTGCGTTGTTGGGCTTTGAACTTCTGTTAGCTGGCGCAGCTGCGGACGTATTTGCTTACGTCCCGGTAAAGCCCTGGCCAGTAGTACCGTTGACATACTCGGGTTATGGTCTTGCGGATTCCTAGATGGCCGGTTGGTCGTGGCATACCTGGAGGACTCTTGCGAGACGAACCTTTGGTACGCAAAATTTCCATGATGTGTCCTCATTGTCCTCTGTGCCGTGGCCCAGGTGTCGATATAATTCCCCGTTCTCGTGAGAGTAATCGGGGTATTTTTCGGGTTCGTCCTGAACTTGCTGTATCCTGCGCTTGAAACAGGGGCAGGTTACTTTTGCTTCCTCGACTCGTGCGAGGGTTTCCAGGGGTCGTCGGGATAGTGCATCTGCAACTACGTTCTGCTTACCCGCTCGATAATGTACGTCGTACTGGTATTGTTGGAGTTCGAGTGCCCACCTTGCTACTCTACCGTAGGGGCTTTCCAGTGTGTTCAACCATTTCAGAGCGAGATGGTCGGTGATCACGTTGAACCGATATCCCTCGAGGTAACATCGAAGTTTCCGGATGGCCAAGATGACTGCCAGGCATTCCTTGTCGGTCGCGGAGTAGTTTTCTTCCGCCGCGTTGAGTCGTCGGCTGACGTATGCTATAACTCGCTCCTTGCCTTCGATTTCTTGCGTAAGGACGGCGCCCACGCCGAAGTTACTTGCGTCGGTCTGTAGCGAGAATTTCACGTTGAAATCCGGGCATGCCAGAACGGTGGCGGTCGTGATTAGTTCCTTTAGGAGGTCGAAAGCCGCTTGCTGCTCCTCGGTCCATACCCAGGGTTGAACCTTTTGAACCTTTCGAGACATCGGTTGGACGACGGTTGCGAAGTTTGGTACGAACCTTCGGTACCAGGATGCCATCCCGATACATTGACGGAGTTCCTTAAGGTTTGTGGGCGGTCGGAGGTCTTTGACGGCGCCGACTTTGTGGGGGTCGGTATGGATGCCCTCGTCGCTGATCATATGGCCCAGATACTTGATCCGGGTTTGAAAGAATGTGAATTTTTCGGGATTTATTCGAAAATTTCGTAGTCGTACCACCTTTAAGTTGTGTAGGTCCATGTCCCACGATGACGATGTCGTCCAGATACGCGAATGCGTATGTATCCTCGCTCCACACTTCCAATGGCACAGCCGATTGTCACCTCCGCACGGGCCAAGTTTGTGGCAGCCATAGATAGGCTGACCACCTTGGAGGCACGGCTCACCACTCCAGGGACCGCCACCCCAACCTCCGCGGTCTCAAAGGTCCGTCGTGACCAGCTCAAAACCATGTGGGCCAAGGTGGATGCTGAATTTGAGGCATGTTCGCTGGCAATGCTGTGCGAGGCCCCTGAAGACCAAGAGGAAATTCAGAAAATGTATGGCGAGTGCTATGAGGGCTATGAGCGGTGCGTGGCGGACCTCATAGCCCAAATAGACCGCCCAGACCTCCGACCTCCCGGGCCACAGACCTCCCAGGGCGGTTGTCGGCTGCCCCCCTGTGACATTGAAGTTTTCGCAGGGGATTACGTTCGCTGGCCGACGTTCCGCGACCTATTCACAGCGATTTATATAAACAATCCGAGGCTGTCCCCGGTGGAAAAGCTGTACCACCTCACTACTAAAACCCGTGGCGATCCGAAAGCCATAGTAGAAAAGTCCCCACTTACCAATGACGGTTTCGAGGCAGCATGGTCAGCCCTCCGTAGTCGATATGAAAATAATCGACTCCTGGTGACCAACCAGATAAATATCCTGCTATTGCTGCCTCGCGTGGGTTCCGAGACTAGTCGTGCCTTGAAAGAGCTTCAGAGCACCATTCAAGGTGTTCTAACTGCTCTGGCCCACTCCGAGGTCTGCACAGACAATTGGGATTGTATTCTGGTGACCATCTGTGCATCCAAGCTGCCAAAACTGACCCGGGCTCTGTGGGAAGCGTCAGTGACTGACAAGAAGGAAATGCCTCCATGGACGGAAATCGACTCTTCCTGACACAGCGGTACCTGACGCTAGAGGCCATGGAGAGCGACCCTTTCCAGGCTAGAAGCGATCCGCATCAGCAACCGTCCAAAGGCAGTCAAAATCCGCAATCCTCCGGAAGCCACGCCAACCCATTCCGGTCTCAAGGCAGTCCTCCTCCGAGGAACTTTCACTCCTTCAAGACCCACATTAATCCGAAGCAGTGCGATCTCTGCTCCAAAGAGAATCATCCGGTCCGGCTCTGCCCGCACTTCCTCCAAATGGACGTTGAAGCACGTTCAAGCTGCATCAAGACGAAGCATTTGTGCTTAAACTGTTTTGCCCGAGGTCACCAGCTCCGAGAGTGCACCAGCGCCCACAATTGTTTTACGTGTGGAGCCCGTCACCATACACTGCTGCATCGCGGTACTCCTGCCTCCAGTGAGTCGTCCACATCCGCGCAAATTTCCAATTCGTCCGACGCTCAGCCCACCGTGCAAAATTATTTCACCTCGGGCACCAGGCCCGTTCTTCTAGGCACGGCAATAATTAACATTTGCCACCTGGGGACAAATTTCCGCGCCCGCGCTCTAATTGACTCGGGCTCCGAGGCTACGTTCATTACGGAACGGCTTTTTAACATCATCAAACTACCATTACGCCTTATTCAGGCACAAGTCTCAGGCCTGAGTCAGTCGGTAGCAGCTCAGTCCAAGAAGCTCTGCCACTTTTCCATTCGTTCCCCGACTAAGCCGGGCTTGCAGTTGAAAGCCGCGGCTTACGTATTGCCGGAACTAGCAGGCAATCTCCCTTCATATCCAATTCCGCTAAGTGCGTTGCGAGATTTGCCGAACCTGCCATTAGCTGATCCCACCTTCTATGAGAGCTCGCAGATAGATGTCCTGATCGGAGCCGATATCCTTCCCTCCATCCTTCTGAGCGGTTCACAGACCGACATTTGTGGCTCTCTCCTTGGGCAGGAAACGATTTTCGGGTGGTTGCTTACTGGTCCGGTGCCCAGTGCCCCCCCGAACCGAATCGCATCTTTCTCCACACAAGTGTCCAACGTCCTCGATGCTCCATTAGACAAGCTCCTCACAAAGTTTTGGGAGGTGGAGGATCTACCAACCAAGTTAGTAGGAGAGTCCGATTCCTATTGCGAAAGCAACTTCCTACAAACCACCACGAGGGCAACAAGCGGAAAATACATGGTAACCCTACCATTCCGCGACCCGGGTCATCTCGGGTCTGGCCTAGGGTATTCAAGGTCCATCGCATAGCCCAGTTCTTAAGGAACGAGAATCGGCTGAAGAGAGATTCGCCGTTGCACGAACAGTACGTTTCCGTAATCCAAGAATACTCAGATCTGGGCCACATGACAGAGGTCCCTCCGAGCCACGACTCCAACAACTACTATCTCCCTCACCACGCAGTAATCAAACCCGATAGCACTACAACGAAGCTTCGTGTGGTGTTTAACGCATCCAGCCCATCCGCGAACGGAACGAGCTTGAATGACCTCCTTCACGCGGGCCCGGTCCTACAATCCGTTTTGACCCTTCAGATTCTGAAATGGCGCTACTTCCGATATGCGTTCAACGCCGACATCACCAAAATGTACCGTCAGATTTGGGTGGATCCAGAAGAATCTTCCAGAGAATCTTGTTTCGAAACGCAGAGGGGGAAATTCGTGATTACGAATTGAAAACCGTCACCTTTGGCGTCAACTGCGCCCCCTTTCTCGCCATTCGAGTCCTTCAACAGCTTTCCAACGACGTCCAATCGCAATTCCCCAGGGCTAGTCATATCATTCGGCACTTTATGTACGTCGACGATGTCCTCGCCGGCGCTAACTCCACACAGGAGGCTCAGCTAGCCATCCGCGAATTACAGGCCGCCCTCAGTTCGGCAGGTTTTCCGCTACGAAAGTGGACAGCCAACCACAAGGACGTATTGGCCGAGATTCCGAGTGACCACCTCCTCCACACTGATTTCCTGGAGATTGACGCACAGAGCACGGCAAAGACCCTCGTCATTCGCTGGAAAGCGACCTCCGACGAGTTCTTCTTTGTTCCTCCGGTGCTCTCGCTTGAGTCATCCTACACCAAGCGAGAAGTCCTCTCGCAGATAGCGAAACTGTTTGATCCTGCCGGGTGGCTGGCACCGTTCATCGTCCGCTCCAAGATCTTCATGCAGGAAATTTGGTTGCAGGAACTGGAGTGGGACGAGAACCTTCCGAACGAACTGTGTCAATACTGGCAAGCCTTCCTGCGTAGCTACTCCTGTCTCACCAAGATCCGTATCCCAAGGTGGATTGGTTCCCAGCCATCCGTTAAGGTGGAGCACCATGGGTTCTGTGATGCCTCAGAAAAGGCTTACGGCGCCGCGATTTATGTTCGCGTTGAGATGGGCCAGCGTATCGACGTGCATCTACTGGCAGCGAAGACACGAGTTGCGCCCGTAAAAACTGTATCGCTTCACCGGTTAGAGCTGTGCGGGGCCGTGCTTCTAGCCGAAATGGCGACGGCTATCCTGCCAAGTATGCCGACGACAGGTTCTACCTGTTACTACTGGACAGATTCCACAATCGTTCTCGCCTGGTTGAACAAGCCTGCATGCCATTGGACCACCTTCGTGGCCAATCGAGTGACGAAAATCGCTCAAACCACCGAGACCCAAAAGTGGTCTCATGTGCGCTCTGAGCACAACCCGGCGGATTTAGCCAGTCGGGGGGTTCCACTACAGGATCTGGTTGACAACCATCTCTGGTGGCATGGGCCCTCGTGGTTACAGCAACCACGCTCTCAATGGCCGCTCCAAGATCAGGAAACCCCCGTCATAGACCTCGAGCAGCGGGCTGCGAAAGTCCATTTCACAACCAGCCCACCCGAAGACTTCCTCGAGCGATTCTCCACGCTTGAAAAAGCGCTACGAGTCCGCGCGTACGTCCTGCGTTTCCTACAGCGCTGCCGAAAACTACCGTACGCACAGGAGATCCATCCTACAAGCGGAGAAATTAACGAGGCTGAACGAACTCTTATCCTAGAAACTCAGCGCCGAGAATATTCTCAAGAGTATCACTCCTTACGTGAGAAGCGTCCAGTGCCTCGATCAAGTTATATCCTGAATTTGAATCCGTTTATGGATCAACATGGGGTCATACGCTCCTGCGGCCGTGTATCTACGGCGCAAGGGCTGAAGTATGACGAGCGACATCCCATAATTCTTCCGTATAACTGTCGTTTGTCGCGACTCCTCACGCAGTTCACACACCGGATCACTCTTCACGGGGGCAGCCAATTGATGGTGCGACTTATCCGATCCAAGTATTGGATTCCACGGATTCAGAAGCTGATGAAGGGTGTCGTGAACTCTTGCAAAGTGTGCCTTATCCACAAAAGGAAGTTGCAAACTCAACTGATGGGGGATCTCCCCAGGGAGCGAACTTCATTCTCCCGACCTTTCACGCACACCGGAATTGACTACGCCGGTCCCTTCGAAATCCGCAAGTACACAGGGCGGGCGTGCCTTATTACCAAGGGGTATGTGTTTCTATTCATTTGGAGCCTACGTCCGACCTCACCACCGAGAAATTTCTCGCTGCCTTAGCGCGGTTCGTCGCGAGACGAGGCTGTCCACAGAGTATCCACTCCGATAACGGCAAGACCTTTGTGGGCGCAGCCACAGTACTGGCCCGTGATTTCCTAGAAGCATTTAAGGACTCTGTGATTGATGCGTATAGTCACCAAAGGGTCTCGTGGAAATTCATCCCACCAGGGGCCCCACATATGGGTGGACTTTGGGAAGCCGGAGTGAAGAGCTTCAAAACCCTGTTCTATAAGGCCACGTCCACTCGTAGATACACCTTCGAGGAGCTCTCCACGCTTCTCTCGAAAATAGAGGCGTGCCTTAATTCCAGACCGCTCTCGCCTATGTCCGAAGATCCGACGGAGTTACTGGCCCTAACTCCCGGGCATTTCCTTACGGGGGGACCCTTAATGGCGACGGCGGAGCCAGAAGTTAAGGGTGACCTCACCTCGATCATAAATCGATGGCAACATCTGAAGGCACTCAACCAACAGTTCTGTCGTAGGTGGAAAGAGGAATACCTCAAGGAACTCCACAATGGCAAACGCCCACGCCCAATCTGCAGATTGGTGATATGGTCGTCGTCAAGGAAGACAACTTGCCGTCTAATGAATGGCGTCTCGGACGAATCCATTCCGTGTACCCCGGCGCCGACGATCGGGTCCGTGTAGTCGACATCCTCACTGCACGGGGGGTCCTCAAAAGGCCCGTCGCAAAGGTCGTTCTTCTGTCCGTAGAACCTCCTCGCTCCATCCAACATTAACGAAGAGCGTGCGCGTCCCCCGCTTCCTATCCCGTTACTAACCCGTCTCCTATTCTTTGTCTTCTTCTTTCGCCATAGTTTCCGTATTTAGAGATGGCTCCACGGTCTCGTAACACCCGCACTTCGGAGAGTAGACGTTCTCGAGGTAGTAACTCCTACCGGTGCCGAGTCTGCTCCGGAAGCCATCCGCTCCGTGCCTGCCGACGCTTTCTTCGCCTGGACGCCGAGAAGAGACTCCGAGCCGCCTTGATTAACAAGTACTGCGCTAATTGCCTGGCTCATCGGCACTCCGGCAGAGACTGCCGCAGTACCAAGGGCTGCAAAGTGTGCGGTGGGAACCACCACACGCTACTCCACAACCGTGCGTCCCAGCGTTCAGGCCGCGCTTCCGGACCAGCCCCTCCGGCGGCTCCAGCCTCTAGCTTTGAACGACGCCGTCGTCTCCCCGAAAGCCGCCCCGTCGTGGAAGATCCGGCACCATCCGTGGCTACGCTCCTCCAGAACCGGAGCATCAACATTCTCCCGACGGCCCTGGTGGTCTTAGATACGGGTTCCAGAACTTTTGAGACAGTGGCTCTTATAGACCCCTGTACCCCAGTGAGCAGCATCGACGAGTCATTGGCCATCGCCTTCAAACTGCCCTCCACGCGGGTTGGCACCGAAAAGGTTGGTTGGCACTGCGACTGTCCGCGCCAAGAATGGAAACTTCCAAGTGGACGCAGTGCTGAAGGTCGAGCCCCGCCTGCGTGACCGAAGCGGTGCGAACCCGTTTCGACGACATTCGCCTCGCTGACGAGCGCTTCCATCGCCCATCCACTGTCTCCCTCGTGCTCGGCGCCGACGTTTACCAGAAGGTGATCCAACCCGGGTTCCTCGCCCTAGGAGAAGGTCTTCCCGTGGCCCAAAGCACCGTATTCGGATGGATTGTTTCTGGGGCGTGCACTCAGCCATAGAGGTTCTCCATTGCAGTCCTGCAAGGGGGGGGAGGATGTTGAGAGTAGCAGCAGCGAGTTGGCAGGGGGCTGTTGTTAACAGCCGGAGCGCGCTCTCTCTTGCCTGGCGCTAGCGAGTTGGCGGGCAGCCAGCTCACTAAGCGGGAGTTTAGTATTCTACCCACCCCCGTACATTCCGGTACGCATCGATACATAGAATCTCGTTTATATTCACACCCACATACATACACACATATAATCAAAGAACCGCGCCGTTTCGAGTGCCCAATAAACCGATTTGTTAACCGTCATACTGTGCCTATTCATTGCGGGACACTTTGGATCTTCTGAGGGCTTGTCTGCAGCACTAGGAAGCGCCCTACTACAAACAGTAGGGATAAGGGACACACACACTCACACAGACAGTAGGCAGGAAATAAAGACAACTATTAAAACCTATATACATCTTTTTTATACATACATGGAAATTTGTAGCTTTGTACTTTCCGTTCCTCTGCCCCGCTACTCAAGCGTGGAGCCGTAGTCAATTACCTTCCCGTCCCCTCCCTCGCATGTTTGGGAAGCCAGCCAGTGGTGTCGTACGCGGATGCCCCGGCATCCACGAACTGGTCTTCCCCCTCCCTCTTGTCTAACCTCCTTCACCCCGGTCGAGCATTTGTTGACTCCGTTCCTCCGCCCCGCTACCCAAGCGTGGAGCCGTAGTCCGCTACCTTCCCGTCCCCTCCCCCTTCACAGACAGTACGCGAATTCCCCTGTCTTCACGAACCGGACTCTTTCCCCTTCCCTTTTACCTATCCTCTTACATACCCAGGGTCAGCAGCACCTCGTGCCCGGCCCTCGAACCCAAGCGCGGCGAGGCGTCCTACTTCCAAGGGGTCTACGTCCCACTGGGCGCGCCCTATGTCCTATCGACCAGGCGGTCGATCACCGCTGCCCATAACTCTGGGTCAACGCCGCCCTACGGTTACGTCCTACCCAAGCGGCACCTTGTACCGCCTATATGCTTCCCCGACCCCGTCTTTATGGTCTTCAATAAAAATCTCGCTGTATTGAAGGCCGGGCCCTGGACAGACTGAGAGGCTGTACCTTGGCTGGGAAAATTCCTTACAGAACATACGCTCTGAGTGCGGCATTAATCGATCTTGTTTCCGCAACTCTTCGCAACCAGTTCGGAATCAAAATCTCAAAATAAAAAGCCAAGTGCTGCTGGTTCGACCGAATCGGAATTCAATCAATTTATGAAGTCTTCTTTTAGGTATGGTAATCTCTTCCTCTTTCTATATCGATATTTACATATTATTCTATATTGTTCTATAGCAATAAGCTTCTGTGAGTATGCACTGTACGTACTTTCAATACAATTCCAAAGACAATATAAGTATAAGATGCGGAACGCTCATACATTTCAATTGCCATATGCAAGCCAATTTTTCGGCCAGCGACGACATTCACGCCATCTCCCTCGCACAAATTTGAGAGCGTACGAATCTAAAAATAGAATCTGCTTGCATGTGTGAGTACACACAGAACCAGAAAGTGCGTACTTGTGCGAAGCAGACGATTTTCGACACGAAAATTTTTAATGAGTAAAATACCCTTATGACAATTATTCCAATGTGAAGTCATGTATTAAATATATTAAATATACCATGTTAGAGGAAATTATCATTGGAGGGATATACAATAAAAGAGTTTATTAATATTGGGGTGGTAAGCGTCTTTCAAAATTAACTTAAACTTATAAACTGAAGGGTATATTTCGATAGCGCTGTAAAAACCTAATGCATGTGCACACATACAGTCGTCGCGATGACTCGGCTCAGCTGTCGCATCGGCAAAGAACCAACTTCGTGTACATTCGTATGCTGTATGCATACAAGAGAGCGGCTGGCTCTAAAGCGCTCTCTATATCTCTAAAAAATTTCAAGAGAGCCTGGAGCCAGCTCTAGAGCCAGCATGCAAAATTCGTGGGCAAAAATTTCGTATGGCGTTATGTATCTTATATTTTTATTGTCTTTGACAATTCCATGTCTTAATTCTACAATTGAATATCTTAATGCTAAAAATTCATTTTACTTATACAAATTACAAGTTTGCTCCCGGCCATAAGCCCTTTGCGATAATTTGGCGTAAACAGATCTGTTAACTCTTTTTGTGGCATTCGACTGTGGAGCATACGCCCCTGTACGTAAGTGCTGAACACCGTACTTCAAAACGAATTTAGCAAAATCCCTACTCCTAAACTGCGTACCGTTATCGCTCACTAGCACTTCCGGAACTCCAAAACACGAAAAGATATCTTCCCTCAATATGTCAATCACTATCTTGGAGGTAAATTTCTTTACAGCCTTTAAGAAAGTAAATTTTGAGAAGTGATCCAGGATGATGAATATCCCTATATAGCTTTTCCTGCTTCGAGGGAAGGGACCAATAAAATCGACGTACAACCGTTGGAAGGGACGTTCGCTAAATACTCTAGCGCCCATAGGAGGTTTGAGAGAGCGTGTGGGATGTTTTGTGGTCTGGCATGCATCACATGCGCCAATATAATCGCTGACGTTTTTAAAAAATTTTTGGCCAGTAAAATCTTTGTCTTATTTGGTCGAGGCATTTGGCAATCCCACAATGTGCAGAGGAAGGTTGATCATGAGCAGCTTTAATTACGCCCGGTTTCCCGATTTCCGGTAACACTTGACCATCGATGCACATGCGGAATTTTTGTATGGCCAGTACTACCGCCAAGCATTCGAGTTCCGTTACCGTGTAGTTTCGCTGAGCTTTGTTCAGCTTCTTGGACATGTAAACTATCGGACGCTCACAACCTGAGTCGTCACATTGAGCTAAAATTGCACCTACCCCATGAAGAGAGGCATCACATTGGATGAATAAAAAATGGAGCTGAGCATAATTTACTTTTGATATCATCAAACGCTGCTTGTGCCTTTTCATTCCATACATACGACTTTCCACGAAGTAGTTCAGTGAGAGAAAAGATAACAGAAAAGTAGTTTGGAATAAAACGTTGATACCACCCAGTCATTCCTAGAAATCTCCTTAGTTGCTTCTCAGTCTTCGGTATCGGGAATTCATCCACCGCTCGTACTTTCTCAGAATTAACTTGCAGCGACCCCTCACACACAAGTTATCCAAGGTAGTCCACCCGTTTCAAACAGAACTGACTCTTCTGAACGTTCATTGTCAGTCCGGCCTTGTGTAATTGAAGAGAAACTTCCGATAAATGTAGGAGATAAAAAGTGATCCTCAAAATTGTTTGAAAGCACCAATAAATCATCAAGGTACTGAAATACAATGTCCTTCAACTGACTCATCATGTGCGGCGCGTGGTACTGTGAAAGCTGTTTTCGCACGAGATTCTTGGACCAAGCTAATCTGCAGAAGGCATCTTTAAGATTGATCTTCGAAATACAGTGAACCGTCGGCAACCGACTTAACAAGCCATCCATGATCGGAATTGGATACGCATCTCTGACTGTAACTGCGTTGAGCTTGCGGGCATCTAAAAAAAGTCGAACCTTTCCAGGTTTGAAGTGCAGTGTGACAGGAGATGTCCACGGGGAGCTCGTAGCTTCCTCAATAACGTCCATACTCAACATACGATCGATCTCTTACATCCTGTTTGATAGATGAAACTACTATCAGTACGAACAACGCCTTTAATTTTTTTTGTCAGAAAATTCTTCGAGAGAATTTTATTGGCCAATTTTCCTCCGATGACGCTTTTATTGGCTCCGTTATCTAATAGCGCAAAGTAGCTCTCACCGAGTATCTCAACCTGAGTAAAAGGACGAATATTGCTCGCTTTGTGAACGATCGAGGAAACTGTAACATGACGTAGGCTTCTTTTTCGCTTCAAAAATTCACGCATTCGCTCCACTGACCGAGACTGAGGAGGTTTGGAATAAAAAATTTCGGCTCTACGCTTCTGATATTCTCGAAGTCTAATATGGTATGGTCGGAAATGTGGAGGTAGTGGTATATCTGAGGCGGATTCGGATATGTCTGGTTTGGGTTCACGTCCGGTAATAAGGTGTACATTTTTGACATCCTGGGCTAACGTCGGATGTCGCGTCTCGTGGACCGACGATCAGAAATTCCTGATATTTGTGACCCTGTTCTTCGCAATCCCAGCATTTACTATTTTCGGGAGATCAGAGTGCACAAAGTTCGTTAAGGCCGTCCCCTTCCTTTTCGGAATTATCCTCAGCTTACGAACCTCTTAAAAATTTCGCGAACCTCAATGGTGACATCACCATTCTGCATAGTCTGCGATAAATAGCATTGCATCTAAAAACTCGTCAAAGCTCTCATTACTACCCTGTTTGCGCCGACGCGTGGCTGCTTTGATCTCTCGATCCGAACGTTGATCCTGGTATATGTCTTGCAACCGGCTGCAGAACTCATACCAGTCAAGGTTATTCGTGGTCCTATGAACACGCCAGCAAAATGACAAGGCTGAATCAGTAAACAAGAGACTGGCAAACTGCGCCAGTAAGGTAAAGTTTCCATTTAAACAATTATTGGTAAGATAATTCACTCTATAAATAAATTCTTCGATGGGAATATTCAATGGTAGACTACAGGTAAGATATTCGCACCTTAAAAAAATATTTTCAAGTTATTTACTTAATTATTAATTACTTCAGATATAGATTTACGTATGAAAACATCGGCTCCGCAGGAATATGCAACGACTCGATGATTTACCAAAAGTCAAGCCTTGGAAAGCGTATCGAAGATCCGCCATTGCTTGAGGAAATTAACGGAGTAAAGGTGCCAGTAACGCTGATTGGGGACTCGACATTCCGATTCTCAAAAAAGTTAATGAAGTCATACCCATTTTTTACAGCGGTGTCTTTATAACAGCGCACTTTTAACTACAACCTTTCCAAAGCTAGGCGTCTTGTGGAAAATGCTTAAAAGCCAGATTCCGCATAAGTGGAAATGTCCTGGATAGTCATTATAAAAACAATAGTGCCATTATATTGTGCTGTTGCATTTTACACAACATGTTAAACATGCAAAACAGCTCAATTAATGAAAGTTGGGAACTACTTTTAAGTGAGAAGAGAGAACAGCCCGATCGCAGCAATATTTCTGCTGATTATAATCATTAAGCAGAACAGATACGATCTGCAATTGCAACATATTATGCAAATAGAATATAAATATAAATAAATAGTTTTATTCATTTATTATAATTACTTAAATTTAGACAAGAAATTTATTATAAAAACTGCTGTTTGTTTTTTTCTCTTAAAAATTGCATGAAGTCAGTTTGAAACGTCGTCTGGGTTCGGATCAGCTCCTCGAGGATATTCTCCTGCCTCTTGTGGTGATCCTCCTGCTTTTTATGGTGATCCTTCTGAGCAGCTAGGCGCCCACTGGACACCTCTACGAGCGGGGCCACTAGGCTATCCAGCTTCGTGCGCTTCTATGGGGGCCCATTGCTCACAGAGAGTGCGCTGGAGATGTAGGATCCGTCTAGGTCCACCTCGATCACGTCCGAGAAAACTCATTAATATCTGCAGTAAACATAACATAATGAACGCCATTGAGGTGAAAGTAGTTTTTATTTGTTAGGTGAGCATGGCGTCAATGTCGTGTTGAGCGAGAAACTGTAAGAGCTCGAATTTGTGCTGCGAAATGCCATTTGCATTCCAGAAACATATATTTAGACAAGCCATTTAAACAAATTTCTGTTTGATTAGGAGCTCCAGAAGGAGATTTTTGTTGCGTATAAGCTCCCGCATCGTTTGTTGTGTTGCTACCCTTGTGTTTGTTATAGTTACCAGCATAGACTCAATTCCACTAGGCAATTGGGACGGACTTGCATGGGTATGTTGGGCAGGGATTTCTGGGATCTGATTTGATGCCCGATGCTGCATTATTCCTGCTGTGGTTGGTTGAAGTGTCGGCTTAGAGACTGAAGCGTATGACCCGTTGTTGTAACTTATCTCCTGAGCAAAAGAAACTCCTGGAGTCGTAGTTGATGGTATATATGGTAAGTTTTGTCGGACGACCGGGTTTCGAGCTGCAGTTATCTTTTGGCTTAGGCGATTTTTCAATTCCTTGTAGACTGGACAACCTCTATAGTTGGCAGTATGGTTTCCTCCACAGTTGCTACATTTTTTGGCAGATGGGTCCTCCTCATTTACGGAGCAGGCCTCAGTGAGATGAACATCACCACAGGCAACGCAGACTGCTCGTAGAGTGCAATACGTTTTCGTGTGTCCATATTCCTTGCATTTCGTTTTTGTGGTTCCTCAACGGATCACTACGGTGCAGTATATATTGAAGCTTGTATATTGGGTGAACTTCATTTTTACTTATATGCATACTTTCAGGTGTCAGTTCTACTTTGAACATTGGCTGAGGAATTTCATTTCTATTTATTAAGTTCATAGCCATTTTGACTTCGAAGCCCTTATCGTTAAGTCCATCTATTATCTCATTGATTGGGATTGTTGGTTCGATTCGATAATTTGATAGGTGTAGTAATTAATTTGTTCATTTTCGAGGTATTTCGCAACTGATCGATATTTTTTTTCGTCATTGACTTGTATTTTTGTTTCATTTATGTTACCCCTTTTGATGGACGTGACATAGAATGTGTTTGCGCCAATTGTATCAGCTATTTTTTTGACCTGTTCAGCACATTGTTTGCTAGTGCCTTATGTGGCACAGTGTTCTCGGCTATTTTAGTTATTTTAGCTGCATTGTTGTTCTTTGCAGTTTGTGGGCTCAATTTTCTTTTGATTTGCACATAGCGATCGAGCCCAGTCTGAATTAACGCTCCGTTAGCGTTTTTCGAACTTATTGGTTGGGTGAGGTGGGGCTTGTCGCAGTGGGTCGACAGTATCAGGGGCTGAGCAATTGCAGTGGTTGTTGTTGGGGTTGTTGTCGTTGTTGGGGTCGAAGACACAGATTGAGCGAGGGCATTGTACAAGTTTTTGTCGATATTAGCAAATCGTTGGATAGGCAGTACGAGTCGAGGGATGGGCACTGAGCACTCCATTACCCACTTTGCAATGCAGGGGAGAGAGAGCGTGCTCTCTCCACATTCACTTGCAATGATGCAGATTTTGTTGGTACTGCTGCCTTTGGCGAGCGGGTAGAGAAGTACGCGTTGTTTTTTGCTTGCGAGAGCCGACGCTCCTCTTGTTGCTGTTACCGGACTAAGCTCATTTTGGCTTTGTTTACAGTGCTTGTGCTCTTTACCAAGCTGGTGCTCTTAAATGTTGACATTAGTTCTTTTCTAATATTTATATTCTTCTTTTTTACACGATTGGATGGTGTTCATGGGCAGCACGATCACTAGTGCCCATGCCTACCCCGTGCGCTTTTTCGCGAATTAATATACGATTAATTGCGATTAATTGATTTTCGCGGCGGAGCGATACAAAATTACGTCTGAAGTCGTTCACGGTTCAATTCCTCAAATGAAGCGCTCCGCAAAGTTCCAGGCGTGGCAAAGATTGTTGCTTGAGTGGGGCCGCCCTTGTCTTTGCAGCTACTATAGATACGGAAATAGAGCCATCGTATGCTTTGATTGAAGCATCGGTGAATCCGTGCAACTCGATGTTGTCTGCGTCGTTGACAAGTAAGCGTGGCAGCTGAAACTGCTGCAAAGTGTCGAGATCTGCTCGCCACTTCAGCCAATCGTCTGCCAGTTTGTTTGGAGTGGATCATCCCAGTCCAGATTGAGTAGCCATAGGCGTTGAAAGAGGATCTTGAATTGAGCCACGACGGGTGCCATGAGTCTAAGCGGGTCGAATATCCGTGATACGTCGGACAAGATTTGTCGTTTTGTGCAGCTGGGATTTGCAGATAGACCCACATAGTATGTTAAAGTGTCTTTTCCAGGGTGCCAGTAGAGTCCCAGAACCTTTACTGGTGACCATTGGTGATCATTGAGTTAGTTGGGTAGAAAAATAGGAGTCCTCTGTTATGGAGTTGGTATTTGAGAACCATCTTCCGAGCTCTAAGTTGTCGCAGGACATTAGTTGTATGAGTTCGTTTTGATTTTGTAGCAGTTCAACCTCACTGTTTGCTCCAGTAAGATCGTCGTCAACGTAGAAATCCTCTAATAGGATTTTCGCAGCATTCGAAGCCAGGTGTTTTAATACACGAACTGCTCGGAATGGGGCACATGAGGTTCCGTATGTGACAGTACAAAGTTCGAAGTGCTTGATTTGTTCCGATGGATCTTCTCTCTAGATGATCCTCTGAAAGTCTCGATGCTGACCTATATTTGACGGAAAATTTTCACAATGTCAGCTGAGAATACGAATTTGTACATTATGAAGCGGAGGCACACAGCAAACAGATGGCGTTGGATGCTGGGTCCTATAAAAAGAGTGTCGTTCAAAGCCTTTCCATTGGCGTCGCGAAATGAACCATCAAAAACTACACGGAGTTTTCGACCCAACACAGGGTGGTGTGGCATGTAGAAATGCTGCCCAGTAGTGATTTCGTTTGACGGTAGTTCTCACATGTGTCCCAACGATTGATATTCTCGCATGAAATTGATGTATTGGATTCGTAGCGGCTCATTGTGTTGTAAGCGCCGTTGTACCGATTTGAAACGCTTGAGAGCTCCTTGTAGAGTGTCTCCAAATTCAGGATGTGCAGAGTTGAATGGAAGCTCCACGATGTACTTCCCCTTTTCATCCCGAGTGTGTGTGGCGAGAAAGTGTTTCTCGACCTGTTCATCTTCGGGAACCAGTTTAGTAGTACAGTCGACGCTCTCCAGCTTCCAAAACTTCTGGAGCGACGATTCTATATCGAAGGTTGTGGTATGTGTAATTGGGTTGCGTGTTTGGGGTGTCATGAGTGACGTGATAACCCATCCGAAAACCGATGAAATGACGATAAGATTGCCCTTGCTGTCATACATCTTCCTTCATGTAAGAGTAGACCATACGTGTTCGCTACCCAATAAAATGTCGATCGGTGCGTTAGTGCAGAAGTTTGTGTCAGCCAATTGTAGATCATTGAACACCTTGAGTGCCGATGCGTCGATGTTTTGCCTTCCCAGTTGTTGGAGCGTAGAATAGCGAACACTGCTGCCTACAAACCGGACAAGTTTCATTGGATGACAACCAATCCAATAAACAAATACTTCAAAAATCGTGGTTGGTGTTTTTGCTGGCGTTGCTATTTTTATTACTTAATTCTTCGTGGGTTGTTTTACGATGAATTACTCGCGAATCTTGTTACATGGCCTGTGAGCCGGTGGACTGCTTAGTGCAGTGTCTTGTGCTGGGGCTGATGGACTGAATCCTTCTTCTGCCGATCTTGGCCCTTTTATGCATCGGGTGATCGCACCTGACCCGGAAATAATTAATTATTGCTAACTTATGATTATTTTCTGAAAATAATTGTGGGGCTAGTAAGTGGGTCGAAGCTAGGTTCTTCGTTGACAATTTGCTAGCGGGTCAGTAGTGTTCAGTAAAAGGTTTTGCTAGCTTGGCATCGCGGAAGGTGATAGCTGAGTTTGGGCCGGTAGGTCGGTAATTTTATGCTGGCTTGACTTATTTTGAAATAACGCAAGTGATATTTCTTATCTAGGTCGTCGATTGCGAAATGTCTAAGAGGTGTTGTGGTTTTAAATTGTTGTGTGGACAAAAATGTGTAGAGTTGTTGATCGAGAGTTTTTAATTTTAATAATCGCGTGCGTCACTTAAGACTATCTTATTTCTTGGAGGTGCTGACACCGGGATTTGGGGAGAACCGTGGGTAGAGCCATGGTTCGTTGGCTCAGCGTATATCAGTTTGATTCTTGTTGCCGACTATCGTGGACGCGCTGACCCTCCGCCGTTTAGCAGATAGAAAAAAAAACAATTTAGTTGATGATCCTTTCGAGTCAAAGAGTTACATGACCGAATTCTCCAGCCTGAAAAAGTCTCAATTTATCTCAAAAGAGTAAAGGTCATTCATCTTCG
Organism: Drosophila ambigua; assembly: GCA_018150905.1. Lineage (NCBI taxonomy): Eukaryota > Metazoa > Arthropoda > Insecta > Diptera > Drosophilidae > Drosophila > Drosophila ambigua. The sequence continues at coordinate 359,590 of JAECWS010000098.1, forward strand.
GTACTAGGTATAGAACCAATTCAACTCAGAACTATCGTTCCTAGTATTCTGATGATATGTGATTATATTATGTTATTATTATAATCTTCTTCTATGTAATATATCCACTGGTCTGGGTCCGACAATGATCAGAATCCCAGCACTTCCAAGCTGGATATAAAACAAGAACTGAAACTAGGTTGAAATTGGGATCAAGATTGGTTTGCGGAAAGGATTGGGAGGTAATTAGGATAGCGTGAGGGAACCTATAACCGTATAATATACAGTTATCCGGAACTATCGTTAAGGCCTGTTTAACTATCTCGGCCTATTCGGGCCCCACGTTGGGCGCCATTTATTATGTAACGGACACGGAAAGTGTCGTCTCGTCACCACTCTCTGTCTACTAAAGGGGTTGCCGGCCAGGCTCAGGGAAAATGGGGGTGGGTGTTTTGCTGCTGAACGAACTCCGTTACCTAGACAGATTTACGGGAACTGGGATCGGAACTACAAACCTGGACGGAACTTAAGGTCAAGTACCGACTGTGAAGAACAAGCGGTTACTGCTCTTCCCTCTTGACCCACCCAACCTGTAGAATAACATAAGAATATGACATTATGATTCTACCCAAAACCTTCTGCCGCTGCGCAGATTTTTACTTTAACTTGTATGACTTACATTTAGTTATAACCTCCATTAGTATAACCCTAAACCTTATTTTTAATGCATGTATGTATATGTGGGGCTAATGTATGACGTATGATTCCAAAATGATAATCAAAATATAATAAACAACTATTTTTACTATTAGTTATGTAAGAATGAATTAATGAAATGAAATGACTGAACATATTTGAAGTGATGGTAGTTAATAATAATTGTTAATATGTGTTTGTGTACCGTATGCATACGGTACATAAACCGTCTACATCGTCAGTGTTGCTGCGTCGCGAACACCCGCTGGCTGTCCGGGACTGCTTATTTCGGTACTTTCCCTCAGAGCCAACTTAGTTGATACTCTTTAAGATGCCCGCTTATTCGCAGCTGACCTACCCACTAGGGTAGGCCGTTCGCTATCCGCAACCTGCGACCCGTCCGGTGGCCTCAGCTAGGCCCCCTCTGAGCCACCTCAAAGCCCAATAGGATCATCAGGTGCCCCAGTGATAGTCAAGGCAAAAATATTTATGCAACAGCTGTGGGAGATTAAACTCGATTGGGACGATGAACTATTATAACTCCATTACAACTCCAAAACGAATGGATGGAGTACCGGGAGGACCTACAATCATTAAACTCAATGGAGATCCCCCGGCACGTATATGATGGAAAAGTGCAAGTCACCCAGGATCCACATACCTTTGTAGACGCATCGGAACGAGCCTATGTTGCGGCAGTGTACGTACGAGCCACCTACAAAAACAATCAAGTCTCTGTACGACTATTATGCTCAAAGTCTCGAGTAGCACCCACCGCCAAACAATCCCTACCACGTCTAGAACTGTGCGCTGCAGTGTTAGGTGCCGAACTCACCAATCGAGTTAGAAGGGATCTCCATATGAACCTTGACACAGTATCAGGAAGCTTCTGGACTGATTCCACCGTTGTACTGTCCTGGATTAAAGCATCGGCGTCCACATACCACACCTTCGTGGAAAATCAAATCGCCAAAATCCAGGCATTGACTAACCAATTACAATGGCGTCATGTTTCATCAGCCAACAACGCAGCAGATCTCCTTTCAAGAGGAATCCTAGCAAGCAAGCTAAGGGATCATAGTCTATGGCTATACGGACAACCGCCTAAAGGTATTGAACAACAAGTGGCAACCATCAGCCGAGAAAGAGGAACATATCACGGCGATCATATAATTCAGGCATACCTAGGGCTCACAGCACAACTAACTCTGCTGACAGCGAGTCTTCAACGTATGCAGTCTGACATATCTGATGTATTAATCGGCATTCACCATCGGACAATAAGCCCAACGCTAGTATCTCCTGAGCAATTAAGAGAGCAACTAGACCAAATCCGGGATCACTTGCCAGCTGATCAAATGCTGCCTGTCACAACACAAAATGTGATACAATTATACAGGCTCATGCGAGCTGAAGGAACACTGACTGCCACACACGTCATTTTCAAAGTGACACTACCGTTAGTTTCAACAGTTCAGCTCGAAGTTTTCAGTATCATGCCGATACCGGTCTGGGACTCAACAAGTTGGAGCTTGTTCAATCTCAAAACGACCATCATCACTGTAAACACTCACCGAGATCAATTCATGGGATTTACTCCAGAAGAATTTCGACGCCGCTTTAAACTACTCAACGCAGAATACATCTGCTTTGATCATCAAACAGTATTCAATGTCGACAATCGCTGTTTCAGTTGTTTAACAATAAAACAGCACCTTTATGTGAAGTGACACACACGAAGGCGGACATGGTATGGTAAAAAACTCAGGAAGCAAATAAATGGATTTTTGCAACACACTCTACAATGAGACTTCAGGCAGTTTGCAACGGGTCTCCGTCAACCATACAACTGGAAGGAACTGGCTTGCTCTCACTATCACCTGGATGCACTGCTCGTAATACAGAAATAAGCATCAGTACCTTCAGCACAACAATCAGTGAAGTCAAATCAACCTACACTCGATTTGGGGACATACGCTTACCAACGACACCCCCTTCGCCAGCAAGTGTACAATTGGAGAACCAGACATCAGACTATCTTCAAGAATTGGAAGATTTACGCCTGCAACTAGCGGCAATCAATCAACAAAGGCTGCCACACCATCTCAACACAGTGCAGCATCATCAGATCGCTGTCAACAACAACCATCAACAGAGGCTGTCGCCGTGTCTTCAGGCCCTCATTTGCTCGACGTAGGAAACCCTCTCCGCAGTCCAACTGGTTCAAGTTCTAGTTGTGACGACAAATTTGTAGACGGTTTATGTACCGTATGCATACGTCGAGCAAATGAGGGCCTGAAGACACGGCGACAGCCTCTGTTGATTGCAGTTGTAGAGAATGAGTGAACAGGCAGTGATGGTACTGTTTCTGATACTGATTTTATTCAACAAACTTAATTTCTATTTATAGGTAACAAAAGGTACAGAAAGTGCTGAGTCTAGTAAGAATATATTAAAAGGGAATTGGAATTAATAGTGAATTAATTTGGATTTAATATGATATTGTGTTATTGGGCAATTGTGATAGTCAGAAATTGCACCAGTGTTTTTGCCCTCTGACGAGCGATCGCATCGTTGGCAGAAATTGCTGCAGAAGCGGTTATTGTTGACTCAGCTACAATGCTTTGTCGTTTGTTATTATGTCTCCCGTTACATGAGTCGACCTGACTTATTCAATAAGTGTATATTATGTAATATTAATTACTTCATAAATATGCGACTGAACATTCTCCCGGCCGTTGAAATGGTGTTCAACCATCGCCCAAGTCGACTAAAAAGCGGCGTGGAATGAGGATCGGGGGTGATGATCCGCGTGGCTCTGCTTGGTTGATACTTCTTCCGGAGAATGAACGCAATAATCAATAGCATTGATATTGCTATGGCAGCATAAGTAGCGATCTGATGATGCTGCACTGTGTTGAGATGGTGTGGCAGCCTTTGTTGATTGATTGCCGCTAGTTGCAGGCGTAAATCTTCCAATTCTTGAAGATAGTCTGATGTCTGGTTCTCCAATTGTACACTTGCTGGCGAAGGGGGTGTCGTTGGTAAGCGTATGTCCCCAAATCGAGTGTAGGTTGATTTGACTTCACTGATTGTTGTGCTGAAGGTACTGATGCTTATTTCTGCATTACGAGCAGTGCATCCAGGTGATAGTGAGAGCAAGCCAGTTCCTTCCAGTTGTATGGTTGACGGAGACCCGTTGCAAACTGCCTGAAGTCTCATTGTAGAGTGTGTTGCAAAAATCCATTTATTTGCTTCCTGAGTTTTTTACCATACCATGTCCGCCTTCGTGTGTGTCACTTCACATAAAGGTGCTGTTTTATTGTTAAACAACTGAAACAGCGATTGTCGACATTGAATACTGTTTGATGATCAAAGCAGATGTATTCTGCGTTGAGTAGTTTAAAGCGGCGTCGAAATTCTTCTGGAGTAAATCCCATGAATTGATCTCGGTGAGTGTTTACAGTGATGATGGTCGTTTTGAGATTGAACAAGCTCCAACTTGTTGAGTCCCAGACCGGTATCGGCATGATACTGAAAACTTCGAGCTGAACTGTTGAAACTAACGGTAGTGTCACTTTGAAAATGACGTGTGTGGCAGTCAGTGTTCCTTCAGCTCGCATGAGCCTGTATAATTGTATCACATTTTGTGTTGTGACAGGCAGCATTTGATCAGCTGGCAAGTGATCCCGGATTTGGTCTAGTTGCTCTCTTAATTGCTCAGGAGATACTAGCGTTGGGCTTATTGTCCGATGGTGAATGCCGATTAATACATCAGATATGTCAGACTGCATACGTTGAAGACTCGCTGTCAGCAGAGTTAGTTGTGCTGTGAGCCCTAGGTATGCCTGAATTATATGATCGCCGTGATATGTTCCTCTTTCTCGGCTGATGGTTGCCACTTGTTGTTCAATACCTTTAGGCGGTTGTCCGTATAGCCATAGACTATGATCCCTTAGCTTGCTTGCTAGGATTCCTCTTGAAAGGAGATCTGCTGCGTTGTTGGCTGATGAAACATGACGCCATTGTAATTGGTTAGTCAATGCCTGGATTTTGGCGATTTGATTTTCCACGAAGGTGTGGTATGTGGACGCCGATGCTTTAATCCAGGACAGTACAACGGTGGAATCAGTCCAGAAGCTTCCTGATACTGTGTCAAGGTTCATATGGAGATCCCTTCTAACTCGATTGGTGAGTTCGGCACCTAACACTGCAGCGCACAGTTCTAGACGTGGTAGGGATTGTTTGGCGGTGGGTGCTACTCGAGACTTTGAGCATAATAGTCGTACAGAGACTTGATTGTTTTTGTAGGTGGCTCGTACGTACACTGCCGCAACATAGGCTCGTTCCGATGCGTCTACAAAGGTATGTGGATCCTGGGTGACTTGCACTTTTCCATCATATACGTGCCGGGGGATCTCCATTGAGTTTAATGATTGTAGGTCCTCCCGGTACTCCATCCATTCGTTTTGGAGTTGTAATGGAGTTATAATAGTTCATCGTCCCAATCGAGTTTAATCTCCCACAGCTGTTGCATAAATATTTTTGCCTTGACTATCACTGGGGCACCTGATGATCCTATTGGGCTTTGAGGTGGCTCAGAGGGGGCCTAGCTGAGGCCACCGGACGGGTCGCAGGTTGCGGATAGCGAACGGCCTACCCTAGTGGGTAGGTCAGCTGCGAATAAGCGGGCATCTTAAAGAGTATCAACTAAGTTGGCTCTGAGGGAAAGTACCGAAATAAGCAGTCCCGGACAGCCAGCGGGTGTTCGCGACGCAGCAACACTGACGATGCGCTTGTGGTGCCGCCTCTCATTAAGTAGCTCACACAATCCCATCCCTACACAACACCTACCCACATACCAGCCCCAACACTCACCTCACACCGGGCCGGACTAAGGTGTCACTCGACCCGTGCCAAGAGTCAGCATGGCTGGGGGCCCGGTATAAAAACTAGCCCAGTCGTGAACGGAGAGCTCAGGGACTTGGCAGCCCCCTGTTCTAACTATGCCTTACCCGGGTAACGCAGAGCTCTGCCGGGGTGGACCGTTCCCTTTCTCTGCAGCTCGTGGGAACTATATGGACAAATTCAATAACACAAACAACAACGAGAGAGGCACTCCCCAAATGCCCACAGGGAGAAATCCCAAGCGAGAGAAGGCAACGGCCCAAAGGCCTGGCCAAATCCGCTCAGACGCAGGAAAGACCTGCACGGTGAAGGACGCGGGTATGAATCCGGGTGGGTCCCATCCCAAACCTGGGATGGGTGGAAAGCCAACACCCAAAACTGATACCATGGTAGGGCAGCTAAGCAATATTGCGGCTGCTCAACTTTCCGGCGAAGCTGCGGGTGATGGCTTACCATCAACCAGTGTTCAAACCAGAAAATTTAGCTATGCCGAAAAGAGGAGTGCTGGGCACATACTCCGTCGGCAGAACGCCAGCCAAGAAGTCAGTCCAACAGCAGACTGGCTGAAAAAGGTGGAATGGGCCTCGGCGGTGCTGCCCAACTTCAGTGTGGAGCCACAGAAGGTGGCCGCACAAACGAAGAGGCAGCGCTCGCAAGAGACACCCGGACCAGCCGCGAAGCGCTCCAGAGTGCTTCAGAACGTATCCTTCATGCAGATTGCCAAGGAGAGGACGCTGATAGGCGCTGATAGGAGGGAAAAATTCCTAGAAGCCAATGCTGGGGCGAAGCTCGTCGCTGTGGACTGGAGCGAGGTGCCCAGTAGACCAAGGGCCCGTATATGGGTGCCGGCCACTTTTAAGGAGCCCGAGCGGATCCTCAGAATGTTGCAGAGATGTAACCCAACACTGCCAACCTCAGACTGGAGGGTGGTCAAAGTGGAGGCATCAAAAGGCCCCACAAATCAGGCAGTGATAGTCCTAAATAAGGAATCACTAGCCCCGATTGAGACAGCCAAGGGAGAGCTCAACTTCGGGTTCAGCTCGGTGACCATGAAGGTCTACAAGTCGGATGCAGCGGCCGAGGTGCAACAACCCAGTTGAGCAGGACGTTGCCTCGGAGATCGAGGCACCCGACGTAGACCCGCATCCGGCCCTGGAGAGCTACTCCTCTGAGACGCAGCTGATGCTCGATTTCGAGGCGTTGTGTCGGGACGAGATTCTCGACGACTCTGACGCCGACATAACAGTGGTGGAGAATAACTCTAATGAAGTCTCTGAGGGTTCTGCAGATAAATCTCCACCACTGTAAAGCAGCATCCGCTGTCCTAATACTCCGCTTAGTAGCAAGCGGAGGGGACATAGTCCTAATCCAAGAGCCTTGGGTGGTAGGAGGCAAGGTCTGTGGATTAGCGACGAAGGACTACAAGATGATTGTAGCCCAAACTGAAGGTAAAATTAGAACCTGCATACTAGCAAGAAAGCACCTAAATATCTTTCTGCTCCACAATTTTAGCAATGGCGACAACACGGCGGCTAGCCTAGAGCTACAAGGGACACGCCTGAACCTGCTGTCGTCCTACATGGCTCACGAGGAAAGCGATCCTCCCAGTGACCTCGTTCGCAAGATAGCCAGCGACAGCGAGAGGTCGGATACAAGCCTAATAATAGGCTGCGATGCCAACGCTCAGCACACCCAATGGGGGAGCTCGGATACAAATGTAAGGGCTGAGTCACTTTTCAGCTTCATCCTAAACTCCAACATAGTTATTGGTAATCGGGGTAATGACCCCACTTTCAACATAAAAAACCGTCAAGAGGTTATTGACCTCACTCTATTGTCTCACAAACTGTCAGACATAATTCACCGACCACATCGAGACAGTCCTATCGCTCGAAAGCACCAAACGATCTTAATCGTGGACAATTTCACGGAAGCTTGCAATAAGGCCTTCATGGCAGCTTGCCCTCAACCAAACCAAGAGGGAAAAAGAAACCCCCCTGGTGGTCTAAACATATAGATACCCTCCGGAAAGACTGCAGGACTCTCTTTAACAGATCCAAAAGCAGCAGAGAGGAAGCGCACTTACAAAAGTAAGCTAACCCTATACAAAAAAGAAACTAGGAGAGCAAAAAGGGCCTCTTGGCAAAAATTTTGATCCGAATTTAAAGACACGTAAGAAGCCGCAAGGCTACGAAAGATCCAGTCAAAAACATCCCCCTCGGTGGGATATCTCAAGAGAACGGATGGTACGTGGACAAACTCTAGTGAGGACTCCCTACATATTCTACTCGATACTCATTTTCCTGGGTGTACGACCATCGAGCCGGCAGACACCCCAAGTGAAGGACCGGAAACCTCGATGGGGCACATCCTCACAAAACGGAATATTAGCTGGGCAGTAAACAGCTTTAAATCCTACAAATCGCCTGGCCCGGACCAAGTCATTCCGGCTCAGTTACAAAAAGCCGGGGACATGGCCATCAACTGGCTGCAAAGTATCTTCAGGAAGATACTGACAGTGGGATAAATCCCCCGCGCTTGGCTAAAGGCTAAAATAGTCCTTATCCCCAAAGCAGGGAAACCCTCACACACAACCCCAAAAGACTTCAGACCAATAAGTCTATCGTCCTTTCTTCTCAAAACCTTTGAGAGACTAGTCGGGCTGCAGCTGAGGACAACCATAAATCCTCAGTGGCTGTCAGGCGCACAACATGCCTACCGAAAAGGAAAATCCACGGAAACGGCACGTTAAAGAATACTCCTTAATCGCTTTCCTAGACATTGAGGGAGCTCTTAACAACGTCATACCAGGAGCCATCACAGAGGCCCTGACTGACCTGGGAGTGGATCGTCACTTGGTGATGCTCATAGATCAATTGCTCACATGCAGGACAGTGACATCATCAATGGGATCGTCCACTCAGTCAAGGTATGTCAACAGAGGCACCCCGCAAGGTGGTGTCCTGTCTCCCCTTCTGTGGAACATAGCAGTCAACAAGATTCTGTGTGACCTGGAAGGGGAGGGCTGCAAGGTGGTAGCTTACGCGGACGACGTTGCCATTATCTTCTCGGGAAAATTCCCTCAAACACTCTGCGATCTAATGACCGCAAAGCTCGTGCAACTGTCAGAATGGACAGAGTCGCGTGGACTGGGAGTTAATCCCTCTAAAACGGAACTTGTGTTGTTTACAACCAAATACAAAATCCCGTCCCTCAACCCCCCAATACTAAACGGATGCAGGCTCTCCTTCAGCGACAGTGCCAGTCACTTAGGGTTGGTAATTGACAAAAAGCTAGGCTGGAACCTGAGCATTAAAGACAGAGTGAAGAAGGCTACGATAGCCCTCTACACTTGCAAGAAGGCCATTGGGCTAAAATGGGGCATGAACCCAAGAATAGTCCAATGGATATACCTAGCAATAGTAAGACCAATACTGCTTTACGGAGTCGCAGTGTGGTGGCCTGCCCTATCGAAGGGGACCATCACTAAACAACTGGGCAAGGTGCAGCGCACTGCAGTCCTATGCATCAGAAAAGCTCTGAGCACCACACCAACGGATGCGCTAAATGCTATCCTATGCCTGCAGAGCCTTGACCTTGCAGGTAAGGAGCAGGCAGAAATGGCAGCAATCCGTCTTAGAGACTCCGACCAATGGGTGTCACATCACACCGGTCATGCGTCCATCCTAAATGGAAACATAATCGTCCCCACAAAAACGGACTATTGCGTTCCGAGGGAGTATACAGATACCCCCTTCGTCACAATCATCCCTCACAGAAACAACTGTCTTGAGGGACCACCTGGTCCAAAGGGAGCCATTGAAATCTTTACTGATGGCTCAAAGCTAAACACCAAGGTCGGAGGAGGAATCTACTCCGAACAGCTGAATATAAGAGACTCTTTCAGGCTCCCGGATCACTACAGTGCCTTCCAAGCGGAAGTCTTAGCGATCAGGGAAGCTTTGAGCTGTCTTCAGGAACTAGCCCCTGCGGCAACTAATATAAATATCTATAGTGATAGCCAAGCTGCGATCAAATCGCTGAATGCGATAACAACAAGCTCGGCTACCGTGGCAAACTATCGCAAATCTCTTCATGAGAGGGCGTAGCAGTGCGTCATCAGCCTAATATGGGTCCCGGGCCACCAGGACATTGAAGGCAACTGCATAGCAGACGAGCTGGCCAGAGCTGGAACAAAAATCCCCCTTCTCAATGATAAGGAGGATATTCGTATTCCAATGGCCACCTGCAAGCTCAAAATAAAAGAACATTTTAAGCAACTAATAAATGACAGATGGCAAACTGTGCCACTATGTCGCATAACTCGGCAAACATGGCCTAGCATTAATAGGAAGCGCACCGATGAGCTTTGCAAACTCAGTAGGAGTAGGTGCAGCTCAGTCATACGCTCCCTTACGGGACACTGGCTAATAGGCACCCATGCAAACAGGCTGGGTGCCCCATATAACGACTTCTGTCGAAGCTGTAGAGATGAGGACGAGGAGGAGACTGTGGAACACCTGTTCTGCTCCTGCCCGGCTCTCAGTAGAAGGAGACTTCAATACTTGGGCGCTCGTTTTCTAACTGACATTTCGGACATGTCTACAATTAGTCCCAGACGGATCGCAGGCTTCATAAGGGTATCCGGATGGGATAATGGATAGCATAGGGTCTCACGAGGGAGAATGGGAACGAAACATGCGGTATCACAATGGGCCGAAACCGGCCTAGGTGTGTCGGGTGTCTGACAACCCCGACAGCCGCCTCAACCTAACCTAACCTAACCTATCACTGGGGCAACGAGACCCAAAGATTTGGGCCAATTCTGAGCACACGACCCTTTTGGCGATGCGTGTTGCATGGCTTTTTGTGGTTCGTCCTCGCAGTTGGTCTTGTTTTGGGATCCAAATGAGACCTAGCGTTTTAACGCTGTATTGCTCTAATGTTTCACCTAGTTTGACGTCGTTGACAACGTCCTCTTTAGGCATTCCTTGCAAGAGCTAGTCGTTGTTGGAGCACCATTTGCGAAGTTTAAGGCCGCACGGTAGCAATATTTTATTAAGTTCTTGTTGAACTTGTATCGCTTCCTGAATGGTATCCGCGCCAGTGAGACAGTCGTCCACATAGAAATCGTTCTTCAATGCAGCAGATCCAATAGGTAATCTGTTTTGGATCCGAGTTGCCAAATGATCCAGACATTTCGTTGCCAGGAATGGAGCAGATGTGGTTCCATATGTGACTGTTTTTAAGCCATAGTACCTGATATCTTCAGATGGATTGTTTCTCCAGACTATAATCTGATGATATTGATCCTCGGGATTTATCCACACTTGTCGGTACATTTTCTCGATGTCCGCTGTGAATACGTACTTATGTATACGAAAACGTAGTAGAATGGACATAAGTTCACTCTGAACTGTGGGTCCGGCATGCAGAATGTCGATTCGAGACTTTCCACTTGTCGATTTACATGATGCATCAAACACGACCCGTAACTTTGTGCTGGTGCTCTCAGGTTTGAGTACACAGTAGTGTGGTATGAAGTAGTGTCTCTCCGGCACTTGAGTTGCTGGGACCATCTTCATGTGTCCAAGTCCTTCATATTCATTCATGAATTCCACATAGCCTTTCCAGGTGTCTGGTGAAATCCGTCCCTCTAATGCCAGGAATCTTATCGTTGCAGTTTCCAAAGACCCCCCTAGGGCTGAAGAGTGTTCGGAAAATGGGAGTTTTACTATCAACATGCCATCCGATGCTGTTTGTAAGTTCTCTATAAAGTGAGCTTCGCAATGTGCTTCGATTGACGTGCGTGGTTTTTCTTCCGTCTCTAAGTTGTCCAGAGTCCAGAATTTTTCCATTAGCTCGTTGAGTCCAATTGCACAAATGGATGCGGAGTTGTGTGCAGACCTGATTTTTCCTGCCACAATCCATCCCAATTTTGTATATTGCAGCAACGCGCCTCCTGAATTTGGCTGTTTTTGATCTGGGAGTAGTAGCGAATAATAGTGCTCTGCTCCGATAAGCATGTCCACCTTTCCCGGTTTATAGAAATCCGGATCTGCCAGTGGGCAATTGGTTGGTATGTTCAAGTTTATTTCATTGAGTGCCTGCGCTGGTTGATCAGCAATTATCTGAGGTAGTACGAATGCTTCAATTCTTTGCGTAAATCCGCCGTGAAGGGATTTTATTAGAACATTTACTCGTGCTCTGCTGGTCTTTGACTGACCTCCAATTCCTTTGATGCATAATGTTGTATCATTAATTTTTACTGACAACATTGATGCCATTCGCTCAGAGATCAGGTTGATCTGTGATCCTGAATCCAGCAGGGCTCTGAAATTGGCTCTCTGTCCATTGTTTGCTACTACTACTACTTTTGCTGTGGCTAACAGGTTGTAATTATTGTTACTTGCTGCGCCAACCGTCGGTGCTCTTGGTTATGTACTTACGGCCGATGGTATGTGCAGCAGTGTATTGTGTTTTTTGTCGCACTTGAAACATGTCCGACCTGGGCATGCATTTGTTTTGTGGTTTGTTTTAAAACAGTTGACACATAATTTCTGCTTTTGGACCCAATTTAGTCATTGTGATGGTGATTTGGAGCGAAACTCATAGCATCCGTAGAGCCAATGGCTTGCGTTTTTGCAGAATGAGCAGAGCGGCGTTTTTGATTTTCCAGTGTTTACGGTTGCACATGTTGTGCCTTTTGGCTCTTTCCTTGACATTTGTGTCGAACTCTTTGTTCTAGGAACTGAAGCATTGTGTCCAAGGCCTGTATTTCCTTGGAGCTTCCCAAAGATTGCTCATACAAGGCTCTGTTAGTGACATCCAGCTTATTTTTGATGACGGCAATCAATATTGGATCCCATGTGGATATATTGATGCCCAATCCCTTTAGCGATGGCAGGGATTCGATAGTTGTAACGTACAACTCTTTTAATGACTTGGAGTCGTCATTAACTGTATTATAATTTAGGAAGCGGTTCAATACCGTACTAGCGACGTCTCTGGGATTGTTGTATGTATCAATCAGAAGCTGCGTGGAAGCTGCACGTCATTATTGTTTGATGTGGCTGGTTTTGACAATGCTCTTTGTACCTCTTTTTCCAGGGTCAGGTATGCTTCCAGGTTGTATCCTCCTTCTTCTGGATTGTCATATTCCTCGTGGATAGTAAAATGGACTTCTTGTGCTTGAGTCCATAGTGATTTTATCAATGCACTTGATGTTCGTCCTCCCGCCTCTGAGAATTGTCTCAGAGTACGTTTTATGGACTGTACTATGGCCTTTTGTCGGCGACATAGTGACGGCAATTTGCTGTAAGCATCCGTGAATTGCTGGCTCCGATCATTTGATTGTGGTTCGACATTTTGACCCACATGAGCACTTGATGCCTGATTTAGCTTGTCCATGCTTTCAGTAAAGATCGCAACGTATGTTTTGAGTGTTTTACGTAAGTCTTCATGAAATTTGGTGTAATGTTCGTTTTTGTATGCTTTTGATATTTTGGTGTCGATTTCGTTAAATCGATTCCATGCATCCTCGAGAGCCGCCTTTTTTGTTTGGAAGTACGTTATATTTTCTTTCCTTTCTGGAGAGTCTTTTTGAAGTTCCTGATTATCTTCGAAATTTCATCTCCAATTTCTTGCTGCTCATTATTGCCTCTGTGGCGGCAGCGTGTTCCTCCTTGTGGGAATCCATTTCGCCTCTTACTTATACTTTGACCCGTTTGGAGTATTTTATTCGCTTGCTGGATACGCTCCTATTCGCAACCGATGTGGTTCAAAGTATAAGTACAGACGACGTACTGGATGGAGGTTTTGTGCTGGTGAAACGCACTTGTGATCTTGATATTATTAATCGTTGATCTTGATGGCTGATGATCTGAAAGATCTGACAGATCTGCCAATTTGTTCTACTTATTGGTAGGAGATTCTATCGTAAGTATGTTAGTGTGTTGAAAAAGTCCTGGTGACTTCTTCAGTGTGATCTGCAAATGTTAATGTGTATTTGTGTGTGTGTTTTGGTATGCATACGGTACATAAACCGTCTACAAATTTGTCGTCACAACTAGAACTTGAACCAGTTGGGCTGCGGAGAGGGTTTTATACGTCGAGCAAATGAGGGCCTGAAGACACGGCGACAGCCTCTGTTGATTGCAGTTGTAGAGAATGAGTGAACAGGCAGTGATGGTACTGTTTCTGATACTGATTTTATTCAACAAACTTAATTTCTATTTATAGGTAACAAAAGGTACAGAAAGTGCTGAGTCTAGTAAGAATATGTTAAAAGGGAATTGGAATTAATAGTGAATTAATTTGGATTTAATATGATATTGTGTTATTGAGCAATTGTGATAGCCAGCAATTGCACCAGTGTTTTTGCCCTCTGACGAGCGATCGCATCGTTGGCAGAAATTGCTGCAGAAGCGGTTATTGTTGACTCAGCTACAATGTTTTGTCGTTTGTTATTATGTCTCCCGTTACATGGGTCGACCTGACTTATTCGATAAGTGTACATTATGTAATATTAATTACTGCATAAATATGCGACTGAACAATAATTAAGTTTTAAAATGGTTAATAATGCATGTCTCATTGTGTTATATGTATGCTATTCTTATGAACCGGAGTGTATGTGTATATTTCGCTGGGCCCAAGTTCATGCTGGCAAAAAAAAACTGCTAAAGAGATGGAGAAATGTTTAAAAAAAAAAAAAAAGCATCATATTTTACTAATACCCTTCCATTGACACGATGAGACCGATGATACACCTTTTAGAAATCTAAGCCTAATGTCATTGTTTTTCTATTAATTATGCATGAATTTTACAATTTTTTTTTTCTTCTTTTTTTTGTCCTAATCTTAATGCCCAAGTATAAATATTATTAATTAATACTAATATTATGACACAGAATTCATTTCCGCTGGAAAATCACCTCAATTTCATTCTGCCGTGCCACACACCGATTTTTCAGCGGAATCAAAATCGCTCACAATTTATGCAGCGATTTGATTAAATACACCCATAAACCCACCTAAAACGATTGGAATCTTACTTTCCCATAAAGGTTGTTCAATTGGTGATTAACCCTCATCCAAATAATTTAACATTAAACATGTTAAGGTAATAAAATAAGCATTTTAGTAAATCACTATTCAATCCGCTGGCTAAATTTTCACCTAACGATTCCGCTCTCAATCCGCTGCAGACCGAGGTGGCCACCTAGGGCGATTCGGTCTTTCGAAGTTAATACAGTGTAATGACACCATTTTTAATCCGAATTCAGAGCAAGATATTTAATATTAATTATATTGAAGGCATTCTGTTTTTCTTTAATTAAGCATTTCAAAAAAATACCCATTGCTGTAAAAATTCCTTTACGTCAAACGTGTGCATACTTTTTGTGCAAATTGTAAAAATATTTTTAGTTATTTGTAAATCTACCAGATGGCATCGCTTCAAAATGCCAAAACAGAACTAACAAACTATTTTTACACATTATTGCCATTGCATTTATGTCAAAAACCCCTGTTCGGCAGACCCATGGCCGCACAAATAGAAGCATAGAGATCTGGTAATTGTAATGAACTAAATTAGCAGTAGTTTGAGAAGACAATCACAAAAACCACATACGTATCGTCTGAACGCGAAAACGAGTCCGATGCACTGCAAAGTTTGTATTCTAATATGTTGCCTCCGTAGTTCTTCGATGCCCAACAGTCTCGGTAAATGCATTTTAATTATGTTGTCTGTTGTTTTTGAACAGCTGATTGCTGCCATTCACGGAGAGTTGCCAGACAACTGTGGCACGGAGGAAATTGTTAAGCGGAAATCCTCTGCGCGGTTTCCAGTTTCACTAGTGATTTCTGTGGCACACCTGTATATTTTTTTTATAATTTTGACAATAACAACAGTCCATCCGTGTATTAGCCGGCAGGCAAGGTCAGGTGGCACAAAGAGGTACTGATGATCGCGGTATTGGAGCGGCCCACCCCCCAAGAGCGATGGGTCAGGCCCGGATCGGCCAGGTCAGCAATTTGTCTTCCAAACGTGTGTCATAACATACATACAATTATGTAATAAGGTCATTATGCTTACTGATATTCTTTCGTACCTTATATCCAGTTTTTGGTTTTTAGTTTTTATTTTTTTTATTGTTCTGCAGCCACAACACTTTTCAGTTTTTTTGTCGGTTTAATGTTCCCTTTTTTGTTTCAAAATTTTCAACACTTTTTTTCCGATCTATGTACAAAGTAAGTCTTCCACCTTTGAAGATACAATTTTCTCTGTGCAGCATGCACCTAGCACTAATTACTATACCCCCTCAAAAGATGTGTCGCCAGATGAAATCGAAGAATGTTCTAGAACGGCTAGCCGTAACAAGCTAAGCTTGCGGAGATAAAAGCTTTTCACGTAAGCGGCGCTCGCACGTGCAATATTCGAGTGAAGCTTTTCGAGATAGAAGCTTCTGATCTTGCATGCAGCGCTCTCTGGAATGTATGTACGTAGCAGAAGGGTGGTTCACTATCTTGGCGATAAAATTAGAAGAACTGTTTCCAAAAAATTGTGTTAATAGAATTTTAGTACAGGCATTCTAAATTTTTATTTTTTTTCTGCAACCTTACAGAATGCGAGAATCCACACTCTGCAAAGCATCCACGTTTGGGCACTCGGGAATCATGACGAGACTCCCGCAACTATCGGAGGGGACAGATTACTGTATACCGAGTGATCACCTCTCGACGTCCTTCCAGGTATCAATCCCACTCAGGGAGGACTGGGAGAGTGGCGAACCTGGACCCACAAATGCGATCCACATATACACTGATGGCTCAAAGTTAGACGGCCGTGTGGGTGGTGGCGTCTGCTGTAATGAGCTCAGCAATAGTCACTGTTTCAGACTCGTCGAGCTCAACGACTGTTAACATATGCCTCGTTTCTCTAACTGAGACCGCTGAGCATTTAGATCTCTGCCTAATATGGGTCCACGGACACAGGGATATCCACGGGAATGATGCTGCAGACGAACTAGCCAGGGAAGTTACTACCACACCTCTCCTACCGGAGAAGAAGCAGCTAGCTATGCCTTTGGCTACGTGTAGGCTACCAACGCATGAAGCCTTCGAGCTTATTGCCGACAAACGATGGCAGCAAACCATCACCTGTAAAACTTCCAGGTCGGTCTGACCAAGTCGATGAAAGAAACGCTCGGAAGAGCTCTACAAACTCAGCAGAGTACAGTGCTCTACCGTCATCCGAGCCATCCCGGGACACTGGCAGATCGGCACACACGCTGCCAGAGTTCTTGGGCTTCTTGGGGCTCCCTTCCTCACCGACATTTCGGACCTGTCAGACCTGGGATATTGTACAAATAAATCCAAGCCACCGGATGGCAGTGCCCTTAACTCCGCAATCAGATTTTTCACCATGGGGAGAAGGGGAGGCGGGAGAAGGTGGGGCAAATTTCCCCCACTCTCCAACTACAGCCTTAACCGAGCCTAACCTAGTTTTGGTTAAAGAATTTGAGCTCCAAAGATTCTCCTTAGACTTCAATAAGCAATACCTTAGGCAATCCTGCTATACCCAAGATTCGAGAAGATGACGTGGGGGATGGGCAGTGTTTACATGCGTCTTAAAAAACGCTACCCCCAGAATAAAGATGCGCACACTATACAAGCAGGCGTGTGGAGAAGGAACTTGGTGTGGACACGAGGACAAGACAAGAGGAGGAGGACGGTGACCTGACGGTAGTAGTCAACAGCTCAACTTGCATAAGAGCAGCTCAACTTGCATAAGAGCTCTTTGCCATGGAGCAAGAGCCCGTCGATATAGCCTTACTCCAGGAGCCAGGGGTTGCATCAGGAAATGCTGTGGCCGGACTGAAGTCCTCAAATGTTAACGTTTTCTATCCACCATCGGTAAGCAGGAACAGAACCTCCGTACTCGCACGAAAAGGGATCCATGCTTACCTTATGTCTCATTAAAGTACTGAGGATCTGACCGGGTGCTATGGCACACGACAGGCCAGCTCCACCTAAAGAGAAGGTGGCTGAAGCCTGCCCGACGGAAACGCACATCACAACGTGTGGGGAAGCCCCGACATATTCGATAGAGGTGAGTCACTCCAGTCACTCCTTTGCGGGTACAAGAGCACCTGGATTAGACGGTATATTTCCAGCCATGCTACAAGTGAACAAAAACGTGATCACCCCATGGCTCTCTGTAATATATTCAGCTTACCAGAGCACAGGATCCCTATTCAATGGAGGACCTCGAGGATTTTCTTCCTTCCAAAGGCAGGAAAGTACAGCCATATGAGTCCCAATGACTACAGACCGATAAGCCTCACCTCCTTTTTACTCAAAACTCTAGAAAAGCTGCTGGATCTACACATCAGGAACGATATAGGGGGACAGATATCAACCAACCAGCATGCCTACACCAAAGGGAAATCGGTGGAGATGGCACTGCATTCACTAGTAGCCACCATCGAAAATGCCCTCCAAAATAAAAACTTTGCTCTATGAGTATTCGTAGATATATCCGGAGCATTCAATAACGTGAATACAAACGCGACAATGGACCGCCTAGAAGCGACCAACTCGCATCCCGCAATCAACCTCTGGATAAAGAACCTTCTAAGTTGTAGACGGGTGTATTCACAGTGGGGCACCGCTTCCATGGTGAAAGCGGCACACAGAGGCACGCCTCAGGGTGGAGGACCCCACCCCACGCCCCTCCTGTGGAACCTGATGGTCGACGACTTCATAAAGAAATTCAAGAGGAGAGCTCCCAAAATAACAGCTTATGCAGATGACATAAGCATAATTATCACGGGAGTATGTCCATCCACTATAAGCTCCGTAATTGAATCAACACTCGAGGAGATATGTGAGTGGACGGAGAAAGTAGGACTCAGTATCAACGCGGACAAGACGGACCTCATCCTCTTCACCAAGAGGTACAAGGTGCCATCATGGATCCTCCAGAAAATCGACAGAACCAGACTGACCCCAAAAACACAAGTCAAATACCTCGGCATAGTACTGGACAGCAAGCTGACATGGAGACCCAATGTATTGGAAAGGGTGAAGAAGGCCACCAATGCGCTACATGCATCCAAGAAGATGCTTAGCAGTACATGAGACCTGTCAGCTGCTCTAATGCACTGGATCTACATCTCGATGGTGCGACCGACTCTGCTGTAAGGAGTCTTAGTGTGGTGGCAATCGATAGAAAAGACGACGTACAATAAGCTTATGGAAAGGACCCAGCGGCAGGCACTGCTCTGCATTACGGGGGCGCTGAGGTCAACCTCAACAAAAGCACTCGAAACCATAATCGGAATCAACACCCTGGACATCCACGTTCAACTGACTGCCAGAAAGGCGGCACAACGGCGCACAGTTCGGGCACAGTTCAATTGGCCGAGACATCACCAGTATTTCTGACTACATGATCGCCCAAACTTGCCTGGATGTAAAAACAACCTCATTTAACGGTCCGGACGAATGGAAAAGGGGTCTCAAAGATTCAACACCTCAGCATCTACACCGACGGCTCCAAGAAAGAAGGAGGAGTAGGAGTAGGAGCGGGCATATACTGTTCAGACCTGGAGATAAGGCTGTCCTATAAGCTACCGGGCGTGGTAAACCTGTTCGTATACAGCCAGGCGGTGATAAGATCCATGCAGTCATCAGCAGTCAGTTCCAGAAACGTCCTGGCGAGCAGGGAGGTATTAGACTACCTAGGAACGACAAAGTCAGTGCGGATCTATTGGGTTCCCAGCCACCAGGGCATCGAAGGTAACGAGACAGCGGATGTACTGGCTAGGGAAGGCGTCGGGCTGGCGACTGACAGAACCGAGAACGTACCTGTCTCCCTTAGAACGCTACAAAGCGCTCTGGGGAAACGAGCGGACACTAAGGCCAGAAGCAGGTTGAAGAGTACCACCAGCTGCAGAATCACGAAAACCATGTGCAAGGAGCGCAATGGTAAACTTAGCAACTACTTACTGCACCTGCCACGGAAGAATGTTAGTGGGAATACTCACAGGTCATGGTTCGTGCAAGGAATAATTCGATCTACAAAATAGTAAAGTTCTTTACAACCAGACGTAAAATACTAGAGCTATGGGAAAAAAACCTAAAAAAATACCAGTTTTCTAAAAACATTCAAAAAAAGTTCTGCCATAGAAAAAAATATCATCAAAGCATTTCTAAGCCCCAAATCTTTAAGAAAAAGTTGGGTTTGTTCCTTGAGGAAAAATCGTGTCGAGTAGTGCTATTTAAACACACTTTTTGTTACTTTGAGGTAAAGTTGTTCGGATTTTCGGCAACCTACACCTATTTAAAGCCCAGATTCAGATTCAGCATGTGAAAATGTTTGCCTATTCCATGGACAATCTTTCAAAGACTCAAATTTTCGTCCACCCCAAAAACGTTTCCTGATAGTATGCCCGAAAGGTCTTCAATTGGATTTAAATCCGTACTTAATGCAGGCCACTTTATTAAAGAAATATTTTTCGACTTCAGGAACGTCATCGTATGCCGTGCAACATATATAGGAGCGTTATCCTGTTGAAATATTAAATCCTCGCCATGGAACTCCTCTGCAAATAAATAAGTTCGCTTTCCAGAAAATCCGTGTATATCCGCGCATTCATCCGACCTGGTACGAAGCACATTCAAGACTTGCCAAGAGAGCTAAAGTCGGCCCAGCTCATGAATGAGCCACCGCCTGTGGCAAGTCTGACGGGTTTGCCTGGGGTCTTGCCAATACTTCTGGTTTTCATCTGGGCCGTCTAAATTGAACTTTTTCTCATTGCTGAAAATTACGTTTTAAGATTCGCAGTTCCCTAACTTGTAACGAATCATGGTTATAGCCATGGCTCGTCATAAACGGCCGAGTGTCAGCGCATCCACGCTAGTCGGCAATAATAATCAAGCTGATATACACCGAGCCAACGAACCATGGCTCTAGCCCCGGTTCTCTACAAATAGCGGTGTGTCAGCACCTTAGCAACGCACACAATTAATTAAAAACTCTCGATCAACAACTCTACACATTTTTGTCCACACAACAATTTAAAACCACCCCACCTCTTGGGACATTTCGCAATCGACGACCTACATAAGAAATATCATTTGCGTTATTTCACAATAAGTCAAGCCAGCATAAAATGGTCGACCTATCGACCCAAATTCAGATATCACCTTCCGTGATGCGGAAGTAGCAGAACCCAATTCCCAACTGCAGCCCTCACCTACCAAAATACAATCTCATCAAAAACACACTGACCCCCTGCCCGCTGTCAACGAAGCATCAAGTTCCGACCCAATTACCACGCCCCACAATTATTGTCACATAATAAACATAAATTAGCAATAAGCAATTATTTCCGGGTCAATACCCAGGTGCCAGCTGCACAAAAGGGGCACGATCGGCCGAAAAAGCAGGCAGTCCATCAGCCCCAACACAAGGCAGTATATCATCCCGAACACAAGACACTGAACTAGACTCAAGACACTACACTACGCAGTCCACCAGCGCGCCACACCGCCAAAACAGAGCAACAAATAACTAAGTGAATGAAAAGTACTGAATAAACCAAGAACACACAAACACAACTACCGCGTCATCATTTCTCCCTTGCCTACTGCATTTCAAGCCAGCCCGATAACTGAAGTCACCTGCGATCTACAAACTTTTCTTGTAGCGGACCCTGGACAGACTGACGCATATTTTTCACAAAAGACAAGTCGGGCCACTTTTGCCTCATATTGGAGACTCAACTCCTTCTTGCAAATTTGCTGCACCCGCTGCCGAGTTATTGGAAGCTTGCGGCTTTGACTGTAAGGGCCGTCCCGAGGATGTTGATGCTCCTGTTTTCCCGATGGTTGATCTTCCCAGTAGCTATTAAGTTGCGGATATGGCCAAAGTCGGTAGTGATTACTTCGGCCATCCGGATGACGGCGAATATTTCGAAGGCCTGTTCGGTTTGAAACACATATTCTTCGTAGGACTTCACGTTGGTCGTGTGTCGTAGGTAGCCGTAGCTATACCAGATGACGGAAATTCCATCCACTATGGGGATGTAGTTTGACGATCGCCTGGGCCGACGTAGGGTGAAGAGGATCCAGGTGCTGTCCGATTTGTATTGGTTGCGGCTCGTTGGGGGATATTCGTTGGCGTTTGTTGGTGGTATCTTCGGCGGGAGCGTCGACGTGGATAGCTGCAGAATGGTTTTCTGATCGAATTACTAATCGAACTGATTTAGTAACGGGAGTAGTCAGATATATGTATATAACGTTTTCTTGACAGGGCTTGCGCTGCTATGCATGT
Source organism: Drosophila ambigua (assembly GCA_018150905.1). Classification (NCBI taxonomy): domain Eukaryota; kingdom Metazoa; phylum Arthropoda; class Insecta; order Diptera; family Drosophilidae; genus Drosophila; species Drosophila ambigua. Next base: position 381,518 of record JAECWS010000098.1, read on the forward strand.
GACATTGCTCCGAACCGGGCTCGGGTTTCGCTTTGTCGGGCTGATCTTTTTTCTTTATTTTCCATGTTATTGGACGAATTTTGCCGCGTGGGGTGATCGCATTTCCCTGAAGTTCGATGGCACGTGTGCTAAGTCCTCGGTTTTGCTGTCTGCTGACGGCGCGTGTGCTGATGTTGGTATTTATTTTTATTTATTTTGTCTCTTGTTCCCGTTTTCGTGGATTTTTGGTGGCGCGTGTGCTTATTTTATTTTGCTGGGCGTTGACTCGTTATTTTCGAGTGTTAGTTACTTCTGCTTTGCTGCGGTGGGGTTTGGTTACGTCTTCTGAGCCAGAGATTTTCGATTATGAGATGCGCGAGTGCTGCGTTTTCAAATTCGTTGACTTTGGGTGGTCAGCTACCAACGTATGAAATAAATAAAAGTCCCGGCTAGGTAAGTTGCGAGGGCCACTAGCCTCGTCAGTCGCATCCCTGTCTTCATGGAATTCCTTCAAGTCGTTGATATTAGCAACCTTCGATTTCCGGCTGAATGCTGTAGTTTTACAATGTTTGGTGATGTAAGTCGTTTGGGTCGATTGGGTCCATTGTATTTTGGTGCCAGCTTAGCGACGAATCCGTCGTTGGAGAGGTGGTGTTGTTTTAGGAGTACTAGAGATTCCACCGTTGGACGCCATTGCCGGCGGCGGAGATTGTAATGCCTTCCTTGTTCTTGACTTGCCCTCTGGATATTATTTCGGACAATATTGAATACGTCGCTGAGCTGGGTTGCCTTGCTTAGAGCGGTCTCTGGGGGGGCTTCCGGTGCCTGTCGTGACTGCGCAATAAAGTGCTCCAGGCAAACGAGGCTCTCTTCCATGCAGTAGGAAAGTTGGGCTAAATCCCGATGTCTCAGAGACGCTGGAATTTACTGCGAGTGATATTTCCGGTAGTAGTTCGGCCCAGGTGTTTTCGCGATTCCCCACAAATTGGGCATTCATGGTCTTGACCGTTCGATTGGCCTTTTCCGTTGGGTTTTCCTGGGGGCAGTACGGTGCGGTATGTTGCAGTTCTACTCCGGCTGTCTGTGGAAATGACCGAAACGATCGGGTCGTAAATTTCGTGCCGTTCTCACACACAAAGCGTTTGGGTATGCCGAAATGGCTCAATATTCGTTATCGAAAAGACAGTTCCAGGGTAGCGGTAGTGGCCTTATTGAGTGGCACCAATTCGACCCACTTCGTGAAAGTGTCAAAGAAGACGAGCAGAATCGTGTTTTCCTACTTTTAACGCGGTAGTAATATTATTTGTATTTCTTCTACATTATCAGATGTATTCATAGTTATATAAAAAAATAACGCAGCGCCTTGCTTCTTCTATTGTACCGGTACCAGCAAGACCAGAGCCGGATACAACGTGGAACAAGCTGTGCACAGCCGTTTACAGACGGCGACCACGACGACCGCCCTTCCTGCGGGTGGAATCGGATGGAATTGGTGTGACATCCTCAATGCGACCAATCTTCATCGACGAACGGGCCAAAGCGCGCAGTGCGGACTGGGCACCGGGTCCGGGGGTCTTGGTCTTGTTGCCGCCAGTAGCACGCAGCTTGATGTTCAGGGCAGTGATCCCGAGAAGCTTGCACTTCTCAGCAACGTCCTGAGCAGCCAACATAGCGGCGTAGGGAGAAGCCTCGTCGCGATCAGCCTTGACCTTCATAGCACGATAATGTACGTCATATTTGTATTGCTGAAGGTCGAGGGCCCATCTCGCCACTCTACCGTATGGACTGTCAAGCGTATTTAGCCATTTCAGTGCGTGATTACATTGAATTGGTATCTTTCCAGGTAACAGCGTAGATTTCGAATGACCCAAATGACCGCCACTCCTTGTCAGTAGCGGAGTAGTTTTCTTCCGCCTGGTTCAGTCGTCGGCTGACATATGCTATGACTCGTTCTTTGCCTTCGATTTCTTGGGTGGGAACTGCGCCAACTCCTAGTTTGCTCGCATCTGTTTGCAGCGAGAACTTGATGTTGAAATCGGGGCACGCAAGGACGGGGGCGGTCGTGAGAAGTTTCTTCAGTAGGTCAAAGGCAGCCTGTTGTGCGTCGATCCATATCCATGGTTTTCCCTTCTTGAGGATGCAAGACATCGGTTGGACGACTGTCGCGAAGTTTGGTACAAATCTCCGGTACCAGGATGCATTGACAAAGTTCTTTCAGGTTGGTAGGAGGCCCGAGTTCTTTGACGGCGGAAATTTTGTCGGGGTCGGTATGGATGCCTTCTTTGCTGATCATGTGGCCCAGATATTTAATCCGGCTTTGAAAGAAACTGCATTTTTCCGAATTTATGCGTAGATTTGCTCTTCGTAATCGAGAAAAAGCACTTCTAGATTGTGTAGGTGTTCATTAAAATCTCGGCCAATGACAATAATATCATCTAGGTAAGCGAATGCGTAGGGTTCCATATCGGCGCCAATTACTGTGTCGAGGGCTCGCTGAAACGTTGCCGGCGCTGAATGTAGTCCAAAAGGCATCACTTTCCATTGATAGAGGCCTCGGCCTGGTACTGTGCAAGCTGTTGCTTCTCGACTTCCGTTTGCCATTGGTATCTGCCAGTATCCATTCTTTAGATCGAGAGTGGGGATAAATCGTGCGTTTTGTAGGCGTTCCAAGATGTAGTTGATTGTGGGCAATGGGTACGCGTCCGGGAGTTGAGTTGACATTTGCCATTTCCCATTCTTTTTACGCGCGAGTACGATTGATGCGCGGTGAGGGCCTCGGGAGGGCTCGATGAGACCTTCCGTTATCAATTGGTCTACTTGTTCGTCGATGATTCACATCATGGCCGGGTTTTTAGGATAGTATCGTTGCTTGATGGGTCGGTTATCCCTCATGACGATGGTATGCTCGGCGATGTCTGAGGTGCCAGGGAGGGTAGCGAACTTCGGTAGCTCTTTGTCCAAATACACTTGATTTGTGGCGGTATATCGGGTGGCCAAGGATCCGGGGCTGGTTCTGACTCGTCTTCGATCTCCTGGTCAAAGTGTTGGTTCGGGGCTTTGGTGGTGTCAAAGGCGCTGTGTGGTTTGATGCTGCGGGGAAGTTCGCTGTTGTGGGCGACAATTGGTGTGGTCTCGACCGTGTGTACGACATTTTGGTATGTCGGGTGTGGTATTCGCGTTATACTACACCCAGACTGGTACGTGAACAGGTGAGCCGCGATGACGCCTCTGGTATCGCAACAACGACTTGTTTGGGCGACGAAGATCTCGGACATGGCTCTAGGCATGGCTCGGTGCATGGCGCTAAGAATCATGTCGGTACGCGGAAGGTACTCCAATGGGCTGGAGAAGATCTGTGTGGCGTCGGCCGTGGGTACGACAGGGCTGCGGTCGGTGTATCGTTGGGTCATCGTCCTGGTTTCCGGGCCCGCGTTGAAGGGCTCTGTGTATATCAGTTCGATTATGGGCCCCGACCAGGGTGGGTTTGGCATGGCTGTTTCCCATGTTGCTGGGCTGTCGATCTGTTGCTGACGTTGTCGTTGTCGATGTTGTGGTTCAGGGCTGATTGTCGTCCCTGACAATCTGTGTTGACTTTCTCTCTGGAGGAGATAGTACTTACTTCTAGTACGTTACTGCGTGTCTCGGGGGTGAGATTTTCGTACTTTCTTTAGGGTATGTGGCATAGGACGCGGTTGCTCCGTAGTGACCGTGGGACTCCCGGTTGCTTGTTTGTTGTTTCCTGGTGTTGGTTTCGGATTCGTGTTCTTCGTTGTGGGCCGACGCTTTGCCTTTGCTGGGGATGGGCTGGGTGTTGTGTTCTTCGTGGCGAATTGGGTCTAGGTCGTGGTCGCATGTTTGCTGTTGTTGGTATGGGTGTCATGTTGGCGCTGCTGGGTGCCAAAATTGTTGGGATAGGTTGCGGACGTATGACGGCTGCCGTTGGCTTCGGTTTTTGGTGTCAAGGTTCGTTGCCTTGAACGCTGTTGGTTGGAATGGTGTGGATAGGTGGTGTGGGGCACTGATCTCGTAATTGTAGAAGTGTGGTACCGCACTGGATCGTTGTTTCAATGGCACATAGGAAGTCCATGCCGACGATAAGTTGATCCAACATGTTTGGTAGGTATTTGAACTTCTTTTTGATCCAGCCTGATGTGCGCCAGTAGAATCTGAGTGATCTCTCTGACCGAACCGTCGGCCAGGCGTATGCGGACGCATGCATCTTGCAGGTTGGTGTTGTTGTCTAGTTGTCGGGCGACGCTTGCACTGATAAAGCTTCGGGATGCCCCTGTGTCGACGGTGGCTTCCGTTGCCTGTCCTCCTATGGTTACCATTGCCACTATCCGGTTATCGGTTATGTGTAGCGGTGTTTTTATTTGTGGGTCGGGGCGGACGTCGTTCACGGCTGATCCCGTGCCAGTCGAGGACGCGAGTCGTTTCCCGACGTGTGCTGGCGACAGCAATCGACGGTCCGCGTGCCGCGCTTGCCACATTACCAGCAGAATAAGATTGAGGGATTTTGGCATTCGTATGTCGCATGCCCGTGGGTTGGCGATGGGGCCCGGGATCATGCGATGTGCTGCCTCGGGTTGTGTCGTACTGGTTGGGTTGGATAGCTTTCTCCTTGATGAGTCTGCCGAGTCCCAATGCGGTGGAATGGTGTTCGATTGGAGTCGCTGCTTCTCGGCTCTGTAGCCGGCCTTGCGTATCTGGGCGTTTGTTGTGGTGGTGCGAGAGTGATCGGGATGGTCCGTGCTTGCATACTCTCCAACTCCGTGGCCAGCAGTGTTAGCTGGGACAAGTCTCGCTGTTCGTCGCGGCGCACGTACATCTGGTATGCTGCGAGGGCGTTGTCGTAGATCCTGCTTAGCTCCTTGGCTGCGTCGTACCTGGCGTGGTACATGAGATATGGCTTCTCGATGAGGAAATCTTTGAACAGTTCCCCTGACACTTGCTTGCGGGCTCGGATCTGGTCTTCCAGTTGTTCAAAATACCGTGGTGGCAAGAAGAACGCTAAGAATTCCTGGCGGAAGTTTTCCCATGAGGAACTTTGTAGGCGGCTGGTGCGGAACCAATACCTGGCACGGTCTGTGAGAAGTTCGGCCATGGCCCGCGGCAGTTGGTTCGTGTCCACCCCATACGAGAGCGTGCGTTCTTCGAGTAGTTCAAAGAATGATAGAGGGTCACCTTGGCCGTCAAACTGGATTCCCCATTTTCGGATGTTTTCCGCCATTAGTGTGGCGTTGTTGTAGTGGTGCCCTTCCATGGGTCGGTCGATCGCAGGCACGATCCTCGGTACGGGCGCTGGGTTAGTCTCTGTAGCTAAAGGCCTTGGAGTGCGGTATTCGGTGGCTGCGGGGACTCGTAATCCGGTCTTGGGATGCATTTGGAGAGTGTCGGATGGTCCAGGAGTAGTGGGCAGTGTTGACTTGGAGCGTGAACGTGAGGCTGGTTTAAAAAGTGTCTCTCGAACTCTCCTTAGCGACCCCAGGCTTCTTGCGCGAGTGGCCCGGCGCCTAGTGCGGCTAATTTCTTTCGGTGTTCATCGACCGTTCCTTCGCTGCCAAATCCGGATTCTTCGGCGAGGACTTCTAGCTCGTCCCGACGGAGTTTGTGGATCCCTCCGGTGCTGACCCCTAGATTGGAAAAGTGTCCCGCAAGGTATGCCTCCTCTGGTTGTTCCTCGTCGTGATATTCCATGTTGGTTTTTCTGTTGGTTTTGGCACTGAGTCACTGTTAAACGACACTTTTAGGATCGGCACTGCGTATGCTTTCGCGATTGTTTTCGCCCCCGGATTACGTTAGTGAATTATTGTTGAGTTTAGCTTGTCCATTCAATTTTCCTTTTTGATGTCAGTTGGTCTTTAATCCGAAGAGGACCCTGATTTCGGTTCTCTTGACATTTTCCTTCAAAATCACTTAAAGTCACTGTTCGGGCGCCACTTGTGAGGATCTATCTCAGGCTGGGATATGCGTCAGTCTGTCCAGGGTCCTGAGTCACAAGATATTTGTGATTCACGAGGACTTTATTCGGAATGAAACCAGGAACTTTGTCCACCAATGAAATAGAACGGTTAGCAAGAATCACAAAACTTTTTTTGTTATTTAAAGTCAATGCTGTTTATTATTCTTGGGTTAGTATTCTACTTGTTTAATTTCTGCAGAGTTATCGCGACGTGACTCCTGGTGGACTGACTCCTCTCCATGCCAGGCAGTGCCTTTTATGGATCCATCGACGATTGATTTTCCCACCAAGTTACAAATCTTGTTTCCCACGTTTGCCGGTTCTTACATAAGTAGTCAACATTGTCGAGTCGATTGCCCGGTAACCGAAGGTTACCTAATGCAGTCGATTCCCAATAGGTGTTCCATATCCCAGGTAAGGTGATCAGGGTGCACCAGTACCGTGGGAGAGGGATTTTGTTGATGCTTTAACTTTAGGAAATAGTTATTTTATTTTTGATACTTATTGCCGTTCCCATTATCGTGGATTTGGTGCCGCGTGTGCTGAGTTTTTATTTTGTTGGGTTTTTTCTCGTCATTTGAGAGCGTTGGTTACTTCGGATTTGCTGCGGTTGCGGTTGGTTATATAATCTTGGCCAGTGCCTTTCCGCCGATTGGCCGCGCATGTGCTGAGTTTTCGCTTTTCGTTATTTCTTTGGACGACATCGTTCTTCTTTTCAACCTGTGCTGCGTCTTCGAATTCGTTGGAGTTGGTATCTTCACCTGAGGGTAGCATTGGTTATGTCGACATGAACCATTGGTTCGTTTCACGTTTTTACTAAATTGGACAAGCGACTTAATAAGTTCGCTTCCGAGGGGCATTTTAAATGAATAGTTGTTCATGCCGAAAAGCATGCACCATGCGCCCGATCATCTCTGCCAGCAACTCAAACTCAAACCTCAAACTCACACGTACAACCCGAAAGCTCTGAGCTGAGCAGCGGCCTGCGCGCCCGACTAGAGTAAGAACTTAGAGCTTAGAATAAAATTAGTGTCACGAATAAACGTAACTGAAGCAGACGCACGCGCACCCTTTTTACTTTCGGCGATACAGCTATTTTTGCTTGTCACATTTTCCTTCCCAACTTACTGGCGAACCTCCCCCCACGAACAATAGTAATTCAAATTGAATTAAAACCTTTACTGTGCACAACGATTAAAATTAAATACGTTTGTACTAAATTGGACAAGCGACTTGATAAGTTTTTTTCGGCGAGATCAGTAGCGTGTCCCACTCAAATGAGCAAGTTTGCACAAATATCAACTTTTGTTGAAATTCTCATTTTTCATTCTTCTTAATGCTAACGGTACTAGAGAACTAGAGAAACTAGAAATAAATGCCCAACAAAACATCACAAAGCATAATAGAAAAAACATTCATACCAGAAAAGTAAATTCCGCTGTTAAAATATTGGTAGCATCGAAAAAAAAACTTGCACATATCTCAATTTTACTAAGGTATATTATAAACAGCGACTTTCACCTCATAATATAAAAATTAAAATTTTTGATAATCATGCCGTTACGGACGTTACACTTTTTGCCATTAGTATTTTTATAAGCATGTGTAAAAAACATGAAAAACTCTGTTTTTAAAGTTTTTGTGGTAAACAAAATTAAACAAATTTTAAATTTTGCTAAGCGTTGAATACTGAAACGACTGTTTTGCACACTTTTTTGACAATGAAAAAAGGGTATTTTCCATTTTACACCAATAAATGTAATCCAGAGGTACGTTTAGGTTAGCCTATGCCGAGAGCAAACAAAGCACCGTAAAACCATTTTGCTCATCTCTTTGAAGCTTGAATATGTATGCTATTATTCCATTAACAAGTATTTGGATTTTGGACAAGTTTGAAATTCGTAATATATTTTAAAATTGGTCAGCATATGTAAGCCTGAATATTAAAATTTCATCTGATTGTCATAAGTATTACAAATTATATTGTTTCCATCAATTTTAAAGGACTTTTCGGAAAGGCTGTTAAAATCTATTCCTATAAAATTTATCTTATGTCTGTTGATTTTCGTCATTTCACTTGATTCCACTTCATTCAAACAAAGACTATGCAATTTCAAGATGTTGCATGTGGTACCAAAAAGCTGTTCTATAGTTTGGTTTTTTGTACAGGACCGCGGCCAGCTGTCAACTTCTTCTGGCTTCTTCTGTTCGGAATCATATAATCCTACAGTAATTACAAAGGTGCAACAAAGACTTTCTTTTCGTTTTAAAAATGTAAAGCATCAAATACACTGTCTTTGGCGACGCGTAGAACTCAGTACCTTCGTACAAACGAATGGTTGAAAAGGATTGTCCAATAATACAATAACAAATAGTATGTCCTGGGCATTATGAGGCATATTTTCTCCGGAACTTGGACTGACTGCGCTATTGACAAACAGACAAAGCCAAGGAGGCAGCTACTAAGCTACATTTTATCTATGCTTAGCATCAAGCTATTTTTTTGTCATAAAGTGCAAAGGGCAAATGATTCTCTTTGTTGATTGTTTAAAAAAACAAAAAATATTTTTTTTTCTATATTGCTCGCAGTTTCATCTTAAATTTTTCGAGGCCTTTTTTTCAATATTCGATATGCATTAAAATTTAATACAATTTTTTAGAATAATCTGATGAAAATTTGCACTGTCATTGAAGTAAACTTTCTATATTCTTTTATATCTTTTTATAATCCTTACCTTTGTCTGAACAGGAAAAAACTATTGCTTCATTGGTCCTAACCAAGTTCACAATAAAGCTTGTCAAAACCGATATCTCCATATTTGGCGTTACTCCACGCGCAGCGATCATTACAATCAAAGCAGTGGAGACCCTCATTGTTTATTCTTAGTGGCTATTAACCAGCTACTGCCTTTATATGGCTACGAAGCCAATGGATTGACAGCATAAATGCAGGTGAAAATATAAATAATGGTTGCAGTTTAATAATGACAACACTATCCTACAAAATATTAATTTATTTTTTAAATTTATTTTATTATTAACAGAAAACAGAGCTGAGCGCAGATGCTGTGAAACCTTATTCTAAAGTTGTTTTGCGCTCCAACAATAGTTAATTTTTATTTTATATTTTCGAAATTATTTATTTGTCATATCAACACATTTATTTAAAGAGTAACAATAAAACTATGCAACAAAATTGTACTTCTTTTAACTTAACAAAACCGTAGTGCCTAAAGGAAAATTAACGTTTAAACCAATCAATTTTGAGAATTATTTATATATTGTGATCGGAGGAACCTGGAAGATGGTATAAGTATAGACCAAAAGAAAACGAGGCGGATGGCTTACCAGGATAACTGGTATAGAAATAGAAAAAATAGAATGCCGGCAGTTACGACAGTTATAGGAGGGTTTAGGTTACGAAACACGTATGGCAGAAGAATTTCTGACCTGTTCGATCAGTGCCTGACTCATCGCTCTTGGATGGTGGGCCAATGCCAGCCCAGTTAAAATCAGCACCTCCTTGGCCACTTCACCTTGCCTGCCGGCTAAGACACGGCTAACCCACCGTTATGGTTGATGCTGTAGATGCTACTTATGTAAATATTTTCACACCGATATATCTACTTACACTTCTCAGGTCGATTAACTATCGAAAAAAAGAAAGACAATTTTAATACATAGTGCCTTGCTTGCGGTGAATTTAACGGTGCTTTGCGTGATTGCCCATGCGTTTTCCCACCAATGTCTTACAGATATCTGTTATCTGAGTCCTCGCTTTTCTTTTTTTCATTGGTCGACGTCTTTCTGTCACTCGACGCTTGGTGCGTCTACGAATTCGTTGGTGTTGATATCTTTACCTGGAAGTAGCGTTGGTTGCATCGACTGCTTGTGACGAACCATGGGATTCATGGTTCGTTACACTGCAAAGAATTATTGATGTTAGTCTTATTGTGTAAGCCCCCACATATACATTTATGAATTAATAATAATGGTTAGGGTTAGATTTTATAGCTAATGGAATTCACACAATTTAAAGTAAAATTTATTTCGATTTAAAATGAACTAATTTCACTACTCGACAAAACTGTACTTTTTACCGCTTAGAACAAACACGATTTTTTCTGATAGATTGGGAGCTTTAAATTTTGTTTAAAAGAATTGAGTTTTTTCTATGGCAAAACTTTTTTTATACCCGCACTCAAAAAAGAATTAAGGGGTATATTCGATTTTTTTTAAAAGTGGATGTGTGTAACGCAGACAAGGAAACGTTTCCGACCCCATAAAGTATATATATTCTTGATCAGCATCCATAGCCAGGTCGATATAGCCATGTCTGTCTGTCTGTCTGTCTGTCTGTCTGACTGTCCGTCTTGTTGAGCGCCTAGATCTCAGAGACTATAAAAGCTAGGGCAACCAAATTTGGTTTCCAGACTCATGTGATATCACACTGCTACAAGTGTATTTCAAAATTTCGCCCCACTCCTTTCTACCTCCTCCAAGGACGAAAATCTGTGGCAGGCACAATTTTAAAGATACGCTAAAATTAAAAGTGCAGTATCGTAGAAAATGGCCATATCTACCAGATTGCCGAATGAAGCCAGAATGAAGAAATTAATTTTCAGTTGCTTCCCACGCCTCCTCCTGCAAGGGAATCGCTACTCTATCTCCTTCTCGCTCGCACACTCTGCCGCGTTCAGTGCGCGAGCAACACCTAGCGGAGGAGATGTAGAATATAAATGGTACATCTATAATCTACATTTTACATGTAAAATATACATTGTAGATGTAGATAACAGTTGTAGCAAAAAAATGTAAAATCTAATATTTTTTTTTTTTTTTAAATCCCAAAAAATTATATGCTCAAAAATGTATATACTGACTGAGTACGGGTATAAGTAGAGTCCCCAGAAGCGACTCACACTTTCGATCTCGTTTTGGTTAATTTTGAAGTCTGTTATTTTTATACCCGTACTCAAAAAAGAGTTAAGGGGTATATTAGATTTGTGGTAAAAGTGGATGTGTGCAACGCAGAGAAGGAAACGTTTCCGACCCCATAAAGTATATATATTCTTGATCAGCATCAATAGCCGAGTCGATTAAGCCATGTCCGTCTGTCCGTCCGTCTTGTTGAGCGCCTGGATCTCAGAGACTATAAGAGTTAGGGCAACCAAATTTGGTTTCCAGACTCATGTGATATCACACTGCTACAAGTGTATTTCAAAATTTCGCCCCACCCTCTTCCGCCCCCGCAAAGGACGAAAATCTGTAGCAGGCACAATTTTAGAGATACTATAAAACTAAAAACGCAGTATCATAGTGTGGTAGGATAACCCCTATCAGCCCCTCTCTATAAGATTAACCCACTGCCAATACGGCAGCACTATCGCATATGAATAACCCCGAAATATAAGGTCACACTAAGAAAAGACGGAATATACGGCCTCCTAAAAAGACGCTTGCCCATTCGAAAAGGGGCATTAAGAGAAATAAGACGTGTGCGGCGTAATAAAGAGATACAAAAGTGCTTACCCCTGTTTTACTCTCACAATCTCAGAAGTGGGCCTTACTCACACGCAACTAAAAAGGTGGCTGGCTGGACTTGGGCTACCAACTCAAGGCTCCAAAGCCGAACTGATCGCACGCGTAAGCGCAATTTCACCAAACGTACGCGGCGACCCACCAGAAGGTTCGATCGACCAAGTGGAACATCAACAGGCGGCAGGCGAAGCACCAGTTTTAGCGTCGGCGGTCGAGGAAGAGGCAGCACCATCAACTCGGGGCATGCAGGAGAAAAATATTCCAAGCATGGGACAGTTGAGCACGGTGGAAGCCGAGTACGTCGCTCTGATGAAATTGCGCGCAGACATTGAAGCAGGAAAAAACATGCTGCGGCAAATCCATGACGAAATAAACAAGATCGGTCACGTCGGCCAATCCAATGACGTCATCGACGAAGACAACGACTCAGTTAACAGCGACAACGATAACAGTGCTACAGTTAACAGCCCCGAAGTTAAAAACATCGTTTGCGCTAACAGCACCAATGTTAATAGCGGCCCTGACAGCAGTAATGGAAAAGACGACAATTCAGACGGTGTTGCAAAACGTCAAGACACAAATGTAAACAACATATGCGAATCTCCACAGCATCGCTACGTTAGCAAAGGAAGTGACTATGGAATACGACGGGATACAGTGCGCCAAAAACTGGGTCATACAGGTGAAGAACATTGCCCAAATCTACAAACTGGACAACATTACTAAACGAATGCTGCTGATTGCCAAGCTCAAAGGAAACGCTCAGCGCTGGCTCCATGCAGATTCCTCGCGCATCTTGGAATCAGCTGATCACCTGTGCGAGCAATTGATCGTGGCATTCGGGGCAACCATCACCAAAGAAGAACTCAGAGACAGGTTCCATAAGCGCCAATGGCTTATGGAGAAAATTTTGCCACATACTACGAAGAAAAAATGATGTTGGCCAGGAACATCAACATAGACACAGAAGAATTGAAAGAGAAGATAATCGAGGGAATTCCGTCCCCGGGCTTGCGAGATCAGGCTCGCATTCAGTGCTTCTCCGATCCGAAGCAGATTTTGCGTGCTTTTTCGGAGATTCGCCTTCCGGAGCGTATGCAGCATGCCACATCATCACAAGGCCTGGCAAATTCTTCGGCGACCAAGGACCTACGTTGCGCCAACTGCAACTCGCGAGGTCATTTCGCCAAGAACTTTCTCAAACCAAAAAGGGAGCCTGGATCCTGCTACGCCTGTGGGGTATTTGGACATCTGGTCGGACAATGCCCGGAGAGGAAGAGCGTAACATACAATAATTATGTAAGATACTGTAAGATTTTCTTTTGCAACAATATCGTAACACCATTAATTTCAGCGTGCCTCATAGACTCTGCCAGTCCCATATCGTTCATCAAGAAAAGTTTAATCTCTAAAGAAATTCGTTTGGAACCAGTTTTGGAATTATATTTTGGGCTTAATAAAAGCCAATTGAAAACACTTGGAAAAATTTTATGTTATGTTTTGAAAGGAAGAATAAAATGCTATTTTTATTTGAACGTAGTGTCGAACGAGTCTATGAGTCATGGTGTTGTTCTTGGCAGAAATTTTATGAATGCATGCGACTTAAACTTTTACTTAAGTACTTTAAAAATGGTTACGTTAGACGCTTTGAATTCGGAAGCCAATGATCATTTAAGTGAAAATCCAGTTAGTTTTTCTAAGAACATAAAACCGAAAACTGTGGGTGGCGTAAAGATTTATTTAAAAGGCGGGGACGAAAATAATGTATGTGCGCTCGATCGACTTCAATTTCAACGATTGTATTCTAAAATTCATTACATTTTGTTCTAAGCCTAGCTAACCTACGGGGGCAAAAGGGGGAAAATCCCCCTGGCGAAAGAGCGAACTTTATTGCCCCTAACCTACTTACACTAGACTTCAAAACAATTCAAAAATAATCTTAACATAAAACATTGACCAAGACGACGACATGACGAAACACCAGCAATTCCGATTGAAAATGATAAAATGCAAACCAAAACGTTTGGAAAACATACTAGTATAATAAGTAGTACAAAGAGAAGAGAAAATTTAGATAAAATAGTTATAGATGAGGTAATCAAAATAGATAATGGTAATGAAATTGTTAGTGATACCGTTAGTGAGGAAGTTAGTGCAATTGTTAGTGAAACCGTTAGTGAAGAAGTTAGTGAAATTGTAAGTGATACTATTAGTAAAGAGGTAAACGAAATTGTTAGTAAAACCGTTAGTAACGTTGTTAAAGAAACAGGAGTAACTAATGAAATGTTTGCTGAAGAGTTTAGCGATTCTACCAGACCAAAAAATTCTAAAAAGTAAACAGTCAATTCGATAAATAACGATGCGATGGTTATGAATGAAATCCCTAACAGCAAAGCTGATGACACATACAATGATATTATTGTTCCAGACATCTTTAATATCAATTATATGGAAGATGAAAAAGTTGATTACATCTGCGGGGAGAACATAAGTCATAGGCTTAAGTGTCAACTAAGGCAAATAATCGAAGACTATTACGTAAAGACGGTAAGACCAAAAGAACCTTTAGTCAAATGCGAGATAAAACTTAACTTAGAGAAATCAAAACCTTTTAGTTGTGCTCCAAGGCGCCTATCATATACCGAGAAAGATAAACTGCAAACATTGTTAGATGAATATTTAAGAAAAGGAATAATACGACCCAGCAAGTCTGAATACGCTTCACCTATCGTACTAGTCAAAAAGAAAACGGGGGATTTAAGGTTGTGTATAGACTTTAGAAAACTCAACAAGACTTTGATTAAGGACAACTATCCCATACCCCTCATCGATGATCTGCTGGACAAATTAGCCAACAAAAGAGTCTTTACGAAACATGATCTCAAAAATGGTTATTTCCATGTATTCGTTAATGAGAAATCGATTAGATATACATCGTTCGTGACACCTTTAGGACAATTCGAGTTCCTTAGAATGCCACAGGGACTGAAAACGGCATCAGCAGTGACAAAGTTATTACATATATGGACGACATCATGGTAGCCAGCAAAGATACGCAGGAACACTTAGAAACGCTAAAAGAAGTCTTTATTAGGCTGGCTCAAAACAAATTAGAATTGCGTATAGACAAATGTGAGTTTTTACAATCTAATATCAAATATCTGGGGTTCACAATCAACGGACAAGGTATAAGGGCAGATGAAAAAGGATTAGAAGCAATCAAAAACTTTCCAATCCCGAATAAGATACAGGTGGTACAAAGTTTTCTTGGCTTATGCTCCTATTTCAGGAGATTTATAAAAGATTTCTCAACTGTTGCCAAACATCTTTACGATCTTCTGAGAAAAGATACAGAGTTTAAATTTGGTGAAGACGAATTAAATTGCTTTTCATCGCTTAAGGAAATGCTAATGCAAGCACCCATTTTAGCACTTTATAATCATAAAGACGAGATAGAATTGCATTGTGATGCAAGCGCTCTTGGTTTCGGGGCAGTGCTACTTCACTTACTACTACTTATTTTTCTAAGCGTACAACTGCAGCGGAATCAAAATATCACAGCTTTGAGCTGGAGACAATGGCAATTATTTACGCACTACGCAGGTTTCGCATATATTTATATGGAAAACGTTTCAAGATCGTTACTGACTGTAATTCACTAACGCTAACGCTCAACAAAATTGAGCTCAACCCGCGTATTGCTAGATGGGCTTTAGAGCTGCAAAGTTATGATTATGAGCTAAGCCATAGAGAAGGCAGCAGGATGCAGCACGTAGATGCGCTAAGTAGATGCACAAACATTCTCATTGTAGAAACAAACACGTTTGAAGACAACTTAGTTATTTGCCAAGCCAAGGACCAAATAGTTAGAAATATCAATCAACAGTTAGAAGAAAATGAACACAAGTTTTTTGAAATGAGAAATGAACTACACCATTTCAGGAAAAGCAATGACGGAGATTGTTATTCTATGTTCCAACCGAAATGGAAGATCACGTGTTATACAAATATCATAACGAAATAGGACATATAGGCAGAGACAAAATGATGAATATAATAGGCAAAAGCTATTGGTTTCCAAACGTAAAAGAAAAATGCTCCGGTCATATTGAAAATTGTTTGAAATGCGTAGCGTTTTCGCCTAAAACAAGAAAAGAAGGATTTCTACACTCCATTCCAAAAGGAAATAAGCCATTTGAACTAATCCACATCGATCACTACGGTCCGGTTGATTCAGGAAGATCAAAAAAGCACATCTTAGTAGTAATTGATGCAACAAAAACAACGAATACACGGGAGGTCATCGCTTCGTTAAAAGACTATTTTAGAGCATACAGCAAACCCAAATGCATAATTTCAGATCGAGGAAGTTGTTTCACATCAAACGAGTTCGATGAGTTCTTGACAGAGACTGATATTAAACACATCAAAATTGCAACAGGATCGCCACAAGCGAATGGTCAGGTGGAAAGAGTCAACAGAAGCATTGGACCAATGATAGCGAAATTAGTGGAGCCAGAAAAGGGTATACATTGGGATGTAGTGATAGACAAAGTAGAACATGCATTAAATAACACGCAGCATCGAAGCACAAAACAAGTTCCGTGTAAACTATTATTCGGCATAGAACAGAGAGGTAGTAGACGAATTAAAAGAAAACTAGAACAGTTGAATGATGTACAAGAAAGCAAAGATTTAACAGAACTAAGAGAGGAAGCGGCGAAAAATATAGAAATAGCCCAAGCATACAACAAAAAGCAACATGACAAGGGCCTAAAGAAACCGAAAGAATATAAAGAAGGAGACTATGTGATGGTAAAAAATTTCGATTGCACAGTAGGAGCATCTAAAAAATTAATTCCCAAAAACAAAGGGCCCTTACGTAATCGAAAAAGTATTAAGAAATGACAGGTTTTTGTTAAAAGACGTAGAAGGTTTTCAGGTATCTCGTAACCCGTATCAAGGCGTTTGGAGTATTCAAAACATAAAACACTGGATAGGCAACAAAAATAAATGTTAATATATAAGTAAAACTGTAATATACTAAGTACAAGAAAAAACTGTAAACTATTGTAAAACTCCCGTATATCTAAGTGAATCAGGTGATCCAACAGTCAGGATGGCCGAGTTGTGGTAGGATAACCCCTATCGCCCTCTCTATAAGATTAACCCACTGCCAATCGCAGCACTATCGCATATGAATAACCCCGAAATATAAGGTCACACTAAGAAAAGACGGAATATACGGCCTCCTAAAAAGACGCTCGCCCATTCGAAAAGGGGCATTAAGAGAAATAAGACGTGTGCGGCGTAATAAAGAGATACAAAAGTGCATACCCCTGTTTTACTCTCACAGTAGAGAATGCTCATATCTACCAGATTGCCGAATCTGAATCACATCGGATAATAATTATAGCCACACTGAGAAAATTTTCAGTTGCTTCCCCCGCCCCCTCCCGCAAGAGAAACGCTACTCTATCTCCTTCTCGCTCGCACATTCTGCCGCGTTCAGTGCGCGAGCAACCCCTAGCGGAGGAGATGTAGAATTTAAATGGTACATCTATAATCTACATGTTAGATGTAAAATATACATTGTAGATGCAGATGTAGATAACAGATGTAGCAAAAAAATGTAGAATGTACAATATTTTTTTTCCTCTAAAATTCTAAAAAATCATATCTCAAAAATGTATATACTGACTGAGTACGGGTATAAGTAGAGTCGCGTCCCCAGAAGCGACTTACACGTTCCTTCTCGTTTTTAATAATATTTCAAACTAACTTATGTGTCTTACATTTGGCTGTAATGAACTTTGGCATTCTATAGAGCTAATTGATGCAGATTCCAAACACTTTGTGATTTCAGCTTGCCGTTTGGGAAATATTAAGCTTTCAAATTATGATTTTTTTGCGGTATTTTTTACAAAATTTTGATTTTAGAAACTCAGGAAAAAGTCGAAAAAATGTATATTGTGTTCTTGTAATTTTTTGTGTATAGGTGCATATTAAGCGTCGTTTAAGATTTTGTTCATCTTGTTCACTTGTTCTCCAGCAACAGACGCCTCCCGTGCCGACCACCGTGAAGAAAAACTGTTTTGAAAGAAATATTTGTCCTTCATATATTGCTGCATTAATTAGATTCTACTTATCTTCATTTTTTAAATATTTCATTTAGTTTTTTGTTATCATATTGCAATGCTTGCATCGTGTTTGCTGGCAAAATATATCTTATCGGTTTCATATGAATATCAACCCTAATTCTGTTCGCGAGGTGTTTTTTTGGATCTGAGTATTAGGATTTAACAAAAAATTACCAGACTTTAAACAATTATTAAAATAATAGTTCTGCCATAGAAAAAAAACAGAATTCTTTAAAAAAAAGTTAATAGCCTATTCCAACACAGCACATCTATGAGGAACGGTGGGAATTTTTGACAGATGTGAAACTCCGATTCCCACTGGCACCATCCACCATCCATGAGAAACAGCTGATGCTCACAATTGCGTACGGAGAAAATTTGTTTACGTTAATAATTGAAATGAATAAAATAACATTGCAATGGTCGTGAATGTTATTCAACAGCAAAACATACTCTTGCACAAGCTAATCCTATTGTTAGACATGGATGCAAATGCAACCAAAGTTTGAAGTACAAATATATATGTTACAAATATATATGTTATGTTTTTCAAAAGCGGTTCGGCGTTTTTTAAGGAAAGTTTTAGGATGAAGAGGTCCTGCTTTTCCCTGTTGGTTACTCGTTTGGAAGTGCTACGGAAGAAGGGCACAAACTGCCGAGCCGCAATTCCTTTGGAGAAGCGTATCGCCATATCTTTATATACTTTGGGCTCTTCTTCTCAGTACCGAACAGTCGGTATACTTTTCGGCGTGTCAGCCAACAGCGTCTGCAATATCCTGTATGAGTTTTGCAGAAAATTCATCAACGAATTCTCAGAGGAATACATGTCCAAAAACTATCTCACTTCCGAAAAAATTGACGAGTGTGTCGAAGGATTTGAAGAAATTGGTTTTCCCCAGTGCCTAGGTGCAATTGATAATAATGCAATAAAATCATCCGTAATATATGTACATGTACATGTAAATTAATTTCATCACTTAATTTTTATGTTAAATGGATGTCACATCGAGATAAAACCACCTGCAGCTGAGGCAGTCGACCACCACAATTATAAAGGCTGGTATTCAACAGTATTATTTTCAATGGTAGACTACAGGTAAGATATTCGCACCTTAAAAAAATATTTTCAAGTTATTTACTTAATTATTAATTACTTCAGATATAGATTTACGTATGAAAACATCGGCTCCGCAGGAATATGCAACGACTCGATGATTTACCAAAAGTCAAGCCTTGGAAAGCGTATCGAAGATCCGCCATTGCTTGAGGAAATTAACGGAGTAAAGGTGCCAGTAACGCTGATTGGGGACTCGACATTCCGATTCTCAAAAAAGTTAATGAAGTCATACCCATTTTTTACAGCGGTGTCTTTATAACAGCGCACTTTTAACTACAACCTTTCCAAAGCTAGGCGTCTTGTGGAAAATGCTTAAAAGCCAGATTCCGCATAAGTGGAAATGGCCTGGATAGTCATTATAAAAACAATAGTGCCATTATATTGTGCTGTTGCATTTTACACAACATGTTAAACATGCAAAACAGCTCAATTAATGAAAGTTGGGAACTACTTTTAAGTGAGAAGAGAGAACAGCCCGATCGCAGCAATATTTCTGCTGATTATAATCATTAAGCAGAACAGATACGATCTGCAATTGCAACATATTATGCAAATAGAATATAAATATAAATAAATAGTTTTATTCATTTATTATAATTACTTAAATTTAGACAAGAAATTTATTATAAAAACTGCTGTTTGTTTTTTTCTCTTAAAAATTGCATGAAGTCAGTTTGAAACGTCGTCTGGGTTCGGATCAGCTCCTCGAGGATATTCTCCTGCCTCTTGTGGTGATCCTCCTGCTTTTTATGGTGATCCTTCTGAGCAGCTAGGCGCCCACTGGACACCTCTACGAGCGGGGCCACTAGGCTATCCAGCTTCGTGCGCTTCTATGGGGGCCCATTGCTCACAGAGAGTGCGCTGGAGATGTAGGATCCGTCTAGGTCCACCTCGATCACGTCCGAGAAAACTCATTAATATCTGCAGTAAACATAACATAATGAACGCCAT
Source organism: Drosophila ambigua (assembly GCA_018150905.1). Classification (NCBI taxonomy): domain Eukaryota; kingdom Metazoa; phylum Arthropoda; class Insecta; order Diptera; family Drosophilidae; genus Drosophila; species Drosophila ambigua. The sequence continues at coordinate 401,208 of JAECWS010000098.1, forward strand.
TGAGGTGAAAGTAGTTTTTATTTGTTAGGTGAGCATGGCGTCAATGTCGTGTTGAGCGAGAAACTGTAAGAGCTCGAATTTGTGCTGCGAAATGCCATTTGCATTCCAGAAACATATATTTAGACAAGCCATTTAAACAAATTTCTGTTTGATTAGGAGCTCCAGAAGGAGATTTTTGTTGCGTATAAGCTCCCGCATCGTTTGTTGTGTTGCTACCCTTGTGTTTGTTATAGTTACCAGCATAGACTCAATTCCACTAGGCAATTGGGACGGACTTGCATGGGTATGTTGGGCAGGGATTTCTGGGATCTGATTTGATGCCCGATGCTGCATTATTCCTGCTGTGGTTGGTTGAAGTGTCGGCTTAGAGACTGAAGCGTATGACCCGTTGTTGTAACTTATCTCCTGAGCAAAAGAAACTCCTGGAGTCGTAGTTGATGGTATATATGGTAAGTTTTGTCGGACGACCGGGTTTCGAGCTGCAGTTATCTTTTGGCTTAGGCGATTTTTCAATTCCTTGTAGACTGGACAACCTCTATAGTTGGCAGTATGGTTTCCTCCACAGTTGCTACATTTTTTGGCAGATGGGTCCTCCTCATTTACGGAGCAGGCCTTAGTGAGATGAACATCACCACAGGCAACGCAGACTGCTCGTAGAGTGCAATACGTTTTCGTGTGTCCATATTCCTTGCATTTCGTTTTTGTGGTTCCTCAACGGATCACTACGGTGCAGTATATATTGATGCTTGTATATTGGGTGAACTTCATTTTACTTATATGCATACTTTCAGGGTTCAGTTCTACTTTGAACATTGGCTGAGGAATTTTATTTCTATTTATTAAGTTCATAGCCATTTTGACTTCGAAGCCCTTATCGTTAAGTCCATCTATTATCTCATTGATTGGGATTGTTGGTTCGATTCGATAATTTGATAGGTGTAGTAATTAATTTGTTCATTTTCGAGGTATTTCGCAACTGATCGATATTTTTTTTCGTCATTGACTTGTATTTTTGTTTCATTTATGTTACCCCTTTTGATGGACGTGACATAGAATGTGTTTGCGCCAATTGTATCAGCTATTTTTTTGACCTGTTCAGCACATTGTTTGCTAGTGCCTTATGTGGCACAGTGTTCTCGGCTATTTTAGTTATTTTAGCTGCATTGTTGTTCTTTGCAGTTTGTGGGCTCAATTTTCTTTTGATTTGCACATAGCGATCGAGCCCAGTCTGAATTAACGCTCCGTTAGCGTTTTTCGAACTTATTGGTTGGGTGAGGTGGGGCTTGTCGCAGTGGGTCGACAGTATCAGGGGCTGAGCAATTGCAGTGGTTGTTGTTGGGGTTGTTGTCGTTGTTGGGGTCGAAGACACAGATTGAGCGAGGGCATTGTACAAGTTTTTGTCGATATTAGCAAATCGTTGGATAGGCAGTACGAGTCGAGGGATGGGCACTGAGCACTCCATTACCCACTTTGCAATGCAGGGGAGAGAGAGCGTGCTCTCTCCACATTCACTTGCAATGATGCAGATTTTGTTGGTACTGCTGCCTTTGGCGAGCGGGTAGAGAAGTACGCGTTGTTTTTTGCTTGCGAGAGCCGACGCTCCTCTTGTTGCTGTTACCGGACTAAGCTCATTTTGGCTTTGTTTACAGTGCTTGTGCTCTTTACCAAGCTGGTGCTCTTAAATGTTGACATTAGTTCTTTTCTAATATTTATATTCTTCTTTTTTACACGATTGGATGGTGTTCATGGGCAGCACGATCACTAGTGCCCATGCCTACCCCGTGCGCTTTTTCGCGAATTAATATACGATTAATTGCGATTAATTGATTTTCGCGGCGGAGCGATACAAAATTACGTCTGAAGTCGTTCACGGTTCAATTCCTCAAATGAAGCGCTCCGCAAAGTTCCAGGCGTGGCAAAGATTGTTGCTTGAGTGGGGCCGCCCTTGTCTTTGCAGCTACTATAGATACGGAAATAGAGCCATCGTATGCTTTGATTGAAGCATCGGTGAATCCGTGCAACTCGATGTTGTCTGCGTCGTTGACAAGTAAGCGTGGCAGCTGAAACTGCTGCAAAGTGTCGAGATCTGCTCGCCACTTCAGCCAATCGTCTGCCAGTTTGTTTGGAGTGGATCATCCCAGTCCAGATTGAGTAGCCATAGGCGTTGAAAGAGGATCTTGAATTGAGCCACGACGGGTGCCATGAGTCTAAGCGGGTCGAATATCCGTTATACGTCGGACAAGATTTGTCGTTTTGTGCAGCTGGGATTTGCAGATAGACCCACATAGTATGTTAAAGTGTCTTTTCCAGGGTGCCAGTAGAGTCCCAGAACCTTTACTGGTGACCATTGGTGATCATTGAGTTAGTTGGGTAGAAAAATAGGAGTCCTCTGTTATGGAGTTGGTATTTGAGAACCATCTTCCGAGCTCTAAGTTGTCGCAGGACATTAGTTGTATGAGTTCGTTTTGATTTTGTAGCAGTTCAACCTCACTGTTTGCTCCAGTAAGATCGTCGTCAACGTAGAAATCCTCTAATAGGATTTTCGCAGCATTCGAAGCCAGGTGTTTTAATACACGAACTGCTCGGAATGGGGCACATGAGGTTCCGTATGTGACAGTACAAAGTTCGAAGTGCTTGATTTGTTCCGATGGATCTTCTCTCTAGATGATCCTCTGAAAGTCTCGATGCTGACCTATATTTGACGGAAAATTTTCACAATGTCAGCTGAGAATACGAATTTGTACATTATGAAGCGGAGGCACACAGCAAACAGATGGCGTTGGATGCTGGGTCCTATAAAAAGAGTGTCGTTCAAAGCCTTTCCATTGGCGTCGCGAAATGAACCATCAAAAACTACACGGAGTTTTCGACCCAACACAGGGTGGTGTGGCATGTAGAAATGCTGCCCAGTAGTGATTTCGTTTGACGGTAGTTCTCACATGTGTCCCAACGATTGATATTCTCGCATGAAATTGATGTATTGGATTCGTAGCGGCTCATTGTGTTGTAAGCGCCGTTGTACCGATTTGAAACGCTTGAGAGCTCCTTGTAGAGTGTCTCCAAATTCAGGATGTGCAGAGTTGAATGGAAGCTCCACGATGTACTTCCCCTTTTCATCCCGAGTGTGTGTGGCGAGAAAGTGTTTCTCGACCTGTTCATCTTCGGGAACCAGTTTAGTAGTACAGTCGACGCTCTCCAGCTTCCAAAACTTCTGGAGCGACGATTCTATATCGAAGGTTGAGGTATGTGTAATTGGGTTGCGTGTTTGGGGTGTCATGAGTGACGTGATAACCCATCCGAAAACCGATGAAATGACGATAAGATTGCCCTTGCCGTCATACATCTTCCTTCATGTAAGAGTAGACCATACGTGTTCGCTACCCAATAAAATGTCGATCGGTGCGTTAGTGCAGAAGTTTGTGTCAGCCAATTGTAGATCATTGAACACCTTGAGTGCCGATGCGTCGATGTTTTGCCTTCCCAGTTGTTGGAGCGTAGAGGCGTTCGAAGTTCCACAGTTCAGAATCCCAAATTAAAGACGTTAGGTAGTTCCAATTTCTTCAGTATATTTCGGGACTTATGCGTAGGCTTAGTTTATGTATATGTATCGCGAGCAAAAGCCGGCCGTTTTGCTTTGGGTGGAAAAGCGAATTAAAACTCGATCGGTTGTACTCCAGCTGCCGAGGACTATCGGAGGCGAGAGCGGGAGCGTGAGCGTGGGCGGGAGCGCAAGCGTGGTAAATATGCGCGCGAGAGCGCGTCGCCGGGGGGAAAAATGCTCTTAAGTACGAGGGCGAGAGCGAGGGCGACCGCTTGGGTAGCTGGAACGCTAACAGCGATGTGTGGCTGGAATGCCCACAAAGCGGTTGCCCCGCCAGCGCCATCCTCACTCTGAACACCAGTGATGACTGCCAAGTACATGGGTGTATACATGCAGATGATCATCAGAAATCCGCGACTTGATGTGGAGTTTGCTGCATCCCCTTGTGGTGTCAGCTTTTACTGACGATATTCCCGAAACCATAATGCGTGAATGTGAACGGGTGAAGCCAAGAGCGTGAATGCAGCCTTCCGATACATAGGAGAGTTCTGAGCCTGTATCCAATAAGAGCCGACAGATTATGTACTCTCCCATTGCGTTTTGAACATAAACCATGGCCGTGGGTAATATGCTTCTACTCAATCCATTTGTTAGTGTAGATATTGCAGTGCCTTGCGCACATACAACCGAAGATGCACCTTCTACTGGTGCAACGTGACTTGAAGTCACCGCAGTGTTGTATTGAGCACTTGAATTACTCCCATACTCCTCCTTAGTTTGAGCAAAGCTCCCGATAGGGCTCGATGTAGTATCTTGTTAATGGAGTAAGGTGTGGTGATGACCTTTGCAGTGTTTGCATGTGTATTTGGACTTACACTTGCTGCTCAAATGACCAGGTTTCATACAGTTGTAAGATATAGCCTTATCTTTTATAAAAGATCGTCCTTGCAAAACTGTCATGTCCATCGAATGTGTGTCCTCTTGCGTAGATGCTTTGCCGACGGTCACAAGCTTCCCTTTGGTCAGTTCCAATTCCTCGCAATGATCATCCAGGAAGTTGAAGAAGTCGTCGGGAGTGGGTGAGTATTTGTCCATACTGCGTTCAATCCACCTGCGCCTCGTGTCAGCGTCCAGTTTCTCCTGTGCCAGATAGATGATCCAAAAGTCGCGACCCGTTTGGTTTACAGCATCCAGACCACGAACAATTTCGTTTGTACCGTCGGATATCTTACGGAAACCGTAGCCTCAATTTTATTAGTTGTTGGCAAGCTCATAAATTGTTGCAAAAACGTATTCACAATATGCCTCGGCCGATTGTACCTTTCTTTTAGACGCTCCCATGCAGTGCTGTAAATAGTGTCAATAGTTTCCAAATGACGTACGAAGTTAGCAGCTTCATCGATCAATAGTGTTTTCAAATGATGGAACTTCTGTTTGTTCGTCAAATGCTGCTTGCTATGAATTGTACTTCATAGATATCCTGAACGGCTGGCCACTCTGCTTAGTTGCCAGCGAACCGCTTGATTTTAATTTTAGGCAATTCGCTTTGCATTGATGGCGCCGCACCAACTGCAGAATTCGAATTTGCCTTACCTCTAACTTCGCCGTCACCATAAGCATGCACTGACATGTTCGTTGTGTTCTGGTTTGCAGCTAACTACTTGAATAGCTGTTGTTGTTTTTGTAGCAGAGTGAGTACTGCGTCGTTTTATAGATGAAGGCCATTGCTGTCATCCCAGATGTTTTTTGTAATTATAGAATCTCCTTCCTCTTCAAAAGCATAGCATGTGCCTTTAGATATTTCTCCTCGTAGAGAATATTGTCTTCCTCTGGATCCACATACCCATCCCCTTGTTCGAGAAGGGCTATGGAATCTCCAAGTTGTGAGAACTCCTTCCAGTTTGGAGAAGCTCTATCCGTGATGTGACCTCTGTCGCTAAAGTTGGTTCAGACCGTTCAACCCAAGCCAAGCGCGTGTGATAATGGCCTTGAGTCTGCCACGTGTCTTTACCAATGCCCTTAATTGTTCCATTGATAACAATTATCAAATGAATACTGAAGCACACCAAAACTGTACAAGAATCCGGCTCGAAGGACCAAAGAATGTTCTTGAATACTCCCCTTTTAAATAACTTGATTTAAGTGGACTGTACTTATTTTTATTTCTTGTTCGGTTCGCTGTCTTTTCGGTACTGAATAATGCCAGGCAGTGGCACGCCAATACAGCTGTTCTTTCGTCTCTTCCATTCTATCCTAATTTCTTTTTTTCTTCGAAATGAACTTAATATATAAAGATGACAAAATAATATCGGATGCGTTCCTCAACAATAAAGCCATGTCCGTCTGTCCGTTCGTCTGTCCGTCTCGATGAGCGCCTGGATCTCAGAGAGTTAGGATAACCAAATTTGGTTTCCAGACTCATGTGATATCACACTGCTACAAGTGTATTTCAGAATTTCGCCCCGCCCCCTTCCACCCCCACAAAGGACGAAAATCTGTAGCAGGCACAATTTTAAAGAAAACTAAAAACGCAGTATCGTAGAAAATGCCCATATCTACTAGATTGCCGAATCCGACTCAGATCGGATCATAATTAATTTTCAGTTGCTTCCCCCGCCCCTTTCGGCAAGAGAAACGCTACTCTATCTCCTTCTCGCTCGCACACTCTGCCGCGTTCAGTGCGCGAGCAACCCCTAGCGAATGAGATATAGAATGGTACATCTATAATCTACATGTTAGATGTAAAATATACATTGTATATGTAGATAGCAGATGTAGCAAAAAAATGTAAAATGTAAAATTTTTTTTTAAATTCTAAAATTCAAAAAAATCATGCTCAAAAATGTATATACTGATTGAGTACGGTTATAAGTAGAGTCGCGTCCCAAGAAGCAGAAGAAGTTGCTGCGAATCGTCGAACGAGAAGAGTCAAGTTTTGTGCCGTGAAAGCAAACCGTATAATATTAATTCTATATTCTATGTAACCTACCTGTTAAACAAACTTGCGACATTACCCAAAAATAAAAACACATAATTTGTAACCCCTACAAATTATTGGGGGCTCAACCGGGATTGTCCAAGAAAGAACAGTGCATAGTTGTGCGTTAACACATCGGAAAAGAGTGACGGCCGGCGAGAAAATTCCAAGAAAGGCGAAGTTTGATGAACAATTAAAAAATCGACGTAAGGTGCGCGAAAGAAGTCACCTTACAAACATAAAAACCCTTATAAAATTTTCAAATTTCCAAATTTTTAAATTTCTTGAATTTTATATTAAAGTCAACAAAATAACAAGTCAAAAAAGGCCAATTAAAGTTTTGTATACATATGAAATATTTTTAATTAATTAAATGAATATTTTCCGGAACGAAATAAGTGAACTTATAATTTAGTTAGAATGGTATTTTCTTAAATTTTCTTATATTTAAAATTCTTAAAGAGTATTTAATTGCCTAAATGTGGCCTCCTTTGCTATTTAAAACCTTTGTAATGCGTCCTGGCATTGAAAGGATCAATTTTTGGAGTAAGGATATATCCAATTTCGCCCACTCCTTTACTATTGCCTCTTTCAACTGCCGTACTGTGGTAAATTGTCTTCCGTGCATGTAAACTTTGGCAGAAAGTATGCCCCAAAGGTTTTCAGGGATCAGGGCTTTTTGCTGGCCATTTTAAAAGCGGAATTTTTCGGTCTTCAAAATATGTTTTTGTGTACTTTGACACGTGGATCGCGGCATTATCCTGTTGAAAAATCCAGGAATCTCCATAATGCGCTTCCCCAAAATCAACAAGAACTTCGTCCAATAGTTGAACATATTTCTCCGAGTTCATTTTGTGGGTAACAAAACATATTGGACTCTTTCCAGCAAAGCCAAACGCAGCCCACACCATTAGTGACCCTCCTTGAAAATTTCTAGAAAGTTTCACCTGCTTTGGAGCCCTAACATCCCTATAATAGTCTTGGTATCCATCTGGACCATCTAAATTGAATTTTTTTTCATCACTGAATATAATATTTTGCCACTCCAAGTCCCAAAACTTGTGATTTTGTGCAAATTCAATGCGGGCAACTTTATGTCTAGCAAGTAGCTGACATTTGACTAGTTTTTTTTCGTATGAAACGTTTGGATGTGCCCTCAAAATTTGTTGCACTCGACGCTTTGATATTGGGAGATCCAGTTCGTGACAAATTTGGGCTGCGCTGTGGTTTTCTTTAACCGCTATGCTTTTAATACGACGCTTGTCACGCTCTTGCAGTAATGGTGGGCGACCCGATCGATGTTTTTTTCCGTGGTTTTCTGGATCTTTCAAAAATTTTTGGACAGTATAATATTTTCTGTTCATTTTGCTAGCGATTTGCTGTAGTGGCATCCCAATTTAACGATAGCATACCATTTTTGTACGCTCTTCATTGGAAAGATATCGGCTTTGAGACATTCTATTGAAAATAAACTAGTTTTGAACATGAAACACCACATTATAACAATAAACTCACTTTAAATTTGGTTTTAAGCTAAAACGCAAAAAAAATCAATGAATTTGGAGCTCTGATGCACTTTTAAGATGTCATTGACTACTAATGTAAGCTCAATTATTTCGTTCTGCATTAAGAGGTGCATGAGCTTTTTTGAGATTATAACGGAACCTAACTCTATTTTGTACTGCATTTTTTGTTGCCATAAAGGTGAGCTTTTTGTACGAATTTATGCCCAAAAAGAAATAGATAAAACGCAGCATAGAAGATTTTACATCAGATAACAAGCACTGTAAGGTGACTTTCGCGCACCTTAGTAAAAAAACTAACAATTTCAAAAATTTTCTTGGATCACACTACTCGACAAAACCGAACTTTTTTTTTTCTCAAGGATCCAAACCGACTTTTTCTGATAGATATGGGGCTTTAAATTTTTTTAAAGAATTATGGTTTTTTTTTCTATGGCAGAACTTTTTTGAAGAATTTTTGAAGTCTGGTATTTTTTTTTTTTAAGCTTTTTAATTTTTTTATAATATAGAAAAAAGAAAGAGGAAAAAGAAGGAAAAGAAAAAAAAAAAAAATTTTTTTAAAAAAAGGCGAAGTTTGATGAACAATTCTTCAAAAAAATCGACGTAGTAAAAAAACTACCAATGTCAAAAATTTTTCTTGAGGAACATCTGCAATAGACGCCACACAGAAACGCTAATTCCTGTGTGTGTGTAAAGAAGTCGGCAAGCAAAAAATGCGGCGAATTGAAGGAGCACAAAGTACGAAGAAATAGAAAGATCGACGTAACGAGGAAAAAATAAAAAAAAGACACGAGGGACTACAGAACCAAACAGAAACGCCAATTCCCGTATGTGTGTGTCTGTGTGAAGAAGTCTGCGAGCAAAAAATGAGACGAATTGAACGACCGCAGATCTTTTGTACGAAGCCATAGAAGGAAGAGGAGACGACAATCGCCATACAGAAACAACAATTCCTGTGTGTGTGTGCAGGAACGAGGAAAAGCAGACAAGAGAGACGACAACCAAGTACACGCAAATTGACGGCGACTACGAACGTTGGTTGTTGTTCCTAATTGAAGAAGAGAGATTCAACTTTGCAAAAATACGACCCACATTGCAAAAGGGACTCCAAAACATCGAAGCAACGAGGAAGATAGAGAAGGAAGACCGCAGAGACTTTACAGCACCACACAGAAACGCTAATTCCTGTGTGTACCTGTGTCGAAAAGTCTGCAAGCTGAAAGTGCGGCGAATTGGTCGTACGCAAAATACGACGAGAAAGATCGACGCAACGAAGAAGAGAAGGACGACACGAACAGGCAAGCAATTGTATGACGACGTGATACAACAAGAGCTTGCTGTGGTTCCTGAATCACGACGAGACGGGTTCAAATTTGCAATAGACGAAGAAATATTGTAAATAGAACTGCACAGAGGCGACTATTGACGAGAGCGGTTACGAAGACGAGAATAGCGGGACGGCGAGAGGCAAGTCAATTGGTTTGGGTGAGCAACATGGGTATGAAAGATATTTAAATTTCGCGGTTTTTTTTTCTCAAATATTTTATCTTTAATTCAAAATATTGTACTTACTTTAAAATTTCAAATCATTTATTAATCCAAACCGAAAATTGTAATTAGGTGTATAAGTAGTTTTAAGATTATATTTCACATTCCAAAGCATTATTGTAAACGGTTAAAAGCATTATAATGGAGGCCAGAGGAATTTTAGAAATGACGGTGGCCCTCTTGAAGGCAAAGTTGATTGAACTGGGCTTGGATACGACGGGGAGAAAGAGTGTTTTGCAGGATCGGCTCCTCGATCATTATGGCTTGAATGGGGGTGAGTGCGCGGATGACGATGACGTGAGTGAGGCTGGTGAGTCCAGTATCTACGTCGACGCAAGCACTAATGTTACATCAAGATTTACATTACGAAATGTCCAGGACAGTGTTTCATCATTTTCGGGGTCAGCACAGGAAGACGTTAATCACTGGTTGTCAGAGTTTGAGGATGTCGCAATGACTATTGGCTGGGATAAGCTTCAGAGATTCATATACGCCAAGCAAGTTTTGATTGGAGCCGCCAAGCTATATATCAAAAGTGTCACAGGTGTTCGAGGATGGATAGAACTTAATAATGCATTAAAGGAAGAGTTTGATAAAAAATTATGTTCAGCGAAGATTCACAACATCTTGCGACGAAAGCAAAAATTAGGGAAAGAAACTTGTATTGAATATTTATATAGTTTGATGGAAATAAGTAAGCCAATCCGACTTGACGAGGAAAGTATTGTAGCATATTTTATCGAAGGAACACCAGATAGTGTAGCAGTAGTATCCCCTAATACCACTGTACATACAGTAATATAGTACATATATATGTATATATGTACATACATATAGTAACATATCCATAATGCCCTGCATTAAGTATACGTTAAGCACTGGACACATTCATAACCACACCCACACTTACACACGATTATGTATCTGCCCAGCACTCACCCTTACCCCATGTATCTCTATATGAAATAAGATAACCATATAAGATACCCCAACACCTTCATAAACAACGCAGAGCCGACAGGAAGTCCCATGCATACCGAAACTCTGGAGTGCAATAGAAACTTCGCTGACCAATACGCTATCAGCTCGTTCCCACACTCCAATCTATGACTAATTAGAATCGATCCCACACTCCAACAGAAGGGAGAACTCATGTAAACCAGTGAGTTCCCAAGAGGAAAGCCGACACCAATCACCAGCTGCGGCTGACCGTTTCATCCAAGCCGACGCCTCCGCCAAGCCTCCCACGCATAGGCCAACGCATCGCTATCAGCATCTCTCTTCAAAACAACGCCTCTCGCCACCGAAGCTTCGACTCTCTCAGCCGAAGCCATCATTACTCAATCCCGAAGACAATACATCAACCGAAGCCAAAAGCTTATGGAGATAAGCTTAAAGCTTCATAACAGAGGTCTCGAGATGAAGAACTCGAGAACCAAAGATCAGTTCCGTTTAAGACTTCTAAATATCGAGTTGGGGAATTCGCCTCCTATGTTCTACTATAAGTTCGTTTAATAAAATATCTATTTAAAAAACTTACTTTGGAACTCGGGAATTATTATTGGCGCAGGCCACCATCCACCATCCATTTTTGGGATCGTCCGTAAGGTTTTGCAGTTCCGAAAATTTCCCAGATATTCCACCGTTATACTGGGATGTTCCTAATTGTCAAATGCAACCAAAATATTTGACATTCACAACCAAAAATCGGAATTCACTACGAAAATGTAAACAATGACAGACAGGAAAATGGTAAAAACAACAACAAAACATCTGATATGTCAGAATTGTCTCAGGCACAAATACTCGGTTTGTGGACTATCCTTTGAGAACTCTTTTACGAATGCTTTTACGAAGAGCCCAAAGTATACAATGCTATCGCTATACAAAACTTTCCTTAAAAAACGCCTCGTTGTTTTCGGGTACATCTTCCTCACAAAATGTCCCAAACCGCTTCTCAAATAACACATATCACAAATGACCACGCTTCAGTGTTTTCAAAACATATCCATTCCAATAAACTCTCCTCATAAATGTTGACCACATTATTATCATCATCCATGTCCACCAACATGATTACATTGTGCACGAATATATTTTGGTGCAGAATCAAATTCACAACCATTTCTAGCTGGCGCTCTTACATCGAATGCACGCTCGCTCTTACCATCAAACTCGCTCTCTCACTGATGATAGATCAAGTGCATAGCGTTGAGTGGGCTGAGTAAGTTGCATTGCTCTTGACATAGGGGGAGTCCAGCCGTGAGAGCAAACGGAACGGAATGATATAGTCCGACGACCCTTGGAAAGTAGCTATAAACACACGGATTGAATATGTCGCTTTTGGAGAATAAAGGGAAGTTTGTTAAGTTTAACGATTTCGCGTTCTGACTTTCTTTGTTTGGAATTTATTCAAGCGGTCGGAAAAGCCCGACAGCTCACGACATTTGGAGGTTCGAGATATCCGTGTATATCGTGTTTCGTGGGAATTGGGAACATACTCGGGAAATCAGCAGTATAATATATTGTACAAGCATTATTGTGTGCTAGTAACAGCAATAACGGAATCGGAATCTCTTGAGTACATATATACAGAATAATCGTATGTGCGCTGCTTGATTCCGTTGCATTTTCGGTCTTCGCTTTCGCCCTCGGTGCTGGTGCAGTTCAATTACATACATACGTTCGGGCGTTCGCCGTTCTTTCGTGGTTGCAGCTTTCTACCTGCATTCGCTGCCTTTGACCGCACTTTCGCTCGCATCGTTAGATCTTCGCAGACGGCTCGAAAAACTCTGTTCCGTGGAGAGTTTACCGTAAACTAGAAAATTACATAAACAAACTAAAAATTAAACAAAAATGAGTGACGATCGCCCGTATCCACGCAGTCTATGGACCAATCTGCCGTTGTTAACGCCAGAAACATAGCTCGATGGTCGCAGTTTCGCCCAGCGCTCCCCAGTCCTCTCGTATCTCGTCTGATGTGGTGCTTCTAGCAACAACTGTTGTGCTCATCAAGGATCTGGCTGGCACGTTTTCCCTAAAATCTCGCATCTCGGAGTACTCAACAACCGTTGCAGAAAAAAAAATAAAAATTTTGAATGAATGTACTAAAATTGTATTTTTTTTGGGAACAGTTTTTCTTATTTTATTGCTAAGATAGTGAACCACCCTGCTGCTATAAACATACATTCCAGAGAGCGCTGCATGCAAGAACAGAAGCTTTTATCTCGAAAAGCTTCACTCGAATATTGCACGTGCGAACGCCGCTCACGTGCAAAGCTTTTATCTCCGCAAGCTTAGCCCGTTACGGCTAGCCCTTCTAGAACATTCTTCGATTTCATCTGGCGACACAGCTTTTGAGGGGGAGCAGTAATTAGTGCTAAGTGCATGTTGCACAGAGCAAATTTTATCTTCAAAGGTGAAAGACGTACTTTGTGCATAGATCGAAAAAAAAACGTGGTGAAAATTTTGAAACAAAAAGAGGAACATAAAACAGACAAAAAAACTGAAGTGTTGTGGCTGCAGAACAATCAAAAAAATAAAAACTAAGAACCAAAAACTGGATATAAGGTAGGAAGAATATCAGTAAGCATATCAGTATTACATAATTGTACGTACATATTTGTATGACACACGTGTGGCAGACTAATTGCGGACCTGGCCGATCCGGGCCTGACCCATCGCTCTTGGAGGGTGGGCCGCTTCAACACCGCGATCATCAGTACCTCTTTTTGTGCCACCTGACCTTGCCTGCCGGCTGAGACACGGATGGACTGCTGTTAGCAGACCTATGCATATTCACACCGATATAACTACGCACATTTCTAGAGTCGAGGAACTACGAAAACAAATTTAATACATAGTGACCTTGCTTGTGATGAATGATGGTGCGTGCGTCCATTGTGCGAAAATTAGTTCAGCGCTCGTTGCCCATGCGTTTTGACAGTACACCTATGCGCACCTAGATAGACCCACTAGCCGCATGTCACCCACCACTATTACTCTCAGTTTTATTAAAATAGTTTGATATCTCATTAAATATAAAAAAATATAAATAAATAAATAAATAATAATTCTAAAAGAAAAAGGTGTCTGGTTTCCCAGCCTGAAATTCCTCAAATAATATCCAGTGGCGCACATAACATAATTTCACATTTGTTTGCTATTTGCATTGCCCACTGCATACAAATATTGTAACCGCCTATAATTACTCAATCTAATAGCCTATGCAACAATTCTTTCGTCTCTTCGACTCGTGACTTTCTCCTTTACTTTACTATCTCGCTATATCAGCTCTCTCGTTCTCTCGAAAACTCCCTCGCTCTCTATTTCGTAGCATCGCGTATGGCACGGGCAATTTGGTCCGTCTGCCCTAACATGTATTCGCTAAGGTCATGATCTGGTCCAGCACTTGCATGCCTTTGCAATCTCTCGATTTTTTCTGTCGTTACATATATGCATACGCATATATTCGGTCAATTGGTGACACACGAATTGTGGTCTATATATGCATCTCGCTTCCAAGTTTCTTCCGCTATCGTTCTCTTCATCTATGCTGCTCTCTCGCATTCTTTCTCTCTATCTATCGCTCGTACTCGGCTAAGCAGCAGCCCTAGCTTCTATCGCTTATTTTGCTCTCTCTCGCTTGCATTAGGGCACGGTCAATACGGCCCGCCTGCCTTGCGACATTCTGTTATTGATCATCAGAACCGTCGGTCTTTATACCTTAACCAACACGCGTACTTGTAATAAACCTTCTCGGCTCTTTTCTTAAAACTAGGCCCTAAAACAATAGCCATTAAAAACGCTTGTGACGCTCAGCGCCACCACACAAAGCGCCGGCGCCACATATATTCCATATTGATCCATTATATAGTCATACATTAGATACTCGTACATTCATACATATAAATAAGATTAGATTAAGCGAAAAAACCCTGAAGTTCCTTAATAAAGACCATAAAAAGACACCACGTTCAAATTAAAAAAAAGCAGCGCGCGCGCCAAAGACTAGTGTGGCTAACATTCACCGAACCACGGTCGCACTAACAGCTGGGCCGGGACGCGTTATGGCAAAACCAAAACGCGTTAGACCCATATCAGGGCACCAACAGCTGATCCCCGGCAATAAAAGGAGGATCGCCAGATCGAATCGGGGCAGTCCAACTCGGAAAGCCCTGGCCTAACAAACCAGAATTTTTACAGCGGATCTGGTGATAAAGGTAATATCTACTTTTAAACTCGTTCTGCTCAATACTTTACCTCTACTTCCCAGAGTATGTCCAAACCTCTGAATCCTCTCCAGAGTGTGTCCAAACCTCTGCATCAATCTTCTCCAGAGTGTGTCCAAACCTCCTGAATCCTCTCCTCAGAGTGTGTCCAAACCTCTGAATCCTCTCCAGAGTGTGTCCAAACCCCTGAATCCTCTCCAAAGTGTGTCCAAACCTCTGAATCTTCTCCTCGGAGCGTGTCCAAACCTCCGCATCAATCTTCTCCTCGGAGTGTGTCCAAACCTCCGCATCAATCTTCTCCTCGGAGTGTGTCCAAACCTCCGCATCAATCTTCTCCTCGGAGCGTGTCCAAACATCTGCACCAATCTTCTCCTCGGAGCGTGTCCAAACCTCCGCATCAATCTTCTCCTCGGAGTGTGTTCAAACTTCCGCATCAATATTCTCCTCGGAGCGTGCTCAAACCTCCGCATCAATCTTCTCCTCGGAATGGGCTCAAACCTCCGCAGCAATCAGCTCCTCGGAGCGTGTCCAAACCTCCGCACTGATCTTCTCCTCGGAGTGTGTGCAAACCTCCGCCTCCATACTCTCGTCGGAATACCCTCGAGTCATTGGACCTCCAAACCTACGCAGCACGCAGCAAATAGCCACGTGCGGCCGTCCCCACGTCCCCACGATCCAACCTATTTCCAACTCTGTACAATTAAGACCAATAAAGAAACTTTTTTAACTTACTACTTGCTTGCTTTATTCTTGAGCCGAGATATCCCTTTCAGTTACCACAGCCAGAAACCTAACAAATTTCTGTGAACCCGGCGCGGCGAGCATACCCCGGCCGAAGCAACGTCACAGTGGCGCCCGAGCAGGTTGTGGTAGTGTAAAGTAAAAATATCTTATGGTCAAGATGGCAAGAGTATGGATCAATCAAGCGACAAAAGCAGAGCTGATCAGCTACTGCGAGGAATTTGGATTGGAAAAAACCGAAGGAGTGGAAATATTGCGGAAACAACTAATACAATTCACGGAAAGGAAGGACCTCAGCAGGGAAATAATGGAGAGACTGGACCAGCTCGGAACAACCCAGACAAGAGGCAGGAGCCCAAAACAGTCACCGCGGATAGTAACACAAGCCAAAACAGCTATGGAAGACCCTCAAGGGGAACCGAAAACTGCACAAAAGAGAACACTGTTTCCAAAACAGATACGAAAAGGTTCACCAAAAGCGGTGGCCATAATAGAAAAGATAAGGAAGTGGGACCTCACACTCACGGGGAATGGAGAACTAATCGAATTCCTTAGCCGAATGGAGGAATTAGCAGAGACATATGGGATCGAGGTAGACCACCTAGGTTTTGCAATGCCAGTATTACTGGAGAAGAGTGCATTGGACTGGTGGCACACAAAACCCAGCGCCATAACGACATGGGAGGACGTGAAAAGCCAGTTAAAGGAAACCTTCATGTCACCACAATACCATGAGGAACTGATACAACTCGTATCAGAACGGAAACAAGCAAAAACAGAGACCATACGAGAATTCATACAAGACTTACGGAAATTGATGAGGTTCGGTGATGAGGTTATACCGAGAACGAGAAACTAGACATGGCATACCGGAATTGTAGGCTACCGATCAAACTCTATGTAAAAAGAAAAGAATTCCAGACTCTATCGGAATTCATTATAACAGCGGAGGAGTTTGAGAAACTGGAGAGAGATGCAGGCCTGTCCAAAACCACGACCAATACTCAGCAGAATAACCAGACACTGGGGCAAAGACCACAGTGGAGACTACCAAAATGCCACCGATGTGGACAAAACGGACACGAAAGCCGAACATGCAACAGAGAACCAATACTGTACTGTTGGACATGCAACAAACAAGGGGTACGAACCATAGACTGCTGCAGGAAGCCACAGGGAAACGGCCAGGGTCCGGAACAAACCCGCGAAACATCCGGGACCCAGAACGAAACCAGCGGGACACAACCCAACTAAAGTACGAGGACAATCAGCTCTTAGGGTGGGCCAGAGTCGGAAAACAAATGATGGAAGTAATCATCGACACAGGCGCCACGAGAGTATGGTCACCGAAAACATGCGTCTACGTCGCGAAGGAATAGAAGGAACAGAAAGGAGACTAATACGACTAGCGGATGGCAGCACACGGAGAACAACAAAAAATTTCGAAATAAAAGTAGAACTTGGAGGACGGGAAACCAGTCAATCATTCCTAATCATGACTGGAGTTCCGGACACCCCGATATTAGGGATGGATTTCCTAAGAAACGCGGGAGCAATAATCACATGTGGCGCAGCCACAGTAACGATCAGCGGGGAAGCATACCCGAGCCCATCGGGGGAAAAAGCAGGTTCAACACAGCCGGAGCCAAGCGACGACGAAATAAAGGATTGGATCTCGAAAGAAGTACAGAAATTCGAGACATTAAAAGGAGTAAGTAATATAGCAACACATAGATTATACTTAAAGGATGATAGACCAATTAAGCAACGCTATCACCCAAGAAACCCAGCACAAATGGAGATTATTAATAGGGAGATTGACGAACTAAACAGACAAGACCTTATAGAACCCTCACGGAGCCCATAAAGCGCACCGGTAGTCTTGGTAAAGAAAAAAACAGATCAATGGAGACTCTGTGTGGACTACAGGCTACTGAACGAGAAAACCGAGAAAGACGCGTACCCGATGCCACGAATGGATTTCATTCTAAACCAGCTTAGAGAGGCAAAGTATATAAGTACGCTAGACCTAAAATCAGGATATTGGCAAATCCCAATGGAAAAACAAAGCAGACAATATACCGCATTCACAGCCCCGGGGCGGGGATTATTCCAATGGAAAGTCATGCCATTCGGACTAACAACAGCACCGGCAACTTTTCAAAGAGCTTTAGATGCGGTGATCGGACCGGACATGGAACCATTCGCCTTCGCATACCTGGACGACATAGTCGTGATCGGGCGGACGAAGGAGGAACACCGATTAAAACTGCAAGAGGTCTTAGAACGGCTAAGGAAAGCGAATCTACGCATAAACGCGGCAAAATGCCATTTCTTTCAAAAGAAACTCAAATACCTAGGACATATGGTAAGCGAGGAGGGAATACATACAGACCCGGACAAAGTAGCAGCGGTCAAAGAATTGGCAGCACCAACGACCCTAAAGCAATTACATAGCTTCCTGGGTTTGGCATCATGGTATAGAAGATTCGTGCCAAACTTTACCGAACGAGCAAAAATACTACAGGACTTACTGAAAAAAGGGCAAAAATTTGTCTGGGATGAGACACGACAACTCGCTTTCAACGACATAAAACTATGCCTGACTGAAGCTCCAGTCCCGGAAGCATGCCCGGATTTTAGCAAACAGTTCATCCTACAGACCGACGCAAGTATTAACCCAGGAAGATGCAGATGGGGAACACGTGATTGCGTATGCAAGCCGGAAACTAAAGAGCGAGGAAACAAGATACTCAGCTACCGAAAAGGAGTGTCTCGCGATCTACTGGAGCATCCACAAAATGAAAATGTATTTAGAGGGATACAAATTTATAGTGGTCACTGACCACCTAGCACTAAAATGGCTTAATTCTATCGAAAGTCCATCCGGAAGAGTAGCACGGTGGGCGTTGGGTCTACAGCTATTTACCTTCGAAATCAGGTACCGAAAAGGAAAATTGAACGCAGTGGCGGACGGACTATCCCGCTTACCACGCGAGGAACTGAGAGTATCTAGAGTAGTAGATTGCGCATGGTATCAAGCTAAATGGAAACAAGTAACAACAACACTGAAAGAAACGCCCGACTACGTGATCAAGCACGAACGGTTATACAGACATATACCGAGCCAAACAGACGAGGACGATCAACCATAAAAGTTGTGTGTGGCAAAACAAGAACGGAGCAGAGTATTAAAAGAGAACCATTCGAATGCAACGGCCGGACATCTAGGTATCAGACGAACAAAACATCGAATACGACAACGATATTTCTGGCCAGGCTTAAGTAAAGATGTGACAAGATTCGTACGAGCGTGCGAGAGTTGCCAGATGTATAAAGTATCACAACAAGCAGCAGCCGGAAAAATGCTAACAAGGATAGCAGACGCACCGTGGGAGACGATATGCGTAGATTTTGTAGGCCCGTTACCGAGAACATCGCATGGCAACACGGTTATGATAGTATTCATCGATAAATTCTCAAAATGGGTAGAGGTCACACCGGCCAGACAGGCAACAGCTGACACGCTCATAAAAGCGTTTAGAGAAAAAATCCTGGCAAGGGGAGGAGCACCGAAACAGCTAATCTCAGACAACGGAGTACAATTCACCAGCAGAAAGACGCAGCAAGTAATAAAAACATGGGGAATAACACATATATTCACGGCACCTTACACACCATAAGAAAATCCGACTGAGAGAGCAAACAGAACACTGAAAACAATGATCGCACAATTTGCGGCAGGAAAAAACCAACAAATGGGATGAACAATTACCGGAACTCACGTTAGCAATCAACAGCAGCAGATCAGAATCAACAGGGTACAGCCCGGCATACTTTCTATTCGGCAGGGAACTGAGGTTACCGGGTAATTTGTTCGACGAGGTGACGCGATGATCAGGAATCATTAAAACAGATCAGGAAAACACAGATTGGAGACAGCAAGTAGCAGCAATAGCAAAACAAAACATGGAGGTCGCAGCAGCAAATCAAACACGACACTACAACATGAGAAGAAGAGAATGGACGCCGAAAGTGGGAGACGTAGTATTGGTAGAACACGTAGAACACACCCGCTATCAAAAAAAATAGACAAGACAATAGCAAAACTTGAACCAAAATACTGCGGACCATGTACAGTACTCGAACTAATATCGCCAGTCATCGTAACC
Organism: Drosophila ambigua; assembly: GCA_018150905.1. NCBI lineage: Eukaryota > Metazoa > Arthropoda > Insecta > Diptera > Drosophilidae > Drosophila > Drosophila ambigua. The sequence goes on from JAECWS010000098.1 coordinate 420,941, forward strand.
GTAAAAATAACCACTACTAACAAACAAATGCGGGCACACTTCTCACAACTAAAAATTGCACTCCCAGCAGAACAACCAACAGAAGCGATAACGGATGGTACCGTTACCGTCTCTTTCTTTGCAGAAACATGAATAAATTCGATGCATCAGCCAAAAAATTTAAAGAAAGGATGGCCGCCAAACAAGCCGAAGGAAGACGGACGAAGAGACTGGAGGCAACAGAGGTCACGAACAGGATGAGGGTCTCCAAGACAAAGGTGATGGCCCCACCGAAAAAACCCAAAACCGATGAGGAGAAACCGACGACATCTCGCAACGCAGCACAGCAAGCAGAGCCAAGGACGGACACACCGGAGACCGTAGCAAGCAAGAAGCGGACCAGCTGGGCGAGACAACCACAACCAACGCCAGCACTGCCGCCACCAGTCCCCACCGTACCAATGCCGACACCACAACCTCAACTACCAAAGCCGAGACCAACAATAGCCGTCGGCTGGGCGAAAATGGTCGAAGAGGAAGAACGGGACGCCGACATCCTGGAACTGGAGCACGAGAGGCAAACAATGTCCGAAGGAAGGCCAACACCAGAACCCGAATGGCGACACGGACCAAAGAGCAGCACCATCCCGGCCCAATGGGAAATAGCGACAGGAACAAGACTGGAGGCAAACCACATCGAGCTGGTCAAAAAAGGAGTGCCGAGCGCCCGGCCCACGAACAACGGCGGTTTAAAATAAGGAAAGGGCAAGAAGAAGCATGCTGGGTCAAAATAGGAAGAGCAGAGGACGTCAGCATCGGCAAATGGTTTAACGCCAAACCCAAGCAAAGCCAACCCGACGACGCACCCAAAGTAAAGGAGGGGGGAGTGTGACGCCCAGCGCCACCACACAAAGCGCCGGCGCCACATATATTAAATATTGATCCATTATATAGTCATACATTAGATACTCGTACATTCATACATATAAATAAGATTAGAGTAAGCGAAAAAACCCTGAAGTTCCTTAATAAAGACCATAAAAAGACACCACGTTCAAATTAAAAAAAAAAAGCAGCGCGCGCGCCAAAGACTAGTGTGGCTAACATTCACCGAACCACGGTCGCACTTACAGCTGGGCCGGGACGCGTTATGGCAAAACCAAAACGCGTTAGACCCATATCAGGGCACCAACAGCTGATCCCCGGCAATAAAAGGAGGATCGCCAGATCGAATCGGGGCAGTCCAACTCGGAAAGGCCTGGCCTAACAAACCAGAATTTTTACAGCGGATCTGGTGATATCTACCTTTCCACTCGTTCTGCTCAATACTTTACCTCTCCTTCCCAGAGTGTGTCCAAACCTCTGAATCCTCTCCAGAGTGTGTCCAAACCTCTGAATCCTCTCCAGAGTGTGTCCAAACCTCTAAATCCTCTCCAGAGTATGTCCAAACCTCTGAATCCTCTCCAGAGTGTGTCCAAACCCCTGAATCCTCTCCAGAGTGTGTCCAAACCTCTGAATCCTCTCCAGAGTTAGTCCAAACCTCTGAAGCCTCTTCTCCTCTCTCTTCTCCTCTCTTCTCTCTTCTCCTCGGAGTGTGTCCAAACCTCCGTATCAATCTTCTCCTCGGAGAGTGTCCAAACCTCCGCATCAAGCTTCTCCTCGGAGAGTGTCCAAACCTCCGCATCAATCTTCTCCTCGGAGTGTGTCCAAACCTCCGCATCAATCTTCTCCTCGGAGCGTGTCCAAACCTCCGCATCAATCTTCTCCTCGGAGAGTGTCCAAACCTCCGCATCAAGCTTCTCCTCGGAGTGTGTTCAAACCTCCGCATCAATCTTCTCCTCGGAGAGTGTCCAAACTTTCGCATCAAGCTTCTCCTCGGAGTGTGTTCAAACCTCCGCATCAATCTTCTCCTCGGAGCGTGTCCAAACCTCCGCAGCAATCATCTCCTCGGAGCGTGTTTAAACCTCCACACCGCTCTTCTCCTCGGAGTGTGTTCAAACCTCCGCCTCCATACTCTCGTCGGAGTACCCTCGAGCCATTCGACCTCCAAACCTACGCAGCACGCCGCAAACAGCCACGTGCGGCCGAGTAGCCAAAACCGAAGGAAGATCCCGAAGGAAGACACGTCCCCACGATCCAACCTATCTCCAACTCTGTACCATTAAGACCAATAAAGAAACTTTTTTAACTTACTACTTGCTTGCTTTATTCTTGAACCGAGATATCCCTTTCAGTTACCACAGCCAGAAACCTAACAAATTTCTGTGAACCCGGCGCGGCGAGCATACCCCGGCCGAAGCAACGTCACACGCTTAATAGCTCAACAAAAGGAAAAAGAATAAAAAAAGGAAAAAAAAATTTCTAAAAAAAATACGTATAAAAAAACAAAGAAGAAAAAAAAAATTTTAAAATTCATGCATAATTAATAGAAAAACAATGACATTAGGCTTAGATATCTAAAAGGTGTATCATCGGTCTCATTGTGTCAATGGAAGGGTATTAGTAAAATACCGCTTCATGATGCAACTTGTTTTTTTTTTCAACATTTCTCCATCTCTTTAGCAGATTTTTTTGCCAGCGTGAACTTGGGCCTAATGACACCTGCAGCGGTTTAAAAGTCTGTAAGTAGACACACGAATATACACATACACTCCGGTTCATAAGAATAACATACAACAAAATGAGACATGCATTATTAACCATTTTAAAACTTAATTATTATTAGGTTAGGTTAGGTTGACCCAGACGGCCCTCATGGGGCCACGCATAGGCCGATACGGCCCATAATTGTCCGGATGGGGGAGTGCATGGACCTTCTTCATTGTTGTGAGGTTCTTGAGGATCGAAGTGTTTTTCGCGAAGGCAAGTAGTTCCCCTGGTGTCATAATAGTGTCCTCTTCCAGTGATGCCATCCCGTGCTCTGTCTGGACGTTGATATGCAATGACTGCACCATCAAGTGGCTCATGCGACACCAAGCCGAAGCCTATTACGCGCGGAACCCAGGCAGAAACGCAGCCCTCCTCCCGCCCAATCGACCGAGGGGCGCTGCCGCATGACGCGCGATGCGTGTTACCGAACCGATCGCGTGCATGCAGGAAAGATAAGTGTCAGACCAAAATTCGAGAAAAATTAGAGCTAAACACAACTCAAAGAGCTAAACATGCACAGATAGCTAAGAGATAGTACTAATTACGGGAAAGGTTACTAGCATACCTTAGTGATGTAAGAAGAGGAAGGGTATTATTAGTGGATATAATGTTGTAGAGGGACTTGAAGTCCGAGCATAGGACCCTAAATGGATCGTGCAAGGAATAATTCGATCTACAAAGCGGAAGGCACAAAGGAATAAAGTTTCTAGTAGATCTAACAGGAATTTTAAAATTTATGCGGCTCAACAAGTCAGGGCTAAAATGACATCCGTCTGCAAGTTACTTTGAAAGCCTTTAAAGATAAAAGACGTAAACTCTAATAAATTTGTGGTTGTTGATCGTCTCCTTATAAATCCGTGTTGGGACGGAGATATATGCGATTTTCGGAGGTGTTACAAATGCGGAGTTAAAATTTTTGCAAACATTTTAGGAATAGCGGATAACTTAGATATACCTCTATAATTATTTGCATCAGACTTGCTACCTTTCTTATGGAGTTGAATAATAAAAAAATTCCTTCCAGATGGGAGGGAAGCATGAAGATTTAATGGATAGGGTGAATATTTTAAGCAGGGGTCTACATAGATCGTCGGCACCGTACCTAAGTACACAGCCGGGAACTCCGTCGGGACCTGCTGAAAACACCGGCTTAACTAGTCGAAGATCATGAAGCAGTGAGCTTTCATTTAACAAGGGGCTGAAGATGCCATTAGACCTTGGTAAACTGTATGGATACGGCTGAACAGAGTAGCTTTCATGAGAATAGGTTGTTTGGAAAAATTGGGCAAAAAGATCGGCAATTGCCTGATCATTGTTTGCTGACATATTGAGAAATTATAGCGAGGATGGATGTGCGGACGTTCTACGCTTACTTTTCACGAAGCTGTAAAACTGTAAAGGGTCCTGTGAAAATCATATCCTGCATCGAGATAGGTAGTTTTTATAGCATTGAACGTTAAGAACGGAGAAATTTGACCAAGCTATTACATAGTGAGAAAGAGAAGGGGGAGAACTTCTCGAAATTTTTTATAAAGTCTTGATTTTAAATTTTTTAGACTGGATAACTCTTTGGTAAACCAAGGAGGCTTTCCAGATCTCACCGGGCAAGAAAGTGGGACACAAGAGTAAAAAAAGTGTCAAGTACATTGTAAAAAAACAGAGCGGACCAATCAAAATCACTAATGAGGTTATTAAGCTTCGTAAACTCGGCTTTACGAAAGCAGCGGACACGTTCAGATAGCCTACCCATTCGATTCAATACAGTGGGGCTAATATCGACTGACACTTCGAATGTAGGATGGTAGGAGTCTTCAGGTATAGTGAGCGGAAAGGCTCGGGTTAACAACGCTATGGTCGGATCCGAGACAAAGCACAGATCAAGCAATCGACCCAAGGAATTTTTCACATGGTTGACTTGAGACAGGGATAGGTCAAGCAACAGGTCTAGTGACATGGATACAAGTTTATAAGACTCGTTTACCGAAGACCAAACAGTACCTGCCAAATTGAAATCACCAAGAACTATCATATGGTCTTTATCTGATAGCGAGGAAGAAACAGTTTTTAAAGCGGACAGGTGATGCTCGTATATTAAGATATCCGAGCAAGGTGGAATATACGAGCAAGTAATGAAGATGGAAAAACCTGGGAGAATCAGTTTTACGCACAAGAATTCCAGGTCTTGTTGAACCTGGACCATGAAATGTTCCGACGAGAAGTTTCAGTCCACTGCAATGAGGACCCCACCTCCACGTCGATACGAACGGTCATTTCCAAAAATTGTGTACCGACCTGAACTCCGGAACTAAGAATGTCCGGCTTTAACTAAGTCTCGGTAAACACATTTACATGGGACGAAAATGCCAGACTCTCAAGAAAAAGAGTGCTGAGCTTACTACGCAAGCTCTAGCACACACAGCCACACATCGCTGTTAGCGTTCCAGCTACACAAGCGGTCGCCCTCGCTCTCGCCCTCATACTTAACAGCATTTTTCCCCCCGGCGACGCGCTCTTGCGGGCACCACCCTTTCGCTCCCGCCCACGCTCACGCTGCAACTGAGGTCAACCCAATGCGATATTTCACCCCATGCAAAATGGCGGCTTTTGCACGCGATACATATATACTACAATTAACCCTACCAATAAACTTGGAATAATTTGGAAATTTTATCGTTTTTATCTTTGGACTCGACTATGGAACTTCCAGAAGTCCCTTCGCTCAAACATTGGTCCTTCGAGCCGGATCCTACTTCGCCTTCCCCAACCACATCCACCATTCGAGCACGGCATCACCTTCACAACCAGGATCCACAAATCCCTTCCATTCGCGATTTGTGTTCCTAATATCCGAAAAGTCCGAGTTCCGCGATATAAGTACATATATATATATATGTACTTATTTCTTCATTCTGTGCCATCTGTTATCCGTGTCTCTTCTTTTTTCGACACATTATCGGCGATTCCGGCCGTTCTCCCGTCATTCACCTCCAACTACCAGTGATACGGTAGTTTTTTCGATACCTTGTGTCTGTCCATGATTTGCGGACAAATTAAATAAATAAAAATTAAACCAAAAAAAGTCCATTCCGAGCATATGTATGTACGCACATTCCAGCCCATAAGAGCGGCTTGCGTACATACACACACATCTACATCCGAGTTTATGACACTGCTTGTAGGAAATGCGAGCATCGTATCAGCTCCATGCCTCAAATACCTTGGAGTCATCCTGGATAACCGGTTGAGCTTTAGGAGCCACATAGAGCACGCGAGCAGGAAGGCGTCACGGTTGCAGATGGCACTAGCGTGTATGATGCCCAACATTGGCGAACCCAGGGCTGAAAAGCGGCTACTCCTTTCCAGGGTAGTTACCTCCGTCCTTATGTATGCGGCGCCAGTCTGGAGTGCTGCGTTAAGAAATGTGCAGCTCCGGCGCAAGATGGCTTCGATCTATCGACTTAGCGCACTACGAGTCATATCCGGATACCGGACAGTCTCAGACGACGCTGCGGTATGATTCTGGCAGGTATAATTCCGGTGGATATACTGGCCAAGGAGATGGAGGCGAAATACACCAGAAGGAAAACAGGAGAGAGCGGGACTACTGCAGGAGTCCGATCTGAAAGAACGCGATCGATCCAGGCATGGCAGGAGAGATGGGACGCCTCGACGAAAGGTAGATGGACCCACAGGCTTATACCTAGGCTGGAGTTATGGATAGGACGGAAGAATGGACACACAAACTACTACGTCACGCAATTCTTAACAGGACATGGATGCTTTAGGGACTACCTATACAGGTTCAAACACGAACCGTCACCTATATGCCCGGACTGCTATGAGCAACGAGAAAGCTCGGAGCATGCAGTGTACCAATGCCGTAAGTACCTGGAAATGTGCAGGACGATCCCACCTCCTGATGAAGTTATCGGTCATACGCTGGAAAGCGAGGAAGCCTGGAAGCGGACGTGTACGCAGATAACAGAGGTAATGATCGACCTGAGAAAATGCGAGAGATTAAGGAAGGAACAGGAGAGTGCCTAATTTAGGCAACCCGCCCCCGCGAAGCAATACCTAACGGTGATACCGCGGGGTGCAGTGGTGTAGCTGCGTGTGTGTGGTGAGTTTAGCTGGGAAGCCCCGGAGGGGTAGTCCAGTTCGTTGTTTGGCACGGGCCAGACGCGTCTTACCAAAAGAGTCTCACCCACCATGGCGTATGCATGGGAAAAAAAAAATAAACATCCGTGTCTCTACAGGTGCATTCCAGCACGACCCACCCCAATAAAATATACTCTGGCACACTCCGAGTGCAACTACAATTAAAATTACGTGTTTTATTTCCATACCGATAAACACACATATATTTACTTCCATACATTCATACATTTATTCCCATAGTTGGCCGCAATATATTGCCAATACATAACAGAATTCCATACAAAAAAAATACCACTCCCCGTAGAAAAATACCGCACTCCATACTACATACCAGAGAGCTGCAACGAGTAAAAGTTTTGGGGCAAATCCGAACATTTACTCAGAGTTTTTGTGATTCAAAAAATTTGATTCAGCAGCATGAAGTGATTGGTTTGCTCCGGTTCGAAACGAACGGGTAAAGACCCAATCACTCAAGGAATATATCATACGTGATTGCATATGAGCGTTCGTTTTGGTTCGGTCTGATCAGACGTTCAAAATCAAGCTTGTTCGAGACTGACTGTCCGTTTGTGTTCGTGCGCTACCCAACGACACCCAACTTCGGGTTCAACCAGCCGAAGCGACGCTTCGGGTTCGTATACGGCTCCATATCTATCATATTTGATCTCATAAAATGAAGGAATATTTATATGTTAATTTCTATTATTTTCTAAATTTGGTCTTTTTTAGTTTTGATTTGTATATTTTTATAATATAAATGAAATAAAATGTTTATTTTCTAACTTCATTCCCATTTTAAATCTATTTTGTTTTTCAATCAACTCGAGTTTATTGGCTTCACTCCCAGTAAATTCATGTGCAAGAAACACGAAGTCAAAAATGTTCTTGCTCTTTTCGGGACTTCGTCCACTTCGGTAACACACATACATGCGTCCCAAACCCGAAGGTTTGGGTTCAGGCCTTTGAACGAAAACACATCGAACAGATGAACGGAAAATACCCGAAAATTCATTGTGTGTTCGAACCTGCTCGAACCCGAAAACTTGACTTCGTCTGAGTAAGCCCGAAGAACATATTTCTGCTGAGCGTTTGAGTTGAGTTGAAAACAATTTTTTGAAGGGGTATCGAACATGCTCGACCATACTCATTGCCGTTCTCTGCTACATACATACTCCTCGCAAGTGGCATATTTAATATAAAATTCGCGATTTCGGGCAATTCGTGCATTCCAACGACTTTTCTCGATAGCTACCACAACTCCAACATTCTCCAAATTCCAAATAGTAATTATTTGCAATTTTCACTGCCAATTGGCAAACTGGTGATTCGGTTTTTATACCCGTACTCAAAAAAGAGTTAAGGGGTATATTAGATTTGTGGTAAAAGTGGATGTGTGTAACACAGAGAATGCAAATTTTCCGACCCCATAAAGTATATATATTCTTGATCAGCATCCATAGCCATGTCGATATAGCCATGTCTGTCTGTCCGTCTGTCTGTCTGTCTGTCTGTCTGACTGTCCGTCTTGTTGAGCGCCTAGATCTCAGAGACTATAAAAGCTAGGGCAACCAAATTTGGTTTCCAGACTCATGTGATATCACACTGCTACAAGTCTATTTCAAAATTTCGCCCCGCCCCCTTCCGCCCACACAAAGGACGAAATTATGTGGCAGGCACAATTTTAAAGATACAATAAAACTAAAAGCGAAGTATCGTAGAGAATGCCCGAATCTGAATGAGATCGGATCATAATTATAGCCAGAATGAAGAAATAAATTTTTAGTTGCTTCCCCCGCCCCCTTCCGGCAAGAGAAACGCTACTTTATCTCTTTCTCGCTCGCACACGCGTTCACTACGCGAGCAACCCCTAGCGGAGGAGATGTAGAATCTAAATGGTACATCTATAATCTACATGTTAAATGTACATTGATATACATAGATATACATTGTAGATGTAGATAGCAAATGTAGCAAAAAAATGTAAAATGTAAATTTTTTTTTTATTCTTAAATTCTCAAAAATTATATGCTCAAAAATGTATACACTGAGTACGGGTATCAGTAGAGTCGCGTCCCCAGAAGCGACTCACACGTTCCTTCTCGTTTTTGTTGTTTTTGTTCCGGGCATTAGAGGTGGCCTAATCCAAGGCCCAACTATCGGCATCAACACGAGTGGAACAATAAATAAATCACATTGATTGATTGATTTAATTGATCGTTTTTATTGAATTGGTTGATTGATGGAGTAATTTATTTTTCCACAATCAGAAAATTTATTTTTGGATAAGAACATCATTAATTATTTTTTTGCGGTGTCCGTGTCACTACCGTTTACCGTCCATCCGCCTTCCATCCGCCAAAAACCCGGTTCTGCTCACGATTGCGTCAAAATGGGGTAAACGGATCATAGCACTAACAATATTTCCCAAAATATTGCCACCACCAGTGTGACCGTTCCTCTCCTCTGTTCGGCTCAATATAAGGTCACTCATTGTTTGGGACCTCCCACCTACCGGTGATCTCAAACAATCCGAGTCGATCTGATTATTGCTTTCCTGCTAGCTTGAGGCCTTTTTCTCTGCCAGCCGTCCGTAACTGGGTTATCATTTCGAAACGATTTGGTTGCCTGACTGTTTTTTCGGATCACTTCGACTCAGACCAGTCTCCTGTCTCTCCAAGACTGCCAAATCCGATTTTCTGTGCGTGTGTGAGTTCGGAATATGCCTCGGAATTCTTCCAACCGGTTACGTACCACGTCCGCCTCCGGAACTTCCCCGACTCAAAAAATCAAGACACCCCTCACTCCGTGAGCAGCCAGTAGCAGCCCTGCGGCAAGGACCAAATCGGTTCTGTTCCCGTCTCCTGTCACTCTTAAGGTTCCAGCTCTGACCAAACAAGATCCGAAGGGCTCCTTCGTCAGCAGCCCCGTTAGCTCTCGCCACTGCATCACAATGGCTCAATCCGCCACCTCAGTCGCTCGGACCAAATTGGTCGCCGCTATTGGCCGACTGATGCACCTGGCAGAGCGCATCACCGCCGCCCCATCCGACTCTTTTTCCGAGGTCCGTCGAGGACAAATCCTCAGCATGTGGACGGACGTCGAGGCCGAATATAAGGCCTGCTCCGCGGCGATGACTGACGAGGAGCCAGAAATCCAAGCGAACATCCGTGGCACATACGGCGAATGCTATGGGGTATTTGAGCAGTGCCTCAGTGACCTCAATGCCCAACTGGCCACATCCACAGTTCTTCCTCCGTCACAGTTGGTCCTCGCTTTCTCAACATGTCCGTTGATGCATTAAGAAAAAGCAGCTGTGCCTAAATTGCTTCGCAAGAGGTCATCTGCTTCGTGACTGCTCCAGCAGCCACAATTGTTCCACTTGTGGGGCCAGGCATCACACGCTTCTGCATCGTGCCGCTCCGTCATCCAGCGTAGCAGCTTCGACTTCCGCCCAAGCCCCCAACTCATCCGAACCTCAGCCCAACGTACAGAGCTATTTCGCCTCCAGCACAAGTACCGTTCTTCTAGCCACGGCACTCATTAATATTTGCCACCTGGGGACCAAGGCTCCAAGGCGACGTTCATCACTGAACGTCTCTTTAACATTATGAAGCCACCGTTCGAAGCCCTACAGGCTCAAGTCGCAGGTTTCAACCAAACCGTAGCGGCTAAGGCGCAAAGGTGCTGTCATTTCAAGATCGGGGCCGCCTCCAGGCCGGGCCTCAAAATCGAGACCATAGCATATGTTCTGCCTCAATTAGCAGGTAACCTTCCCTCATATCCGATACCGCAGTACTTGTTGGATTCCGACTCGAGAAGCTTCTCACCAAATTTTGGGAGGTGGAGGACCTTCCGGGGAGACCGACGTGTGATTCAGACTCTGTGTGCGAGGAAAACTTCCGCAAGACCACTAACGAGCCCCCGATGGGAGGTATTATTGTTACTCTCCCTTTCAAGTGTCCAGAAAATGTCGATCTAGAGCTAGGCCACATGACAGAGGTTACAACCAGTCATGACTCCGGCCATTCCATATTAAGCCGTGTTTAAACCCGACAGCACCACAACCAAACTGCGCGTGGTCTTCAACGCCTACAGCCCGTCTTCCAACGGAAAAAGCCTCAACGACACATTGCATTCGGGGCCAGTCCTTCAGTCTGACTTGACCATGCAAATCCTGAGGTGGCGAGTCTTCCGCTATGTCTTCAATGCCGACATCAGCAAGATGTACCGCCAGATCCAAGTGTCTTCCCAACACACGCCCTATCAGCGAATACTCTTTCGCGACTGTAATGGGGACTTGTGTGACTACGAGCTTGGCACTGTCACCTTCGGAGTCAATTGCGCACCGTACCTCGCCCTTCGCGTCATTAAGCTACTCGCACAAGAGGTTCCACACAGTTTCCAATGGCAAGCGACATCCTGGAGAGCTACATGTACGTGGACGACGTGCTGGCTGGTGCTCACAGTCAGTCGCAGGCAATCTCTGACATTTCAGAATTACGCAAAGCGCTCGACTCCGCAGGGTTTCCACTCCGAAAGTGGACAGAGAACCACAAGGGCGTACTGCGCGACATTCCGGTCGACAACCTATTTCGAGCTGACTTCCTAGAGCTTGAAGAATGTAGCATCGGTAAGACATTGGCGATCCGATGGCAAGCCAGTGCTGATGAATTCTTCTTCGCTCCTCCCGAAGTACTGCATCGGGAGTCCTGCACGAAGCGCAATGTGCTATCGCAGATTGCGCAGCTGTTCGATCCAGCGGGATGGCTTGCCCCCTTTGTCATCCAAGCCAAAATGTTCATGCAGGAAATTTGGCTAAGAGAGTTAGGGTGGGATGACGTCCTCCCTAGCGATCTATCTCACACCTGGGAAATGTTCCTGAAGAGTTTTCCGGCCATCCAGGATATCCGCATTCCGCGGTGGTTGCACGTGTGTCCAATGGCAAGGTGCAGATACATGGCTTCTGCGACGCGTCTCAACGTGCCTATGGGGCAGCGATTTACATCCGACCGCAGGGCATTGTCTGTGCCCTTCTCACAGCTAAAACCCGCGTGGCCCCCGTGAAAACGGTTTCCTTGCCTCGACTCGAACTGTGCGGAGCCGTCCTTCTGACAGAGCTTTCCGAGGCCATCCTTCCACAGCTGCCACTGGACACCAGCCAAGTATCCTTCTGGACCGATTCCACGATTGTGTTGGCCTGGCTGAACCGACCTGCATGCGATTGGACCACTTTCGTGGGCAATCGAGTAGCCAAAATCACTCGATGTTGGCCCAGCTAGCGATGGAGCCACGTCCGATCCGAGGACAATCCGGCCGACCTGGCCAGTCGAGGGCTAGGACCCTCTGACCTGGTTGGAAGTGATATGTGGTGTCATGGCCCTGCTTGGCTGCGCAGTCCAAAATCGGAGTGGCCATGTCCGCGGGACTCAGTCCTTGAGACTGACCTGGAGAAGCGAGTCGTCATGGTGCACCATGCCACCAGCAGTGCCTCCAACATCCTCAGCTGTTTCTCCGACCTCGGGCGCGCTCTGCGCGTGATCGCCTACGTTAGTCGGTTCACTCAGCGAGTTAAAGGGCAGACGACCCATCCAATCCTGCTGCCTCCCGCATGTGTCCTGGTTCGCCTGCTGTTTCGATTCACCCGCCACATAGCCCTACATGGTGGAAACCAGATGGTCATCCGCCTTTTTCGGACAACATACTGGATCCCTCGACTACGTCACGTAGTGAGGGCAGTGATTCATTCTTGTAAGGTTTGCGTCCTCCATCGTAAACGACTCCAAACCCAACTAATGGGCGGCCTTCCTGCCTCAAGAGTCACATTCTCCAGGCCGTTCACATACACCGGAGTCGACTTCGCCGGTTCCTTCGATGTCAAAAGCTTCGAGATGCACAGTAGGCCTCAGCCGAAAATGAGAGCTTTCGAAACATCCTTTTTTTATCTATTATTTCTAAAACAGGTTGTTTCATGAAAATATCTGTATTTATTCAGAAATCACTAAGCTACAAATACAAAATTGTTTGTGCAAAAATTATTTGTTTTTAAGTTAAAGATTAATTAATTTCTTAGGTATAAATGAATATATTACATTTGGCCTCCTTTACATGTTGATTGCATGTTGGACATTTTATCTTATTAACTTCATTTGAATCATTCAAATTTTGATCACTGTAAAGGTCGTTCTCGTGTTTCTCAACAATCAACTTCCAGCAGTCACATTATTGCATGGTCGAAACAAAACCGATTTTCTTCTTTCCAGGCATACGTTGCATGAATTAACACTAGAAATGAATAGAGATCTCTATGAATAGAGATCGATAGAACGAAAGAGCGAGATAGTAGAGTAAAGGAGAAAGGCACGAGTCGAAGAGACGAAAGAACGGTTGCATAGGCGAATAGATTGAGTAATTATAAGCGGTTACAATGTTTATATGCTGTGGGCAATGCAAATAGCAAACAAATGTGAAATTACGTTACTTGCGCCACCAGCTATTAATTGAGGAATTTGTTGGGGATTTTCCGGCTGGGAAACCAGACAGTTATCGTTTGAAGAAGACGACGATGAGGACGAATTAAGTTCATTTTTAACTCGATTTTCATGTGCCACAGAGTCCCACATCTTCGCGAACTTATGGTTGATTGACACAGTGCTCGTTAAAAATCCATTCACTTCAAGCTCTTCTCTCAAATAAATCCATGGCATCCATGATTTTTTGAGCACGGTCCTGAAAATATATTTTAATTTTTTCAAAAGTATTTAATATAAGTATTTATATAATGAAAACAGCAACTTACACGTAATTTTTTTTTGTCTGTGGTTGATTTCTAACGACCCCGTTTTGGAAAAGCAATGCGAATTCGCGGCTTTTTTCATATTCTGCATCAATAAGGCATTGAACAAACTTAAAGAAGTGACCGTGGGAACGAATTTTATTGCCCAAGTTGAGATTATAAGCTTCAGTAGAGCTTGTGGTCCTAGTTGAACATTTGAAAACGGAAATCTTCTCAACTCCTTCCTAAATGCCAAAATAAATTATATATTATATACGTTAGTTTAAAATACACTTTTTAATTAAAAAATATACCTTCTTAATCCACTGCATATTACAGTATTTCAAGAAAGGGCCAAAAAGTTTTTCATTTACGATAACGTCAAACGTACCCTGCAAAGAAAAAGACAACCGTTATTGCCGATTTTTCCAACGTCTGCAGAAAATGTACTTGAAGCATTCGAAGACGAAAATACTATGACGCTTTTTGGTATAACCAAAGGTCAAACGAAAAAATGATTTTTTAAAATTTCCACGTGTCTATGCCGTTTTCGTATTGTATTTTCGCATCCGATAAGATCATCTGCCAAATGCAAGAAAATATTCGCGAGAAAATAAAAATTTTTTGATCGATGCCACTTTTAAGGTATGCGCCTTCGGAGACTTTAAACTGTTTTTAATAATATATATCAAACATATGCAGAAGGTAAATTATTTTCTCTATATATTTTGCCAGATAATCATTAATCATTTTCATATGCTTATTTTTCAGACCACCAATTCCTTGTTCAATTGGCACTTGGTTTTTATTTCATTTAACCACGAAACTTTGCTCATTTCTTCATCTTTGGGTCCGATGATCCTATTGGGCTTTGAGGAGGCTCAGATGGGGCCTAGCTAAGGCCACCGGACGGGTCGCAGGTTGCGGATAGCGAACGGCCTACCCTAGTGGGTAGGTCAGCTGCGAATAAGCGGGCATCCCAAAGAGAATCAACTAAGTTGGCTCTGAGGGAGAGTACCGAAATAAGCAGTGCCGGACAGCCAGCGTGTGTTCGCGACGCAGCAACACTGACGATGCGCTTGTGGTGCCTCCTATCATTAAGTAGCTCACACACGCCCATCCCTACACATTACCTACCCACATCCCAGCCCCAACACTCACCTCACACCGGGCCGGACTAAGGTGTCACTCGACCCGTGCGAAGAGTCAGCCTGGCTGGGGGCCCGGTATAAAAACTAGCCCAGTCGTGAACGGAGAGCTCAGAGACTTGGCAGCCCCCTGTTCTAATTATGCCTTACCCGGGTAAATTACAGCTCTGCCGGGGTGGACCGTTCCCCTTCTCTGCAGCTCGTGGGAATTACATGGATAAATACAAAAATATAGACAAAAACGAGAGAAGCACTCCCCAAATGCCGGCTGGGAGAAATCCCAAGCGGGAGAAGGCAGCGGCCCAAAGGCCTGGCCCGATCCGCTCAGACACAGGAAAGACCTGCACGGTGGAAGACGCGGGTATGAACCCGGGTGGGTCCCATCCCAAATCTGGAATGGGTGGAAAGCCAACACCCAAAACTGATACCATGGTAGGTCAGCTAAGCAATATTGCGGCTGCTCAACTTTCCGGCGAAGCTGCGGGTGATGGCTTACCATCAACCAGTGTTCAAACCAGAAAATTTAGCTATGCCGAAAAGAGGAGTGCTGGGCACATACTCCGTCGGCAGAACGCCAGCCAAGAACTGACTTCCAACAGCAGACTGGCTGAAAAAGGTGGAATGGGCCTCGGTGGTGCCGCCCAACTTCAGTGTGGAGCCACAGAAGGTGGCTGCACAACCGAAGAGGCAGCGCTCGCTAGAGACGCCCGGACGTGCCGCGAAGCGCTCCAGAGTGCTTCAGAACGTATCCTTCGCGCAGATTGCCAAGGAGAGGACGCTGATAGGCGTTCTCGACAACGGCAGAGCGGAGGGAAAAATTCCTAGAAGCTGGAATTTTGGGGCGAAGCTCGTCGCTGTGGACTGGAGCGAGGTGCCCAGTAGACCAAGGGCCCGTATATGGGTGCCGGCCACTTTTAAGGAGCCCGAGCGGATCCTCAGAATGTTGCAGAGATGTAACCCAACACTGCCAACCTCAGACTGGAGGGTGGTCAAAGTGGAGGCATCAAAAGGCCCCACAAATCAGGCAGTGATAGTCCTAAATAAGGAATCACTAGCCCCGATTGAGACAGCCAAGGGAGAGCTCAACTTCGGGTTCAGCTCGGTGACCATGAAGGTCTACAAGTCGGATGCAGCGGCCGAGGTGCAACAACCCAGTTGAGCAGGACGTTGCCTCGGAGATCGAGGCACCCGACGTAGAGCCGCATCCGGCCCTGGAGAGCTACTCCTCTGAGACGGAGCTGATGCTCGATTTCGAGGCGTTGTGTCGGGACGAGATTCTCGACGACTCTGACGCCGACATAACAGTGGTGGAGAATAACTCTAATGAAGTCTCTGAGGGTTCTGCAGATAAATCTCCACCACTGTAAAGCAGCATCCGCTGTCCTAATACTCCGCTTAGTAGCAAGCGGAGGGGACATAGTCCTAATCCAAGAGCCTTGGGTGGTAGGAGGCAAGGTCTGTGGATTAGCGACGAAGGACTACAAGCTGATTTTAGCCCAAACTGAAGGTAAAATTAGAACCTGCATACTAGCAAGAAAGCACCTAAATATCTTTCTGCTCCACAATTTTAGCAATGGCGACAACACGGCGGCTAGCCTAGAGCTACAAGGGACACGCCTGAACCTGCTGTCGTCCTACATGGCTCACGAGGAAAGCGATCCTCCCAGTGACCTCGTTCGCAAGATAGCCAGCGACAGCGAGAGGTCGGATACAAGCCTAATAATAGGCTGCGATGCCAACGCTCAGCACACCCAATGGGGGAGCTCGGATACAAATGTAAGGGCTGAGTCACTTTTCAGCTTCATCCTAAACTCCAACATAGTTATTGGTAATCGGGGTAATGACCCCACTTTCAACATAAAAAACCGTCAAGAGGTTATTGACCTCACTCTATTGTCTCACAAACTGTCAGACATAATTCACCGACCACATCGAGACAGTCCTATCGCTCGAAAGCACCAAACGATCTTAATCGTCTTGTGGACAATTTCACGGAAGCTTGCAATAAGGCCTTCATGGCAGCTTGCCCTCAACCAAACCAAGAGGGAAAAAGAAACCCCCCTGGTGGTCTAAACATATAGATACCCTCCGGAAAGACTGCAGGACTCTCTTTAACAGATCCAAAAGCAGCAGAGAGGAAGCGCACTTACAAAAGTAAGCTAACCCTATACAAAAAGAAACTAGGAGAGCAAAAAGGGCCTCTTGGCAAAAATTTTGCTCCGAATTTGAAGACACGTAAGAAGCCGCAAGGCTACGAAAGATCCAGTCAAAAACATCCCCCTCGGTGGGATATCTCAAGAGAACGGATGGTACGTGGACAAACTCTAGTGAGGACTCCCTACATATTCTACTCGATACTCATTTTCCTGGGTGTACGACCATCGAGCCGGCAGACACCCCAAGTGAAGGACCGGAAACCTCGATGGGGCACATCCTCACAAAACGGAATATTAGCTGGGCAGTAAACAGCTTTAAATCCTACAAATCGCCTGGCCCGGACCAAGTCATTCCGGCTCAGTTACAAAAAGCCGGGGACATGGCCATCAACTGGCTGCAAAGTATCTTCAGGAAGATACTGACAGTGGGATAAATCCCCCGCGCTTGGCTAAAGGCTAAAATATTCCTTATCCCCAAAGCAGGGAAACCCTCACACACAACCCCAAAAGACTTCAGACCAATAAGTCTATCGTCCTTTCTTCTCAAAACCTTTGAGAGACTAGTCGGGCTGCAGCTGAGGACAACCATAAATCCTCAGTGGCTGTCAGGCGCACAACATGCCTACCGAAAAGGAAAATCCACGGAAACGGCACGTTAAAGAATACTCCTTAATCGCTTTCCTAGACATTGAGGGAGCTCTTAACAACGTCATACCAGGAGCCATCACAGAGGCCCTGACTGACCTGGGAGTGGATCGTCACTTGGTGATGCTCATAGATCAATTGCTCACATGCAGGACAGTGACATCATCAATGGGATCGTCCACTCAGTCAAGGTATGTCAACAGAGGCACCCCGCAAGGTGGTGTCCTGTCTCCCCTTCTGTGGAACATAGCAGTCAACAAGATTCTGTGTGACCTGGAAGGGGAGGGCTGCAAGGTGGTAGCTTACGCGGACGACGTTGCCATTATCTTCTCGGGAAAATTCCCTCAAACACTCTGCGATCTAATGACCGCAAAGCTCGTGCGACTGTCAGAATGGACAGAGTCGCGTGGACTGGGAGTTAATCCCTCTAAAACGGAACTTGTGTTGTTTACAACCAAATACAAAATCCCGTCCCTCAACCCACCAATACTAAACGGATGCAGGCTCTCCTTCAGCGACAGTGCCAGTCACTTAGGGTTGGTAATTGACAAAAAGCTAGGCTGGAACCTGAGCATTAAAGACAGAGTGAAGAAGGCTACGATAGCCCTCTACACTTGCAAGAAGGCCATTGGGCTAAAATGGGGCATGAACCCAAGAATAGTCCAATGGATATACCTAGCAATAGTAAGACCAATACTGCTCTACGGAGTCGCAGTGTGGTGGCCTGCCCTATCGAAGGGGACCATCACTAAACAACTGGGCAATGTGCAGCGCACTGCAGTCCTATGCATCAGAAAAGCTCTGAGCACCACACCAACGGATGCGCTAAATGCTATCCTATGCCTGCAGAGCCTTGACCTTGCAGGTAACGAGCAGGCAGAAATGGCAGCAATCCGTCTTAGAGACTCTGACCAATGGGTGTCACATCACACCGGTCATGCGTCCATCCTAAATGGAAACAAAATCGTCCCCACAAAAACGGACTATTGCGTTCCGAGGGAGTATACAGATACCCCCTTCGTCACAATCATCCCTCACAGAAACAACTGGCTTGAGGGACCACCTGGTCCAAAGGGAGCCATTGAAATCTTTACTGATGGCTCAAAGCTAAACACCAAGGTCGGAGGAGGAATCTACTCCGAACAGCTGAATATAAGAGACTCTTTCAGGCTCCCGGATCACTACAGTGCCTTCCAAGCGGAAGTCTTAGCGATCAGGGAAGCTTTGAGCTGTCTTCAGGAACTAGCCCCTGCGGCAACTCATATAAATATCTATAGTGATAGCCAAGCTGCGATCAAATCGCTGAATGCGATAACAACAAGCTCGGCTACCGTGGCAAACTGTCGCAAATCTCTCCATGAGAAGGCTTATCAGTTTGTCATCAGCCTAATATGGGTCCCGGGCCACCAGGACATTGAAGGCAACTGTATAGCAGATGAGCTGGCCAGAGCTGGTACAACAATCCCCCTTCTCTATGATAAGGAGGATATTCGTATGCCAATGGCCACCGGAAAGCTCAAAATAAAAGAACATTTTAAGCGATTAATAAATGACAGATGGCAAACAGTGCCACTATGTCGCATAACTCGGCAAACATGGCCTAACATTACTAGGAAGCGCATTGATGAGCTTTGCAAACTCAGTAAGAGCAGGTGAAGCTCAGTCATACGCTCCCTTACGGGACATTGGCTAATAGGCACCCATGCAAACAGACTGGGCGCCCCCAATAATGACTTCTGTCGAAGCTGTAGGGATGAGGACGAGGAGGAGACTGTGGAACATCTGTTCTGCTCCTGTCCGGCTCTCAGTAGAAGGAGACTCCAATACATGGGCGCACCTTTTCTAATTGACATTTCGGACATGTCAACAATCAGTCCCACACGGATCGCAAGCTTCATAAGGGCACCCGGAAGGGACACACGAGGAAAGAGTGAACGATCTATGCGGTATCACAAAAGGCCGAGACCGGCCTAGGTGTATCGGGTCTCTAACGATCCCGACAACCGCCTCAACCTAACCTAACCTTCATCTTTGGGTTCATGGCTGTGCAGCATTAGTTCATATTTTGAACGCACAATCTGAATCAGATCGGATTATAATTATAGCCAAAATGACGAAATTAATTTTCTGTTGGTTCCCCCGCCTACTTCAGCCAGAGACCAGCTTACTCATTCTCTTTCTCGCTCGCACACTCTGTCGAGTTCAGTGCGCGACAGTTATAAAAAATCATGCTCAAAAATGTAAATACTGACTGAGTACGGGTATAAGTAGAGTCGCGTCCCCAGAAGCGACTCACACGTTCCTTCTCGTTTTAAGTATCTATATATGAGCAAATTGTTGCTTACTGAAAAAATTGCTCATACCTCACAAAATAAAAATATTCTTGGAAAATTTTCACGAGATTTTTCCATATGAAAAATTCTCTAACAGATGCGTATATTCAAAGTACCCAAAGCGCCCACTTAAAAAGTGACTATTGACAAATTTTTTCGTCCCACTGTTTGCTGGGACGACGCTAAGCTTCGCGAGGATATATGTCGCCAGGAGATAAGTCGTTGAGGTTGTTTCTTTGGAGCGATATGTCCCGGTTCCACCAGAGTGGTTTGGTTCTCTTTTTCGTTCTCGAGGGTGGGCATCCGTGGTAGGCATCCAGGGACGTTTCTATGTCTTCCGGGGAAGTCTTGTTGGCAAATCCCTCCGTCGATGCCTTCATCTGCGGCATCTGCGCGAAGTGCAGCCGTCCCTCTTGTATCCGTTGCTCGGCCCAGGTCATTTTGGCCTTCTCCTCTTCAGAGAGGTCGTTCCTGCCCTGGAGCCGGCCCATGATCTTGAGGCCGCTTTGTACTGGGCCTTCGCCTTCAACCCCTCCTTGGAACGCGTCGGGCCTTCCCTACGCAGATAGCTGGAACCTGGTTCCGGGGAGCGGAGAAGCCTATCTTCCTCCGATCTTGGTAACCGAGAACACGCTCTCCAGGTCCGAGTCTGTGTCGACCACGGCTCAACTTGGAGTGAGTCGTTTTTGTGGCAGTAGCATTGACATTTCGCCCGCCGGTGGTAGCAGCCACGCTTTCCACCGACGCTTGGGTTGACATCCCAACCCTGGTTTGCTCCTTCTTCCGCTCCATTATAGGCCATGCTGGTTAAAATTTTTCGAGGGGACCACCCCCTAGCGTTTTATGCCTACCCGCCAGGCCCCTCCAGCCATGGCCATGGTTCAGTTCCCCCAAATTTTTGGTCGGGAAGACCTGGACCAGGCCTTGGCTAGACCCCGGACAGAGCAAGCGGCAATGCATTACCCGGTCCGGGATAATGCAGTGCCCATTCCCCAGCCGGCACCCTCTGGGAGGGTTCAGCTGGAGGATTTTCGCCGACCTAATTATTATTAACTACCATCACTTCAAATATGTTCAGTCATTTCATTTCATTAATTCATTCTTACATAACTAATAGTAAAAATAGTTGTTTATTATATTTTGATTATCATTTTGGAATCATACGTCATACATTAGCCCCACATATACATACATGCATTAAAAATAGGGTTTAGGGTTATACTTGTAAGGAAGTTCCGCTGGGGTACAGACTCTCAGTCTGGCCAGGGCCCGATTCACTACAGCAAGATTTTTATTTGTTGCGGAACCTCGAGAAGATATATATAAATGTCGTACCGACGCACTGGAATGCGAGGGCGGACACGTGTGGCGACGGGCAGTTACAACGGGGAAGGGTCAGACCCACGGGCACTGTGCTTCCGCGTCCAGTTCCGCAGACCGACTCCACAACTAAAGGGAAATAACTACTGGGGAAAGGAGGAAGGATTACCTACAGTCGCCGTGCTTCCGCGTCCGGCTTCTGTAAGTTGAGGTTGGGACTTTGGTGGATTAAATCGACTTCAGTGGTGGTGGCAGGGGTTGGGGGTACCAGCTTGAGCTCCCAGTTCCCTCCCAGGAGAATAACCCGGGTGAATTTTCTTTATTCCTTTTGTAATTTTATTTAATCAGTCCCTACGCCCTACCTATCGCACCGCTATTGTTCCCTACTCACTTAAGTGAAGCCAGCTTACCCTCTCAACGGCCTGGTTTCCGAGCGGCTCGTTTGGTTGTTGCGTGGTTTTCTCTTTGTAGTTGTGGGGCGGGGAAGGCACGGTCACTTTTGGCGGCAATCTCCACTTCACTCCCTTCTTTTCCAGGCAGCGTCTTGGCAGAGGTAGTCGGCCGTTTCCCGACCGTCCATCGGGATCGCGCTGTCTCCCTCTTTTCCCTGTGTGGGGGTTGGTCCACCCTCTGCTGAGAGTCTCTGCTGAGAGTCGCTGCTCATCCTTCGTTCCTCTGCTTGCTGCTCTGCCGCTGTGTTCTGTCGCTGGGCTGTATTTTTATCGAAGTCGCTCTCTCTGCTGCGGTGCGCCATTTCGGACCGTGACGTATGTTTCGCTCTCTGTGGCGGTGCGCTGCTTCTGCCCGTGACGTTTCGGCTTTGACTGCAGCTGTTCTCTCCCGTAGATCGTGGCTTGCTGTGCTCGATCGTCAGGGGTGACGTCACTTGTTCTTTGCTGTGGCTGTGTGCGTGTGTGTGGGGCTGTCAGAGATGACGAGTACGGTGACTGTTTCCTGACCACGGTTTGCCCTCTGAATTTACGATGTCTTCCCCTACTCGGCTTCCGCCTCTATTCTCCACTATAAGCAGCTCTTATATGTAAAAAATTAAAAAAAACTTAATACTAGGGTGGATATGAAATACTTATGAACTATAAAAAATAATAATAACTGAAATGAGGTTCTACCTCCATCTATTTACATACTAGCTGACCCGGCAAACTTCGTACCGCCTAACAGTCAATGAATGTCGTGTTACTTTTTAGCTGAACTAATTTAGGCTTTGATGAACGTAACACAATGATACAAAATAATATATTTATATAGGAGTATCTACGATTTGATTTTGAATTATAATATTGAGGTCATCTACATCTTTATTTTTAGCGGCCAAAATTGCTCGCTCACTTAACCATTTAGTATTTTTGTGGTTAGCAATGATATCCGGGAATACTTTGTTGATAAGCTCGTCTTTTGACGATACGAAATTGCAAAAATTTGGAGGAAATGAAATCAAATCGCTCGATTTGTCAACAGGAACACGGCCATTACCGATAGTCAGCAATTACTTCGAGAAATCATCAGCAGATAGATCGTTCAACAATGCAACTCTCATATTTACAGACAGTTGAAGTTTCTTGACATATCGCCACAGATTTGATGCTTAGCAGCAGTAGATCTTGGAATGACTGGTAGTGTTTGTCGGAAATCGCCAGATAATAAAATCATTGCACCACCAAAACATCTCGAGTCATTTCGCAGATATTTTAATGTTCGGTCTAGTGCTTCCAATGCGCGTTTGTGCGCCATTGTGCATTCGTCCCATATGATGATTTTTGATGCTACTAAAACTTTGGCCATTGCGGAGTGTATCGAAATGTTACATGTCGGTTGTTCAGTAGTTTGAAGGTTTAATGGCAATTTTAACGCTGAGTGAGCCGTACCGCATCCGTCTAACAATGTGGCCGCTATTCCAGAAGAAGCAATTGCTACCGCAATTTCGGATCTCGAACGTACAGTGGCCAAAATCAATGACAATGAGGAATGTCTTCCCAGTTCCACCGGGGCATCCAAAAAAATAAGCCGCCATTTCCATCATCAATTGCATTAATCAGTGTATTATAGACTTCCCTCTGCTTAGGATTCAACAGAGGTACATTCGTTTGAACTGATTGGATTAGTTCATGTGGATTATATTCACGTTCACGTTCCAATTCTCTATTAAATGCGTTATTCATTCCGCGATCTGGCGCTGGCATTCCTAATCTAACTAACAAACTGCCTCACATGAGGTAACACATATCTTCGATCAAGAGCAAAGTCTGGTTATGGATCTCCTCATTCACCTCAAGATCGGAATTTCTTGAGCTGACGCGAATTCGATGTAAGATATCTTCTGACATGGTATCTTTGTATTTGTTCCACAGGTCACGTGGGTTCGATGGGAAGCATGTTGAAATGATGATAGCAAATAATGTGCGTATCTGACTTGGAGATGCAGAAATAATTGCTTCAGCGATTGTCGTGTCCCAATGAGGATCGTTTTCAAGCAAATTTAGCTCTTGACATGCTGCACGAAATGTTGGCCCTCGAACATGTACCAGCAACAACCGAAAATAGTAACATTCATCATTCTTCGGATGAACTGTGTAAATACGACCAAGAGCATCAGTAGAACGCATATCTGGATGACCAGGAACTGCATCGCCTTGCTTCCGATGTTGAAATTTCTTCGATGTAGCGTTCCAAGTGTAATAACATGGCATTTCTGAGTAAAGCAAAGTTCGTGCGAACGGATCGCTTTGACAAATCGCAAAGAAACTGGTCAGTGTTGTCGCTGGAGGTGTTTCGGCACGTTGAGCAGCATTCGACGCTGTGAAATATACTCTCTGACCGTTCTCTAGATGCGCCCCCAAATGTAAAACAGTTGGATGACGTTCGTGAATAGGGAATGAAAATATACGCCAAATTGCTTCATTGCAGTTCAGATATCTACCAACTTAATAGCGCGTGATTTCATCGTTGGTATTGGATGTTTGGATACCAAAAACCGCCATGTCGCTCCCTTTCGTGACATATTTGAAAATGTATTTAATTGACTTGACCGAATTGCAATACTCAACATTACAATGTGCTTTGAATGTTTTGGAAAAAGTGGCGAATTGGAACAATCCAACTGTTGTCAACTACGAAATCGTTTCCTTTCACTTTAGTTTTGATAGTTCTATTATTATCATCGGGGGATCGACGCCGATACAATGGATAACCATCGTTGCCTGTAATGGTCTCTGCCGTCAATTTTCGTGGATACCGTTTGGAACACTTGCCGTCGACCATGCACGGTGATTGTCCGTTGATAGTGCCACACGGTCCATGAATCATATTTGACTCGCGATATTCCGTTGCCTAATTGCATTACGGCTTCTTCTAGGACGCGGCATTGTTATTAAAATGTGCACTCGCATAAAACCACCAAACTGATTTTTTATTCCCTAAATTCCGTTCCTTTCCGATGATTTTATGTAGAATACTGTAGAATAAATCTTAGGTATTATTTTCGGGAATTTGACTATTTGACAGGTGTTGGAAGCTGCCGAGCTTTTTCGGCAACTCTGACTCCACATTTACAATAATTTACGCCGTTGGTTAAGTTACAAATGTTTTTTATTTTCACGACGGGTTACAAAGGTTTTGAGGCCGTGGCCGTGAACTACGACTCGATGCGTTCGACAAATATTTGGACTGCTGCGAGAACAGGGCGAAGCAATGCACTATAAGCAGTGCTGGCATATGTGCGTGGGTACGGGAGAGTACCGAGAGAGCGATAAGTATAAACAGTATAAGAGATACATGATATATGACTATATGATATTAAGAAAAACTATTATCGGCTGCTGCTCCGAACAACAGGATTGGACAACAAATTTTTGACATGGAGAAAGAAAATCAATGAAAACTCGATATGTGTAATAAACAAATCAGCATCTATTGAAATGCATCTATTCATTACGCATATCGAGTTTTCATTGTATGTATTCTGCTATTCGGGACGGAAACAAATCCAACAAATCAAAAACCATGTCAATCGGTCCAGCCGTTCTCGAGTTATAAGTGTTGTAACAGACACGACTTTCTTTTATATATATAGATATACATGCCCTCGTTGGAAGGGCAATCGCTAACATACTAATGGAGTTAATAACTAAATGGAAGTCAAGCAAATTAAGTAAAAATTATAACGATATAAGATGAATTACGAATCTTAATTTTGGGTTCCTAAGGCACGTAGCGCAGCGGCAGAAGGTTTTGGGTAATGTCATATTCTTATGTTATTCTACAGGGGTGGGTGGGTGGGTGGGTTGGGTGGGTCAAGACGGACTGCTCTTCCAGCATGTTCTTGACTGTCGGTAGTTGACCGTTCCGTCCGGGTTTGTAGTTCCGATCCAAGTTTCCCGTAAATCTGTCTACGATTTTGTTAGGTAACGGAGTTCGTTAGCAGCACAACACCCACCCCATTTTCCCTGAGCCAGGCCTTTAGTAGACCTTTAGGGACGGGAGCTTACCGCAGGCTTTGGAGAGGAATGGACCCAATTCTGCTAAGATGTTGCCGAAGTTGACCGTGCTGAGTTTCCTGGCTACGTTCTACAAGTTGGAGCCAGGAGCCAAGTGCATGCATTTTGTGATGCCAGTCTAGCTGCGTTTGGAACGTGCATTTATACGTGATCGGTTACCTCACTTGGAGTTCAGACACATCTCCTTTGTTCGAGATCTCGGCTCTGTGGTGCCGAGCTTCTTGCGCACTTTGTTAGCGAGGTCTTGGGGATAGAAGCGCTTAATTGCAAATTCTATTGTTGGTCAGACTCCTCTGCGGTGTTTTCATGGCTGAAGGAAGTCTTCAAAATTCAACGTGTTCGTTGCCAACAGGGTCGCTGCCATACAGCAGCTGACGCAGGGAGTGGAATGGATTATGTCCCGACCGCGTTGAATTCAGCTGACATAATTTCCAAGGGAGCCTCACCTCAGGAACTCTTGCAGTCGTCTCGAAGGATGACCGGCGTTTCTACAAATGGAGAAGGATAATTGGCCTAAATCTTTTTTGCCAGAGAGAGACCTTCCTGAAGTTCGGCAGACGGCTCTGCTAACTTCGGGTTGAGTGGACATTTGGGTAATTTCAATTACATCAACTCGTCTAGAACGATGCAACGAATTTTTGGCTATGTTTTTAAATTCATCAAAGGTCACCAAAGCTTACACTCGAGGACATTCATGGGAGAACCCACATGCTCCTTCGCATTGTTCAAAGGGCTTCGTTGTCTCCAGAGTATAAGACTGTGACAAATGAAATTAAAATCGATTCTTCAAGCAGTATTGCAATGCTGTCTTCTGTTCTGGACTCGTTTGGATTAATTCAACATTCATCGCTTGATTATGATGCTCGACATCCAATTTTTTTACCGACTAATGTGGACTCTTCTACTACAAGACCGATGTACGCAACAAGGCCCCACACAAGTGTTACATATCGGTGTTTATTTGCTTCGCCACCAAGACAGCATGGCTGGAGCTGGTAAAGGATCTGACGACAGCTTCGTTCCTGGCCGCACTCAAACGCCTGTTTTTGAGCCAGAAGCACATAGAAGACGTTCATGCGCACTGCCTGAACAGCGGCTTCGATTGGCGTTACGTCCCACCTCGATCCCCGGACTGTGGGAGACTGCTGTCAAAATGACTAAGCGGCACCTTTATACTTCAGTCGGAACGGGCATCCTTGGTTTCGAATAGCTTCGGACCTTAGTATGCCAAATACAGGGAATAATCAATTCTCGTCCTCCTGTTCCACTTTCAGAGAATCCAGATGATCTTGGCGTCCTCACTCCGGGCCACTTCCTCATTGGTCAACCCCTTGCATCGTTTCTGGAGCCGGACCATCGTTAAGCTACAGTCGGCTGGATCGTTGGCAACACGTCACCCGCATTCAGCACATTTTCTTGAGAAAGTCGAGCGATGAGTACTTAACTCTGCTGCAAAGGCGCTCAAAATGGCAGTCCGTGAAACCGTCCGTCAAGGTCAACGACATCGTTTGCATCAAGGACGAATCGTTGACGTCATCCCTGGAACTGATGGCGTAATCCGAGTCGCCATACTACTCGACAAGATCTTCGTCTTTCCCGGGGATGCTGATGCGGAAGTCCCTGATATTCCGCAGGGGGGAAAATGTTCGGAGCAGTCGCTGGCAACAAGCTCTTTGCGCTAGAACGAGCACGAGTGCATTGCGTTGAGCGGGCTGTGTGAGTTTCATTGCTCCTGAGATCTGGGGAGTCCAAGCCGTGAGATCAAACGGAACGGAATAATATAGTCTGACAACCCTTGGAAAGTAGTATCTTCAGTAACCCTTCGACATAAAACACACGGATTGAATTTGTCGCTTGTCGAGAATAAAGCGGTCAGGAAAGCCCAACAGCTCACAACATATACATTATAAATTTTTCGGCGTAATGCGACTCTTCTTAAAGATAAAAATAACATTTTTGGAAGCTTCCAATTAATTTAATCAAACTTTTAAAATGCAATAAACAGGACACAATTCCATCTGTGTACAATGTTTTCAAGATTTTTAAGAACAAAAACAGATGGATCACAAATCAATAATAATTGCAGATTCGCAATAACAACAGAAAAAAAAACTGAAACCGTGACTACTCCCCCTTTTCACGAAGAGTTAGGGGTATATTGTATTTGTGGTAAAAGTGGATGTGTGCAGCGTAGAGAAAAACACGTACATATATTCTTGATCAGCATCAAAAGCCGATATAGCCATGTCTGTCTGTCTGTTCGTCCATCTGTTCGTCCGTCCGTCCCGATGAGCAACTAGTTCTCAGAGTCTATAAGAACTAGGTTAAGCAACTTTTGTTTCCGGCCTCATGTGATATCACACTGGACTCCTTCCGACCACACAAAGAACGAAAATCTGTGGCAACCACAATTTTGAAGATTCAAAGAAACTTTATTTTTATTTTATTACAGGATATTATTAATCGAATCTTCCCTATTAGCGACTTACGACAAGTATGCAATTCTTAACCTAATATATTTATTTAGTTATTACACCACCCGACAAAATCAAACATTTATTTCCTCAAGGATCCAAACCAACTTTTTCTGATAGATATGGAGCTTTATAATTTTTTAAAGAATTATGGTTCTTTTTTTATGGCAGAACTTTTTTTTTAAGAATTTTTGAAGTCTAGTATTTATTTAAAGATTTTTTCAGATGTAGTGCTTGTTTTTTTCACATAACTCTTATATCTTACGTCTGGTTGTAAAGAACTTTGCCATTTTGAAAAGATAATTAAAACAGCTAGAAGTTAGGCCGCTTTTAGATTTCAGCTTACCGTCTGGGAAATATAAAGTATTGAAATGAAAAATTTTGACTTTTGTGCGGTATTTTTTAAGAAAACTTGGCTTTAAAAACTCAGGAAAAGTCGAAAAAAAATTATATCCTGTGTTCTCTATATTTTTGTGTATAGGTGCATTTGTTTCTTCATGTCTAGTGTAAGTAGGTTAGGGCAAGGCGGGAGCGCAATAAAAGCTCGCTCTTTCGCTCAAGGCGAATTCGCCCGCATTGCCACCGTAGGTTAGCTAGGCATAGAACGAATTGTAATGAATTTTAGAATATAATCGTTGAAATTTAATTCGATCGAGCGCACCAAGAACTTCATTCGTCCCGCATTTTGATAAAACTTTACGCCACTCAAGTATTTCGGTATTTCGTATTTAAAAAAACTATTCTAAATTTGCATGGCGCCCCCGGGTGGACGTAAAGAAAGAATTAACGAGAAGGAACGTGTGAGTCGCTTCTGGGGACGCGACTCTACTTATACCCGTACTCAGTCAGTATATCAATTTTTGAGCATAATTTTTAAGAATTTTAGAATTTAAAAAAAATTTTACGTTTTACATTTTTTTGCTACATTTGCTATCTACATCTACAATGTATATTCTACATATAACATGTAGATTATACATGTAACATTTATATTCTACATCTCCTCCGCTAGGGGTTGCTCGCGCACTGAACGCGGCAGAGTGTGCGAGCGAGCAAGAGAATGAGTAGCGAGGTTGTTGGCAAGAGGGGGCGGGGGAAACAACTGAATATTAATTTCTGCATTCTGGCTATAATTATGATCCGATCTGATTCAGATTCGGCAATCTGGTCGATATGGGCATTCTCTACAATACTGCGTTTTTAGTTTTATCGTATCTTTAAAATTGCCACAGATTTTCGTCCTTTTTGGGGGCGGAAGGGGGTGGGGCGAAATTTTGAAATACACTTGTAGCAGTGTGATATCACATGAGTCTGGAAACCAAATTTGGTTGCCCTAGCTTTTATAGTCTCTGAGATCCAGGCGTCAAACAAGACGGACAGACGGACAGACGGACGGATGCTGATGCTGATCAAGAATATATATACTTTATGGGGTCGGAAAATTTTCCTTCTCTGTGTTACACACATCCACTTTTACCACAAATCTAATATACCCCTTAACTCTTTTTTGAGTACGGGTATAAAAATAAATTAAAATAAAAGTGACAGTGACACAGTGTAAAAAGAGTGTAACAAAAAAATACATAAATATACAGAAAGTTATAATAAATATAACTAGTTTATTCTATTATAGAATAAAAGTGTCGTTTGTGTATCCAATCCTTGCCAAAACCATCGTGTCGGCCGTGCAATATCCTCACCGCCTGTTGCTCATCGCGGCTGCTACCCTGCCGTCACACCTGCTGCTTCACCGTTGCTGCTACCCTGCCTATACTTGCTGTTTCACCGTGCGCCATACCTGGTGCTTCCCGAACAGACCCCGTAGCTGCAACCTAGAAGAACTAGGTGGAGGAAAGTGGCAGCTGGACTTAAAGATCCAAACGCAGAGCCTAAGGTATTTGTGCAAAAAATTTAAAGCTAGAGCCGAAGACATAAATATGAACATATATACATTGTTTTGTGCTGGAATTCAATTCGCTTTCAATTCTTGACACAGACGTATGATATAGTAGAGTTTGATTTGCATGCATTTAATTTCTTAGTGCACATACATAAATATATAACACCACATAACACATACAACAACCATAACATACTCTATTTGAACCGCTATTTGGACGCACAATTATATATCGTTTACCGTTATCACAAAAACCGAGTCAAAAGCATTCGCCGCTTAGAGGATCGATTATAGGGTGAGTCGATTCCATTGCAATTGACAGAGCTACAATGCAGACTCGATGTTCTGAATTCTGCTATTAACAAGGCCAACCTATTGCAGGAGCAAATATGAGAAATTGATAGAAAAGATGAATTTGGAGCCGAGCTGGAAGAAATGCCCATTGTAACCAAGGCAAAGATAATGTCGCTTATCGATGCCTTGAAGCTAACAAGCGATACGCCGCCCTCGGTATCAGCTTCTACGGCCCCAACTCGTGCTCGACTTCCGAAATTGGCACTACCAAAATTTAGTATGTATGTCCCCAGCGTTCGGCAGTGCTGCTGCGCTCTCCCTGTTAAAGGGCGCTCTGCACCTGCCGCTTCGGCTCTTGCATTAATCGGCCGTCGTGGCCCAAGTAGTTCTATGCTAATCCCTCCGCATAGGTTGCATACTGAAGCCCCTCTTGTGAACATTTATCTGGTTGGGCAAAAGAGCGAGCAATTAGCTTCAGCTAGCCGCCGGTATAAATAAACATTATAACGTTGTAAATCAAAGACTTTAACTGATTTTTTGGATAACTATAGGTGCCAAAAGGGCTTGGCATCTCAAACATTGGTGACCCGGACGTGATTTAACTACAACTTTTAATCGCGTTTCATTTAAAAACTATAAAAATCGAATAAGACATTCGTTGCTGTGCCGTTTAACGACCAACAAATACATTTTGTGCAAACAACAACAGTTAAAGTGCAAGTTCAGTGAGACTGCAGCCGTCTAATATTCCGTTGCTTAATCGCCGATGGAGGAAAAAAGGCTGAGGCTTTACAAGCGTAAAGTTCAGTCTCTGCATGATCGGCTGCAGCGTCTTGGCCAGTCATTCTCGGGGAACAAAATCGACAATTTAAGTGCGGCAGAAATAGATGTGCGCCTCGATATGTTGGCTGAAATGCGTGAGGAGTTCAACAAATCCCATAATGAGTTGGAATCACTGGATGAAGACGAGATTGGAAGTGAGCTGCGTGAAATGTTCGATACGCTCTTCATTTCTTTGAAAGCCGAGCTGCTGGCGGCTCTCGAACTAGGGAATTTGCGCGTAGCTGCTCATTCCACTAGCATGCCAAATAGCTCTGGAGGTCACACCATCATCATGGCTCACAAGCAGTGGCTTCCTGAACTGAAGCTAGCTAGCTTCTCCGGTGGCTATGTGGAATATGCGGATTTTATTGCCATGTTCAATTCGGTCATCGAAGGGGATGCAGATCTCAGTGACATCGAGAAGTTCCAACATCTTCGCTCATGTCTCTCGGATGCGGCCCTGGATTCGGTTCGATCGTTGGAGCTCTCCAGTGCCAATTATCGTGTGGCTCTGGACATACTTAGCAGACGTTTTAATAATAAACGACTTGTTTTCCAGGCACACATCAAGAAGATTCTTGGGCTCAAGAAGGTGTTGAACAGAGTTTGACAAATGCCGTGGAAATTATATTTTAACAGAAAGACGTAGCCGTTGCGTTCGTTCATTTGCAATGTTTATTTGTGACTGACTGGAAGTTCTGCTCGCAGGCAGATGGAAACCAAAGAAGAAAACAAAGAATAAAGAGAAGATGAGAAAACGTTGCTTCGACACGTCTCTCACCCATACATGTAAATATACATATGTGTGTCTCCGGTGGTCAATACATGCGTGCATTGATAGTAATGGTAATTTTCAACAGAAGGTAGATTCGCATTCTGCTAAAAGGCTTCGGGAGTTTTCGGATGCAGTCAACTTGCATACATGCGTGCATTGATAGTAATGGTAATTTTCAACAGAAGGTAGATTCGCATTCTGCTAAAAGGCTTCGGGAGTTTTCGGATGCAGTCAACTTGCATACGCGATATTTTCCAGGCGTACCTAAACACTGCAAGCTCACCCGGGGAAGCAAAGCCACACACAGGGAACGGCTCCAGATCCAGACTGCTCCTCGGACATCCACAGGGCAAGGGGAGGCAGGGGACCACCCTGAGTGCGCTCAGGCATTTCCACTCAGCGCCTGGCGGCTCCCGCCTTTTTCACTTTTCTCTATTTTCTTTTCGGCAAGTAAAGTCTTGTTTCCACTC
This sequence comes from Drosophila ambigua, assembly GCA_018150905.1. NCBI lineage: Eukaryota > Metazoa > Arthropoda > Insecta > Diptera > Drosophilidae > Drosophila > Drosophila ambigua. The sequence goes on from JAECWS010000098.1 coordinate 453,347, forward strand.
GAGGCAGCACAGCTGATCGACTGGTGTACCAGGGCTGGACAGTGCAGGCCACGAACCAGCTGATCGGCTGAAGGGTTGTAAAGGGTTTTCAGGTCCCAGATCAGCGAGCTTCTGACAACGACCGATTACCGATTGCTCACTAACTCAAGTTAGTTAATTTCAAATAAATTCAATTTACTGTCCACAAGCACCTGCAAACCAGAAAGACCGGCTATCTGGGAGGAAAAAAGGCAAAGGCCAAGGAACCGGCCGCCAGCCAACCCCTCCGCCCAGGCGGCGCCTGGTTACCGGGGGTTACCAGAGCGGGGCTCTGGTTACCGAACCGAAGCGGTATAACTTCCACCGAGGATCGCCGCAGGGAAACCTCTGGCCGCCGAGGGATCCCAGAAGCTGCTCCTCCTCATCTGAAGGTACAATGCTGGGAGGGTCGAACTTAGCCCAGCTGGCTGACTCGGACGACCTCCAGGCGTTCGCTCAAAGAGCCAAGATCGCGAGGTCTCCTACTGGAGCTGCGCTCCCAAGCGCCCCGATGAGGGACGGCGATACGCCCAAAAGAGGCAGAGATCTAGATAGTAGCCCTGAAAGCATAGAAGCTAAGACCAAAAGAAAGAAGGTCACTAAAAGTCTCCAAGCGCTGTTGACCGAAATGGGCGAGATCATTGACGGATTAGTATCCGTAACGCTCGAGAAGAGGCCGGCAACGCGTCACGGGAACCAGATAAAAGACACCCTAACCAACCTGAAGGAGTTGCACTCGGACATCTGCGTGAGAATCCAGGAGCAGAAACTGGAGTACCACAAACCAGAGACTATGGACCAGCAGACATCCCCGATCCCATGCAAGCTGACGGTGTCATCGTCACTAATCTCGGAAGCCCCGCATGGAGATGCATGGTCCACCGCGACCCGTAGGCCCAGACGCCGACCATTCAACGCGTCTGAAGAGCCAGAACAGAGACCCAAAGCGACAACGACCCATCCACCCAGGCGAGAAAGGCACGACACAATCATAATTGCCACAAAAGGAGACCTTTCCTACTCCGACATCCTAAGGATGGTGACGAGGAGAGACGACGGGAAGCTGAAGGAAGTTGGAAAAAATGTTGACAGAGTCCGGCGCACAGCAAAGGGAGAGCTCCTGATCGAGCTAAATGGCGCTCAGAAGGAGAATACTGCCCAGCTGAAGGAGGAGATAGGCCAAGTCCTTGGTACGCTGGCAGGCGTCAGGGCGCTGGAAAGCGAAACTTTCATCGAGATCCGCGACATCGATGACCTTGCCACCAAAGAGGAGGTCGCTATGGCACTGTCTGCTCAGGTGGACCACCAAGTGGAAGCAGAATGCATTAGGGCTCTACGACCGGGATATGGAGGTTCCCAGGTGGCTGTCGTCGGGCTTGCGGACCCGCTGGCAAAGCGGCTTTTAGAGGCTGGAAAACTCAAGATCGGGTGGACAAGATGCAGGATCGTAGAGCGACTAGGACAGAGGCGCTGCTACAAATGCCTAGAGTTTGGGCACATCGCAGCCAGGTGCAAGAGCGACGTCGACCGCAGCAACTGCTGCCTCAAGTGTGGCAAGAGTGGCCACAAAGTAGCGAAGTGCACAAATGATCCCAGATGCTTCCTCTGTGCCGTAAAGGATCCGGCTGCGGCGAGCCACATAGCTGGCAGCAAGAGGTGCCCGAGAAGCAGACCAGAGCCTAATCACCGCATAGCGAAGTGAGGATCCTGCAGCTGAATTTAAACCACTGCGAAACTGCCCAGAACCTACTCTGTCGGTTAGTCCGAGACGAATCAGCGGATGTTGCACTCCTCAGCGAGCCGTACCGCAGAACCAGTGACAGCCACTTCACGCTAGACGCAACAAAAACAGCAGCGATTTGGACATGCGGGCGTTCGGGTCATCAAGCAGAGTTGGTACGCAAGGGAAATGGCTATGTCCGAGCCAAGGTCGGCCAGCTATGGCTATACAGCTACTACCTTGCACCACGACTGTCGCTCCAGGAATTCGGCGCCATACTCGACGAAGTAGCAGACGACGCAAGGGGACGGCCAAATGTCATCCTGGCAGGAGACTTCAACGCGTGGTCAGAGGATTGGGGGTCAAGGTTCACCAACGCTAGAGGTCACACCCTCCTAGAAGCCTTTGCCACATTAGGGATAACCCTTCTAAACACGGGATCAGAGGACACGTTCTCCCGAGCTGGGACAGGGTCAGTCATTGACCTGTCCTTCTGCAGAAGCACTCTCTTGGAGAGTACAACGTGGACCCTCAGTACTGCATACACCGCTAGTGACCACAAAGCAATTATCTGCAGTATCGAGTCCCGCAGGCAAGGCTTAGCCCACTAGCCAATGACGACCTTCAACGCCAGATCTCTCAGGCCAGAGATTTTTCTAGTGGAGCTGATCATACCAGAGCCCCAGGGAGACGCAGAAGCCAGCGCTGCCGAACTCGTCCGCTCGATAGCATCGGCTTGCAGGGCAAGCACAAAACAGACAAAGAGCCACTCCCGACACCGCGAGCCGGTATTCTGGTGGACCACGGAGATCGCCGAAGCCCGCAGCGAATGCATCCATGCTAGAAGGCGCCAAACACGCGCTAAGGGAACGCCGGACTTCCATACGAGGTCCCAGGAATACGCCGCGAAACGCCGAGTCCTCAAAAGGTCCATCAGAGAAAGCAAGAGGAACTGCTTCCTTGAACTCTGTGACTCTGCGGAAAATGACCCCTGGGGTCTCGCATACAAAGTCAAAGTAAAAAAGCTAAACGCGGCCGACCCTGCCAGGATGAAAGAAATCGTCGAATGTCTATTTCCCACTGTCGCCCCAGCTGTCAGCCCGGCACGAGCACCGTATCGCCACATCGGATGGACCGACATAACGGCAAGCCAGATTTTAGAAGTGGCAGCAGAAACCCCGACCGGCAAGGCGCCAGGCCCAGATGGTATCCCCGATACCGCAGTGAACCTGGCTATGCAGCGCATCCATCGACTTTCGCGCATGTCTTCAACATGTGCCTACGCGAAGGAGTCTTCCCAGAGCCATTGAAGCAGCAGAAGCTTGCCAAAACCCCACAAGACTCCGGAAGAACCATCATCCTATAGGCCCATCTGTCTGATAGACACCGTGGGCAAAGCGCTGGAGCGATGCATTTGCAGGAAGCTCCAGGAAGCTGTCGTAGAGGCAGGTGACCTGTCCCCGATGCAGTTTGGCTTTAGGAAGGCAAGATCGATGACGGACGCGATCCGCATAGTCAAGGACATAGCGGCAAAAGCTATTGAGGGAACCAGGTGGCTTGGAGGACGGAAGCAGTACTGTCTCGTGGTCACTCTCGACGTAAAGAACGCCTTCAACTCGGCGAGGTGGGACGTCATCCTTAGGGCTCTAACCCGGTTAGGAATCCCAGACTACTTGGTAGCCATCATCGAGGACTACTTCAGAGGCCGGATGCTGCTATACAACACCGATAGCGGCACAGTGCAGTACCAGGTGTCATGCGGCGTTCCTCAAGGCTCGGTCCTGGGACCAACTCTGTGGAACGTTATCCTCAAGCTCCAACTACCAAGTGACGCCCAAACAGTAGGATTCGCAGATGACGTCGCGCTGGTGGTGGTAGCCAAGCATCTCGGCGACGTGGAGGCCCGTTGTAACCAAGCGGTGGCAGTAATCCAGGAGTGGTTGAACTCTGTGGGCCTCAATCTGGCTGAGCAAAAGACGGAGGCGGTTCTGATATTCAGTAGTAGTCGAGGAAGCGACCGTCCGTGTCGGCTCAGTTGACATAACATCATCAAGAGCAATCCGATATCTCGGAGTAATGCTGGACACTCGTCTCTCATTCCGCGAGCACCTCCAGGCAGTCTGCAAAAAGGCAGCCGACCTAGGAAGAGCACTTTCTCGCATGATGCTGAACGTGAGGGGACCCAAGCAAGGCCGCCGACTTCTTCTGCAGTCTGTCTTTAAATCGGTAATGCTGTATGCAGCACCAATCTGGGCAGAGGCGGCGAGGACGAAGTCCTACAGGAGAGGGTTAGACGCAACTCACCGACTGGGAGCTCTGCGGGTCTGCTGCAGCTTCCGAACAATCTCGGATGACGCGGCCTTGGTCATAGCAGGAATGCTCCCAGAGGCGGACCTCGCAGAGGAAGCAAAGGAAATCTCCTCAGAGCTCGACTCAGCACCACAAAATCGATCACCAGCACTAAGGAGACAAATAAAGTCGGCAGCGAGGGAAAGGAGCTTAAACAGATGGCAGGAACGATGGGCCATCTCAACGAAGGGCAGATGGACATTCCGTCTTATACCGGACATCGCTACGTGGGTAAACCGAAAGCATGGAGAGGTGAATTTTTGGCTAACCCAGCTACTAAGTGGACACGGCTGTTTTAGGAGCTATCTCCATCGTTTCAAGCACGATAGCGACGATAAATGCCCGACGTGTGGCGTCGAAGAAACCGCTGAGCACATCCTTTTCAGCTGCTCAAGGTTTGCAGAACAGCGTAGCGGCATTGGCGGTGACACGCTGAACGCCGAAAACCTGATCAACAGGATGGTTGCGAGCGAACAGTACTGGTCAATGGTATGCGGGTTTGCGTCAGATGTTATGCGGAAGCTGAGAGAGCTGGAGCGGAGTCGAAACGGCATAGAAGGAGGGGTCTAAGGTGACCCGCCCGTTCTTGCGAAGCAAAGCTTCGCGGCATTCCCGCAGGAACTCGGGCTCTATTTTATTTCCTATTATATTTCTTATCTTAATAAACGGATCAAAAAAAAAAAAAAAAAAAATACGCGCGCTCTGCAGACATTAGGAAGTGCTGAGGAGATACCTCTCCTGCGTCTACCTCTCTTTCTGCCCAAGGTCTCCACTCCGATATTGTGTTGCTGGCCACAGCTGTTGTTTTGGTGAAGAATCGATCTGTCGTTTTGGTTCCTTGTCGCGCTATTCTAGATTCAGGATCTCAGCTTCATCTCGTTACCTCCAGGTTCGCCCAGCAGCTTCAGCTTAGGAGAACTCAATCGTCTGCCCTTGTTTCTGGTCTGGGCGATACTAGCGTGTCCACTGAGGGATCCACCGTCAGCATTTGCATGCAGTCTCGCACTTCGGACTATTCGGACACACTCACTGCTCTCATCGCTCCCACAATCACAGATAGCCAACCAAGTCTGGCAGTTAATGTAGCCGATTGGAACATTCCCTCCAATATTCAGCTTGCCGACCCTTCATTTTTTAATCCTCAGCGAGTAGATCTGCTCATTGGCGCGAGCATTTTCTATGACCTTCTCTGCGTAGGACAAATCAAGCTCATAGATGGATTGCCTCTTCTGCAGAAGACACGGCTTGGGTGGATCGTATCTGGTGGTGGACAGAGGGTATCAAGCTCGTCGCTTTTGGCAACCCGAAATTATCCGGATTCGGAGGATAAAATGAATGCAAGGTTGGATCGAACTCTTTGTATGTTTTGGGAAGTTGAGAATTGTGTGGAGGCTAGATTGAGTACAAAGGAAGAAGTAGATTGTGAGGCGCATTTCGTAAACCACTTTTCACGGTTGCCATCAGGGGAGTACTCCGTTCGGCTGCCTTTAAAGCATGATGCTGATCACTTGGGAGAGTCCTATACTCAGGCGTATCGACGATTTCTCAGCTTGGAGCGAAAACTGGATCGTAATCCCGCGCTCAAGGAGCGTTACTCAGCTTTTATGAAAGAGTATACTGATCTACAGCATATGTCCAAAGTCCATCCTGACTCACCTAGCCTCTACAAGTATTTTCTGCCTCATCACTGCGTTTTAAAGAAGGATAGTACCACGACAAAACTTCGTGTCGTTTTCGACGGCTCTGCATCAACTGCTCTGCTACATCAACTGGATGCTCCTTAAATGATGTGATGATGACAGGTTCTGTTATTCAGCCAGCATTGTTTAACATACTGATCCGGTTCCGCACATATCCCGTCGCTCTCACTGGTGACATTTGTAAGATGTACCGCTGCGTAAAGGTATCTCCACCCGACAATTTTCTCCAGTGCATCCTATGGCGAGATTCCATCCAGTCCGAGGTTCAGGTCTACACATTAGACACCGTCACATATGGTACGAGGGCTGCATCGTTTTTAGCGGTCCGCGCAATGCACCAGCTGGCCATTGACGAGGGTAATCCCTACCCCCTTGGCTCAGCTGCTCTGCAACAGGAGTTCTATGTTGATGATCTCATCTCTGGCGGCAACTCGGTCGCAGAGGTCAAGGAAAAGATGCACCAAACTTCAAGTCTGCTGTCCTGCGGTAACTTTAAGCTTAGAAAATGGTGCTCGAGTAACCAGGAGGTGCTTGATGGAATTTCTGCGGTTTCATGATGGAAGCGACATTACCAAAACTCTTGGTTTAGCTTGGGACCCTGCGTCAGATCAGCTGCTGTTTGCCTTGTCCGCGCTGGACACGAATTCAAAGCCCTCCAAGCGGTCGGTTTTGTCAACTATTGCGCGTTTCTACGACCCTCTTGGATTGATTAATCCTGTTATTGTGAAGTGCAAGATCTTTCTTCAGCAGCTTTGGAGAGAACATTTGGACTGGGATGAAAGCCTACCGACAGCGCTGCACTCAACTTTGATTGACCTGAGAAGCAGTTTGGCAAGCATCTCTCGCATTTCCTTTCCTCGCGTTGTCCATCATTCCAGCACAATTTTAGAGGTTCATGGATTTTGTGATGCCAGCATGGAAGCATATGTTGCTTGCATATATGGCGTGTCCAGGCAAGGGGAGTCGTCGAGCAAAGTTTTGTGCTCAAAGTCTCGAGTGGCGCCTCTAAAATCATTGTCGATTCCAAAGCTGGAATTGAATGGGGCTCATTTGCTTGCGAAGGTTATGCGGAACTTAAAGGAGACGGGAATTTTCCCAGGTCAGTTTTACTGCTGGTCGGATTCGTCTACGGCGTTATTTTGGATTCGGGATGAGCCAGCCAAATTTCAGGTTTTCGTGGCAAATCGAGTGGCAACAATTCAGGAGTTGACGCAAGGCATGGAATGGCGCTATGTTCCCACATTGTTGAATCCCGCTGATATCCTCTCCAGAGGCTCGCTTCCCAGCCACCTCATCCAGTCAGAGCTGTGGTTTCACGGCCCCTCGTTTTTGTTAGGTTCTAAGGATGAGTGGCCTGTATCTGCCGTTTCTGAAGCTCCGACAATTGAGCTTCGCAAGCGTGTATTGCTGATCGCGTCTCCACATGCCGATCTCACGTCCGGATGCAAATTTTCTAATTCTTTCTTTGGCATGCAGCGCACATTCGCCTACATGCATAAATTCGTTCATCGTCTTAGGCATCCTGGACTCACGGTTTCTGACATACAGCAAGGAACGCATCTTCTTGTTCGACACGTTCAGCTGGCAAGTTTGTGGTCGGACCTAAAGGAGATTAGACGCAATGGGCAAGTCAGGAAGTCTAGCTCCATCAGTTCGCTATCTCCGTTCATCGATCCGTCAGGTTTACTTCGAGTTGGAGGTCGTCTCGGCAACTCATCGCTCCCGTTTAATGCTCAGCACCCGCTTATTTTGCCGAAGGGGCTATTATCATCAACGGAACCTCCATGCCGGACCTCGCGCCTTGCTTGCTAAAATTCGCTTAGAATATTGGCCAATTGGAGGAATCAAAGCCGTCTCGAAAGCGGTTAGCAAGTGTGTAAGATGCTTCAGGACGAGGCCGCGCATGTTTGAGCACATTATGGGAGACTTGCCTAAGGAGCGTCTGGAAGTATCGCGGGCCTTCGAAGTAACTGGAGTGGACTATTGTGGACCCATTTTCTACCGATCAGAAATCCGCACGAGGCCTCCGAACAAGTGCCACATAAGCGTGTTTATTTTCTTCACATCTAAGGCCATACACATGGAGCTTGTTAAAGATCTGACCACCACATCGTTCCTAGGCGCATTGAAACGTTTTACGTCCACTCGAGGAAGGCCAAGTCATATTTGGTCGGACAATGCGACAAATTTCGTTGGCGCTAAGAATGAGCTTCTGGAGCTGAAGAGGCTTTTCCTGAGCGACTCGCACATGAAGGAAGTCCATGAATCCTGCTTGGCTGACACCATCGACTGGAATTTCATCCCCCCGCGCTCTCCGCACTTTGGCGGATTGTGGGAAGCGGCCGTGAAGTCCGCAAAGTATCACCTGTACCGCTCAGTTGGGCCATCTATCCCTAGCTTCAACGAGCTCCGCACCTTGATCTCCCAGATCGCGGCAATTGTAAATTCTCGCCCTTTGCTCTCGCTTTCAGAAAATCCTGCTGTTGGGAGGCCCGCATCAGTCAATTCTCGAGCCTGACCTAACGAAGCTCAATTACAACCGTCTGGATGGTTGGCAGCGGGTCACTCAACTGCAGCAGACATTCTGGAGGCGTTGGCGCGAAGAATATCTGACTCTTTTACAAGAGCGCTCGAAGTGGCGTATGCCTACGCAAAACCTCTGCGCCAACGATGTCGTCTTGGTGAAGGATGAGAATCTTCCTCCAATGCGTTGGCCACTGGCTAGAGTGGTCGACGTCGTCAAAGGCAAGGATGGAGTATGCCGCGTGGCTGATTTGAAGACGGCTTCAGGAACCATCAGGAGGGTCGTTACTCGGCTGTGTTTGCTGCCATCATATTAAATGTAGCTGTAACTAGTTGTATAAGAGTATCGAAACCTAAGCTTATGTATGTCCCCAGCGTTCGGCAGTGCTGCTGCGCTCTCCCTGTTAAAGGGCGCTCTGCACCTGCCGCTTCGGGTCTTGCATTGATCGGCCGTCGTGGCCCAAGTAGTTCTATGCTAATCTCTGCCCGCATAGGTTACATACTGAACCCCCGCTTGTGAACATTTATCTGGTTGGGCAAAAGAGCGAGTAATTGGCTTCAGCTAGCCGCCGGTATAAATAAACATTATAACGTTGTAACTCAAAGTCTTTAACTGATTTTTGGGATAAATATAGGTGCCAAAAAAGCTTGGCATCTCGAACAGTAAATATTCGGTGTTTAAAAATTTTATTAGCCTTTTTGAGACTCTTGTTCATAATGATGAGAGTCGGTGATCGAAAAATGTAATCATTTAATTTCATGCCTCTCGAATGAAGCATTAGGAACAATAAAGGCGTTCCAAGTCACCGAGGCCAATTATGCAAAGGCCATGGACGGCCTAGAGCGAGTATATGACAACGAATGTCTAATATTCTCGAACCAAATCTCCGCACTGTTTAATCTGCCAAAAATCTCGCAACAGTCCGCATCGTCCCTAAGAAGCCTCATCGATACAGTGTCATCGATCTATGGTTCATTATTATCGATAGGAGACGATACGAAGATTTCGAATGCAATGCTCATTCATCTCGTTTTGAACAGAGTCGACCCAGTGACTAGACAGAAGTGGGAAGAACAGCTTGACTTCGAAAAGTTGCCACTTTGGTCCGACTTTGAAAAAGTTTTAAATCGTCGATAACAGCATTTGTCTGCGGAAGAGTCGACAAAGCCAAGGCAAGAAAAAGTCATGCCAAGCAAGTCGCACAATCGCAGTTCATTTGCTTGTTCTTCCACTCCCCCCAACAGTAGAGCTCAGCGAACATGCAGCTATTGCAATTCGGGAGACAATGTACTGGCCAACTGCACGCCATTTTCACGTCTCTCGGTTATGCAAAGGTTCGAGTTCACAAAGTCTGCGTGTATAAATTGTCTGAAAAAGGGTCACACTGTTGTAAGATGCAAGGTCGCCAAATGTCGAGTTCCACCTCTCATGCTCTGCATGCGACTTCGTTGGACAGGGTGATTTTGGCTACGTCGATCGTAAGTGTCAGAACAAAAAATGGTGAACACATTTTGGCCAGAGCTCTCCTTGACTCTGGATCCCAAACAAACTTCATCACGGAAGACCTCGCCCACCGCTTACAGATCCGTAGAGAGGAGTCGTGTATTACCTTGCTTTGTATTGGTGAATCCAATTCTCAAGTTAAGAATAAAATACACACTGTGGTGAAGTCACGCATAAATGGTAGTGAGTTCTCCTTTGATTTCTGGATCCTGAAATCAATTTCAGGTTATAACCCTGACCAGTCAGTTAATGTAACTGATTGGAAAATCCCAGAGAACCTACCACTGGCAGACCCCTACTTCTACAAGCCACAAAGAATAGACATGCTGATTGGAGCTGAATCATTCTTTGAGTTATTAGCTGTTGGTCAAATCAAGCAAGGTCCTGACTATCCAACTCTTCAGAAGACCCTTCTTGGCTGGGTTGTTTCGGGAAAATATGTTTCCAAAAGTTCTGCCCCCCAAACAGCAAACAGTTTGAGTTGCAGTGAAGAGCTGTTAGTTTCCATTGATAAGACCTTGCAAAAATTCTGGTCACTGGAAGAAATGCCATCTCCAAAGAAAAATATTTCGCCTGAGCACACGTTATGTGAAAATCACTTTCGGAAGACGACTCAGGTATTGCCATCAGGTCGGTTTGAAGTAAGGCTGCCGTTTAAATCAGATCCAAATTGTTTGGGCAACTCCTTTGAGGTGGCTAAACGGCGGTTTTTGTCGCTCGAAAGAAGACTGTCTCGTGACCCTGAGTTGAAGAAAATGTACTTGGAATTCGTGGAAGAGTACCTCTCCTTAGGTCATATGTCACCGACTGACAATACGGTTCCTTCTACTCCACACTACGTAATTCCACATCAGTGCGTCCTTCGGCCCCAAAGTACGTCCACCAAGCTTCGCGTCGTGTTCGATGCGTCGTCGAAGACGTCCTCTCAGGTGGCCTTGAATGAGATTCTAATGGTCGGACCGACCATTCAAGAGGAATTATACTCGACACTGCTCCGCTTCCGTCTGCACAGGTTAGCCCTGACTGCCGATGTGAAAAAGATGTATCGCCAAGTGATGGTGAATGAAGCGGATAGGCAGTTTCAGATGATAGTGTGGAGAAGAGACCCGTCTGAGTCCTTGAGATTATACAAGCTTAACACCGTGACTTATGGGACTGGACCAGCCCCTTTTTTGGCTACCGGGTGTTTAAAAAGGTTGAGTGAGTCTGTGATAATTCCCTAAAGCTGCTGACGTTATTGGTTCCGACTTTTACGTTGATGACATGTTGACTGGTGCTGCATGCGTAGAGGAGCTAAAGGCAATTAAGTCCGAAGTATCTCAGGTTTTTCATACCGCAGGGTTTGAGTTAGCGAAATGGTTTTCGAACTCACCTGAGATCACCGCATCTGAGAGCATAGCAAAGCCCATAACGATCTCGGATTCAGATTCGACTAAGGCGTTAGGAATCTTATGATTGCCTAAGATGGCTTTCAGTTTAAAATTGACAATGAAGTCATGGGTCTCCGAGCGACAAAACGGAACATACTATCGGTGACATCGAAGTTGTTCGACCCCCTTGGATTGTTAAGTCCTATCGTCATTACAAACTAGATTGGGATGAGGCGATTCCAATGCATTTGGAAACAGCATGGAATATGTTAAAAAATACACTGTCACAATTGGAAGAGATCTCTATACCTCGGTTTGTGTATTCCGATCCGATGTCACCGGTCCAGATACATGCCTTCGCTGACGCCTCCATGAGAGCTTATAGAGCGTGCGTCTATGTCCGTAGCAGAACTGCAGAAGGTTTAAAAATATCATTGTTGACTTCAAAGTCCAAAGTAGCGCCGCTCAAGACCAAAACGCTCCCACGGCTTGAGTTACCGCTCACCTTCTCGCGGATCTCTGTCACAGAATCAAGCTCCTATTAAAGGTCCCTATCGAACGAGCTGTTTATTGGTCAGACTCTGAAGTAACTCTTCACTGGATTCGGTCGCATCCATTTTCGTTGTCGACGTTCATTTCGAATAGGGTGGCTGAGATTCAGGAGTGGTCAGATGAAGCTACGTGGCGGCATGTCCCTACAAAACAGAACCCTGCAGATATTGTGTCAAGAGGTTGTGACGTCAAAGAAATCGTCCAGTCAATCTGGTTTGAAGGACCATCATTTTTGAAGGATGAAGAAGAGACCTGGCCAAAAAACCCTCAATTCGAGCCTACAGAAGATGTAGAGCTGGAGAAGAGGAAGAACGCGGTCGGGCTGACCGCTGCGGTGGAAATTTCGGATTTGGTAGATGTCATCGAGGGATTCTCGTCACACCTCAAGCTGCTTAGAGTGTTTTGTTATATGTTCCGCTTTATAAAAAAATGTAAGAACCCGAGCACGAGTATCGTGAGGAAATCGAGAAAGCTCGGAAAGTATCTAGAGTTGGTCCTAGTCTTCAGCGGTTGAACCCATTCATCCATGAAGACACTGGTACTAGGTGTACTTTTTCGTTGTTGAGAGTAGGGGGGCGACTATCTAAAGCTCCTATATGATACGATGCCAAGTATCCGTTGCTTTTGACGAAGCGTTCGCAATTCGTGCGGAGCTATGTTCGTCATCTGCACCATATCAATTTTCATGTAGGCCCACGAGCACTTGAGAGCATCCTTCGACAGAGTGCTTGGATCGTAAACGCTCAGGAGGTCTTCAGTCAGACAGTTCGATCGTGTATCCGCTGCTTTAAATGCAAGCCTCGACTGCTGACGCAACTTATGGGAAATTCACCCGCAGACTGGCGTTGATTTTTGTGGACCCGTCTCGACGACATTGAAAATTCGAGGAGGGCCCCTAAGTCCTAAATCGTGCTTATTGTTTGTTTTGCGTCCAAAGCGGTTCACTTAGAATTTGTATCTGACTTGACCACTGACTATTTTTTATTGGCTCTCCAAAGGTTCGTTGGGCGCTGAGGATATCCCCAGATCGTCCATTGTGACAATGGGACGAATTTTTTCGGAGCGAGCCGCCAACTCAGCGCTCTGTAGAAGGCGCTCGAGGACGAGGCGGACGCAGTTCGCGAATTTGGGTCAGGCCGCTGGGAGCCCTCAGCCAGGACCCCAGCGACGGCGAGGCACTCACGCCCGGGCACCTTCTGACGGGCGGGTCCTTCATCGCCCCCCAGCACTGCGGACTCCGGACCAGGAGGGTCTCAGCTGCTTGCGGCGATGGCAACTTGCCTCGTCAGTGACACGTTCTGGCGGCGATGGTCCCGCGAATATGTCCTGGGGCTGCAAATTTGGGGCAAGTGGCACCAACGGAAGCCCGACATCAAGGAGGGAGACCTCGTTCTCGTGGCCGAGGACAACATGCCTCCACAGGAGTGGCTCCTCGGGAGAGTCATCGCCACGCATGCCGGAGAGGACCGCATGGTCAGGGTCGTGGACGTTAGGAGGAGCGATGGAGGCGTTTTTCGGCGGGCCATCCACAAGTTGGCGCCGCTACCATGTTGTTGAACCCGCGCAGGCCTTCAACGGGGCAGGTGTTTCGTCATGTCATCGTCTTAGTCAATGTTTTATGCTAAGATTATTTTTGAATTCTTTGAAGTCTAGTGTAAGTAGGTTAGGGCAAGGCGGGAGCGCAATAAAAGCTTGCTCTTTCGCTCAAGGCGAATTCGCCTCGCTTTGCCACCGTAGGTTAGTTTTGCATAGAACGAATTGTAATGAATTTGAGAATATAATCGTTGAAATTGAATTCGATCGAGCGCATCAAGAACTTCATTCGTCCCGCATTTTAATAAAACTTTACGCCACCAAAGTATTTCTGTATTTCGTATTTAGGAAAACTATTGTAAATTTTCATGGCGTCGTTTAAGGTATCGCTCATTCAAATATATGGAGAGACTTTGGAGCTAATTTAGAAACAATTTAACAAAAAAATACCTTTTGGAAAGTTGCGGGCCCAACTACCAATTGGGAACAAAGCAAACGAAAAAGGGTTGTACATTTGGTACCTGATCGCGTTCCTTTGGAATGTTGTTGACAGTTACTTTTTTCGTTATCTGAGGTAGGATACCTATTCAGGTCAAATGTTTCCTTTATATTCTCACAAGTGCAGGTCCTCACAAATTGGATCTCGTCGCGTCTATGGGATTTCATTCCTTAACCCATACAACAAGCAGTAATTTTTAGTCTTTTCAGTCAATTCTAAGGATGTACAAACTTTTTTATTTGGTGTTATGATGCAACAAGTTTTTAAACATAAGTGATACATTTGGTTTGCTAATGCTTGTTAACATTTCTTCATTTAATTTAAGTTTTCTGACTGTCTTCCTTTTGTATTAGAACCAGCTTCTCTTATGAGATTCCACACATAGTCGCCCATCATGTTCTCATTTCAAACACCTGGATAACGTTGTTCCATAGATTTAAATTGTTGATGAAATCTCTCTCCGTGTTCATCACTAACGTCGCCTAGGTTTGTCAGAAAAAAGTCCAAGTAGGAGTGCAGGAAATGCACTTTTAGTGACATATTTGCCCCGATTTTTTTATAATTCTTAATTAGCTCTTGGCCGATATTAACATAATCATCAGACTTGATGTTTCCAAGAATGTTTGTTACTACCATTCGGAATGAGTTCCAAGCTGCTTTTTCATTCTTCGATAACATATTTGGAAATCCATCATCTTTTAGTAGTTTTTTTATTTGGGGACCATCAAATACTCCTTCTTTCACTTTTGCCAGCGATAGACGTGGAAAAACATATTTTAGGTAACGCATTGATTCGCCTTCCTTATCCAGTGCTTTAACAACATTTTTCATTAGTCCCAACTTAATGTGTAATGGTGGTAAAATAACGTCTTCAAACTTCACGAGAGCTGAATTCTGTATGTTGTTTCCGGAGTTTTTAAAGTCAAAATTTCGTAAAAAAAACCGCACAAAAATCATAATTTTTGCATTTCAATGCTTTATATTTCCCAGACGGTAAACTGAAATCACAAAGTATTTGGGCTTAACTTCTAGCTGTTTTAATTATCTTTTCAAAATAGCAAAACAACCAGATGAAAGATACTAGAGTTATATGAAAAAAACAAGCGCTACCTCTGAAAAAAGCTTTAACAAAAAATACCAGTTTTCAAAAATTCTTAAAAAAAAAGTTCTGCCATAGAAAAAAAATATCATTAAACCATTTCTAAGTCCCAAATCTTTAAGAAAATGTTGGTTTTGTGCCTTGAGGAAAAATCGTGTCGGGTAGTGTTACACTTAATTACTTAGAGTACTTCCCTTGCTAGGTATTATTTCTGGGTGGGGAGGTCTCTTCGCCGTAGTCGTGTATGTCTAGTGTGCCAAGTTAAAGACTGCGCAAGTCTATTAGGATTGGCTTGAAGCTTGGTCTGATACTTTGCTTTCACTTTCACATTCAATGTGTGTACGCCAAGTAATCCTTCTATCCAGATAAACACCAACGTATGTTACTTCGGTGGTTTGTGGAATGTTGATGTTGCTCAGATATACTAGAGGGCAAGTTTGTCTGTTCAACGTAAAGGTAACATGCTTGCACTTTTGCTCGCTAACATGTAAGCGCCAGTCTGCTAGACATTTTTCTAAGGCCACGAGATGAGATACAAAATACAAAGACTGAAAACGCAGTATCGTAGAGAATACCATAGCTTTCAGATTGCCGAACGTTTACTTACTTCCTGTACTGATAAGCGCAAAATTTACTGCTGTTATACCGACGCGTTAGTTCCAGCTGATACTAAAAGGCCACTGATATGTTTAACAGAGATTTATCGATTACCAAAACGGGTTTCCACAGCTGTTCGGATGAGTCCACTATTTTCTGTTGCCCTGACCAATTTCTTCAGATTCAATTTCGAGGTTGGCTTAAATCAGGGCTCGGAAGAGCCCTATCTATTGTTCTGCTGCTGCAGTGCCGCTCAATAATAATAAATAAATAAATAAAGACATACTATATGATTCGGACTACCCAAATATTTTCACTACAATTAATTTAATTTATTCTGCATAAAAAAAAACCATATCGGCATTCCATATCGGCACCAATTACGGTGTCGAGGGCCCGCTGAAACGTTGCCGGCGCTGACTGTATTGCGAAAGGCATCACTTTCCATTGATAGAGGCCTCGGCCTGGTACTGTGAAAGCTGTTGCTTCTCGACTTCCCTTTGCCATTGGTATCTTCCAGTATCCATTCTTTAGATCGAGAGTGGTGATAAACCGTGCGTTTTGTATGCGTTCCAAGATGTAGTTGATTCTGGGCTGTGGGTACGCGTCCGGGATGGAATGTTCGTTGAGCTGTCGAAAATCCACGCACATGCGCCATTTCCCATTCTTTTTACGAACGAGTACGATTGGGGCGCTGTGAGGGCTTTGAGAGGGCTCGATAAGGCCTTCCGTTATCAATTGGTCTACTTGTTCGTCGATGATTCGCATCATGGCTGGTTTTTTAGGATAGTATCGTTGCTTGATGGATCGAATATCCCTCATGACGATGGTATGCTCGGCGATGTCTGTGGTGCCACGGAGAGTAGAAAACTTCGGTAGCTCTTCTTCCAGAAATGCGTGGATTTGTGGCGCTATATCGGGGGGCCAAGGATCCGGGGCTGGTTCTGACTCGTCTTCAATCTCGGGGTCAATGTATTGGTTCGGGGCTGCGGGTAGAATGGTGGTGTCAAACGCGCTGGGTGGTTCGGTTCTGCGTGGAAGTTCGCTGATGTGGGCGACAATGGGTGTGGTATCGACCATGGGTAAGATTTTAGTATGCCGGGTGTAGTATTCGTGTTATACTGCGGCCAGACTGGTACGTGAACAGGTGGGTCGCGATAACGAGTTGTTTGGACGACGAAGATTTCTGACATGGCTCTAGGCATGGTTTAGTGCATGGCGCTAGGAATCATATCGGTACGCGGAAGGTACCTGAGGGTGTCTCTGTGTTCACTTTCTCTCTGGAGTAGATAGTACTTACGTGCTCTGTTGCTGGGCTTCCTGTGTCGAGCGCCGGGTTCTAGTGCGTTACTGCGTATCTTGAGGGTGAGATTTTCGTGGCCGTGGGACTCCCGGTTGCTTGTTTGTTGTTTCTTGGCGTTGGTTTCGGATTCGTGTTCTTCGTTGTGG
Source organism: Drosophila ambigua (assembly GCA_018150905.1). Lineage (NCBI taxonomy): Eukaryota > Metazoa > Arthropoda > Insecta > Diptera > Drosophilidae > Drosophila > Drosophila ambigua. The sequence continues at coordinate 470,260 of JAECWS010000098.1, forward strand.
GCCGACGCTTTGCCTTTGCTGGGGATGGGCCGGGTGTTGTGTTCTTCGTGGCGAATTGGGTCTAGGTCGTGGTCGCATGTTTGCTGTTGTTGGTATGGGTGTCATGTTGGCGCTGCTGGGTGCCAAAATTGTTGGGATAGGTTGCGGACGTATGACGACTGCCGTTTGTTTCGGTTTTTGGTGTCAAGGTTCGTTGCCTTGAACGCTGTTGGTTGGAATGGTGTGGATAGGTGGTGTGGGGCACTGATCTCGTAGATGTAGAAGTGTGGTACCGCACTGGATCGTTGTTTCAATGGCGCATAGGAAGCCCATACCGACGATAACTTGATCCAACATGTTTGGTAGAACAAGGAGGGGTATTTGAACTTGTGACGCCCAGCGCCACAAATATACACCGGCCAACATTCAAATTAGCGTGCCAACCTTGTGTGACCCTGACACAACTACAAGCGGACACACTAACAGACGATCGGACAGTGTGACCCTGACGCAACCTGAAACGGTCACACTGTCAGCTCATCAGCAAAACACGTTAGGGACAAAGAAGAGGCACAACAGCTGACTTTTGGCATTTTCCTCCGTATTCCCTTCCTAATTGGAGCGCATTTTCCGCCACTCCCTCTCACGGAGAGCATTATCCTCCGCAACGTCTTCTCTCTCGGAGCGCATTATCCTCCGCACCACATCTCTCCCGGAATTTACTATCCTACGCCTTCCCCGTGCACCCCTGGAGCGCATTATTCTTGAACCAGGAGACCTTTTCTTTCAGCTACCACATCCACAGATCAAATAAATTTCTGTGAACCCCGGCCGAAGTGCCATCACAAACTTATCTTTGATCCAGACGCGAGTCGTTTCAGACGTTTTCTGGTGATAGCCAGATAGCACCATTCCCAGCAGAATAGGATCGAAGGGTTTTTGCAGTCGTATGATGCATGCCCTTAATGGCCGAAGGACGCATCCCCGGCGACAAGCTTCGCGTGGGATGGTGATGTGCTACATCGGGATTTACCGTACTGGCTGGGTTTGATGGCTGTCTCCTTGGTGAGTCTGCCGAGTCCCGATGGGTCTTCCGAAATGGCGTCCGATTGGAGTCGCCGCTCCTCTGCTCTGTAGCCGGCTTTGCGCATCTTGGCATGTTCCGCGGGGGTGCGAGAGTGGTCAGGTTGGTCCGCTCTTGGATTAGTTTACTTCCTTAACCGCGTCGTACCCAGTATGGAGCATGAGTAGTCACATCGCGATGAGGAAATCTTTGCATAGTTACCCCACCGCTTGCTTGCGGGCTCGGATCTGGTCTTACAATTTTTCAAAATACCGTGGTGGCAATAAGAACGTTAAGAATTCCTGGCGAATATTTTCCCATGAGCAACTGTGTAGGCGGCTGGTGCGGAACCAACGACTGGCCCGGTCTGTGCGGAGTTCGGCCATGGCCCGCGGTAACTTGTTTGTGTCCACCCCATACGAGAGCGCGCGTTCTTCGAGCAGTTCACTGAACGATAGGGGGCTATCTTGGCTGTCGAACTGGATTCCCCATTATCGGATTCATTCCACCATGGGTGCGGCGTGGTTGTAGTGGTGCCCTTCCATGGGTCGGTTGATCGCAGGTACGATCGTCGGTACGGGCGCTGGGTGAGTCTCTGTAGCTAAAGGCCTTGGAGTGCGGTATTCGGTGGCTGCGGGGACTCGTAATCCAGTCTTGGGATGCAATTGGAGAGAGTCGGATGGTCCAGGAGTAGTGAGCAGTGGTGACTTGGAGCGTGAGCGTGAGACTGGTTTGGCATAGTGCCTCTCGAACTCTCTTAGGCGAACCTAAGTTTCTTGCGTGAGTGGCCCGGCAACGAGTGCGGCAAATTTCTTTCTGTCCCGCAGGGTATGCCTCCTCTGGTTTTTCTTCGTCGTGATATTCCATGCTAGTTTTCTGTTGATTTTGGCACTGAGTCACTGTTAAACGGCACTTTTAGTATCGGCACTGCGTATACTTTCCCGATTGTTTTCGCGCCCGGATTATGTGAGTGAATTATTGTTGAGTTTAGCTTGTCTATTCAATTTGTCTTTTAATGGCAGTGGGTCTTTAATCTACGAAGTCCCTTATTTCGGTTTTCTTTAAATGTTCCACAAAAAATCCCTTTAAAGTTCCTGATCGGGCGCCACTTGTAAGTATCTATCTCAGGCTGGGATATGCATCAGTCTGTCCAGGGTCCTGAATTACAAGATATCTAAATTCACGAGGACTTTATTGGGAAAAATCAGGAATTTTGCAAGAAGCTGAAATAATAAAATGAATTTTTTTATTCTTTTGTGTTATTATGTTATTCGGTTAGGTTGACTGATTGACCGCGACGTCTATGGTCTATGAACGTCTAACTGCTATGGTTGATGGACTGCCGATCGACTTGCAAGCAAACTGCTTTAGTCTAGGGAGAAGTCAGATATAAATAGCGTTTCTCCTTTTTGATTGGTTCAACGCTGCTATGTCTGGGACATTTCTCCGAGCCGGGCTCGGGTTTCGCTTTAGAGTGTTGATCGGCACTTTTCCATGTTATTGGTTGTACTTTGCTGCGTGAGGAGATCGCATTACCGTAACGTGATGGCACGTGCGCTCATTACTCGACTACTTGTGACGAACCATGGGATCCATGGTTCGTTACAACTATAGGGTTCGTATTAAGAAATTTGAATCTTTTATTAATGTTTAAACACTTCTCCCAAATATCTTCGCTACAATTAATAACAGTTTGTTGGGAAGATAATTTATGTCTCATAAATAACCTTGAATTTGAGCTGGACTTACGGGATTTTTACACGCTGCGCAAATTCTACAGAATTTAATATTTCCGTATTATCAAAAAAGTTTTTAAACATTTCTTCTAATTGATATTGAGTAAAATAGCATATATATTCCTTTGAATCAATTCTGCCAGGTTGTATTAATGCTGGATCTAAGCGATCTAAATAATAAGTTGTCATAAATACTGAAAAATTAGAATAGTTTTTCTAGTAACGAAAACCGAAAGACTGTGGGTGGCGTAAAGTTTATTAAAAGAGCGGGACGAACTATTTTATGTGCGTTCGATCGAATTCCAATTTTACGATTATATTCTCAAAAAAACTTCATACATTTCGAATTCGCCTTGAGCGAAAGAGCGAGCTTTTATTGCGCTCCCGCCTTGCCCTAACCTACTTACACTAGACTTCAAACAATTCAAAATAATCTCAACATTAAACATTGACTACGACGATGACATGACGAAACACCGGCCCCGTTGAAGGCCTGAGCGGCTTCAACACATTGGTAGCGGCGCCAACTTGTAGATGGCCCGCCGAAAAATGCCTACATCGCTCCTCCTAAGGTCGACGACCCTGACCATGTCGTCCTCCCCGGCGTGCGTGGCCGAGGAGCCACTCCTGTGGAGGCATGTTGTCCTCGGCCACGAGGACGAGGTCTCCCTCCTTGACGTCGGGTTTCCGTTGGTGCCACTTGCCCCGAATTTGAAGTCCCAGGACATATTCCTTGGACCGTCGCCGCCAGAACGCTTGCCTGACTGACGAGGCAAGTTGCCATCGCCGCAAGCAGCTGAGACCCTCCTGGTCCGGAGTCCGCAGTGCTGGGGGGCGATGAAGGACCCGCCCGTCAGAAGGTGCCCGGGCGTGAGTGCCTCGCCGTCGCTGGGGTCCTGGCTGAGGGCTCCCAGCGGCCTGACCCAAATTCGCGAACTGCGTCCGCCTCGTCCTCGAGCGCCTTCTACAGAGCGCTGAGTTGGCGGCTCGCTCCGAAAAAATTCGTCCCATTGTCACAATGGACGATCTGGGGATATCCTCAGCGCCCAACGAACCTTTGGAGAGCCAATAAAAAATAGTCAGTGGTCAAGTCAGATACAAATTCTAAGTGAACCGCTTTGGACGCAAAACAAACAATAAGCACGATTTAGGACTTAGGGGCCCTCCTCGAATTTTCAATGTCGTCGAGACGGGTCCACAAAAATCAACGCCAGTCTGCGGGTGAATTTCCCATAAGTTGCGTCAGCAGTCGAGGCTTGCATTTAAAGCAGCGGATACACGATCGAACTGTCTGACTGAAGACCTCCTGAGCGTTTACGATCCAAGCACTCTGTCGAAGGATGCTCTCAAGTGCTCGTGGGCCTACATGAAAATTGATATGGTGCAGATGACGAACATAGCTCCGCACGAATTGCGAACGCTTCGTCAAAAGCAACGGATACTTGGCATCGTATCATATAGGAGCTTTAGATAGTCGCCCCCCTACTCTCAACAACGAAAAAGTACACCTAGTACCAGTGTCTTCATGGATGAATGGGTTCAACCGCTGAAGACTAGGACCAACTCTAGATACTTTCCGAGCTTTCTCGATTTCCTCACGATACTCGATGTCTGGACGTTGATATGCAATGACTGCACCATCAAGTGGCCCATGCGACACCAAGCCGAAGCCTGTTACGCGCGGAACCCAGGCAGAAACGCAACCCTCCTCCCGCCCAACCGACCGAGGGGCGCTGCCGCATGACGCGCGACGCGTGTTACCGAACCGATCGCGAGCATGCAGGAAAGATAGGTGTTAGACTAAAAATTCGAGGAAAATTAGAGCTAAACACAACTCAAAGAGCTAAACATGCAAAGATAGCTAAGAAATATAACTAATTACGGGAAAGGTATGTTAGTATTAGTGATTTAAGAAGAGGAAGGGAATTAGTAGTTGATATTATGTGGTAGAGGGAATTAAAGTCCGAGCAAAGTACCCTAAATGGTTCGTGCAAGGAATAATTCGATCTACAAAGCGGAAGGAACAAAGGAATGAAGTTTCTAGTAGATCTAATAGGAATCGTAAAGTTTATGCGGCTCAACAAGTCAGGGCTATCTACGTCACCCTTGATCAGGTTGTGCATAAAAATCACACCAAGCATTTTTCTACGACTAACTAAGGTTGGAAGGTTTATTAAAAGCAATCTACGAGGATAAGATGGCAGTCTCACACCTGCATCCCAGTTAAGGCCACGCAGAGCAAAAAGTAAAAAGTTTTTCTGGACTGATTCTATACGGTCCTGGTGTACTTTGTACTGGGGGCACCATACACAAGAGCCGTACTCTAAAATCGGACGAACAAGCGAGATGTAGAGAGTCTTCGTTATATAGGGGTCGTCAAATTCCTTTGACCACCTCTTTATAAACCCAAGCACACCCATGGCCTTATTTACCATGGTAGAAATGTGTTCAGAATACTTTAACTTTGGGTCTAATTTAACACCAAGATCATCAACCAAGGTAATTCTCTCAAGAGAACCACCGCAGAGGCTATAAGGAGCCAAAAGGGGGCTGGAGCGATGAAATGTCATTACTTTGCATTTCGAGGCATTTAGGTGTAACATATTTGCACAACACCATGATTGAAAGTTATTGAGATCGGATTGCAAGCGAGAGTGAAATGAAATGTCCTTATACTGGACACAAAGTTTAACATCATCCGCATACATGAGTACTCGAGAGTTTGTTAATACTGAAGGCAGATCATTAATAAAGAGTGTGAATAGTAGGGGGCCTAGATGGCTGCCCTGTGGTACTCCAGAAGTAACCTTAACAGGTGAAGAGAAGGAGTTTTTGAAGAGGACTCTTTGAGACCTAGAACGAAGGTAGCTAGAAATCCATCTCAAAAGATTAGGTGGAAACCCTAAAAGGTCAAGTTTTTGTGCTAAAAGGGAATGGTTTACAGAATCGAATGCTTTACTAAAATCAGTGTAAATGACATCCGTCTGCAAGTTACCTTGAAAGCCTTTGATGATAAAAGAGGTAAACTCTAATAAATTCGTGGTTGTTGATCGTCGCCTTATAAATCCGTGCTGGGACGGAGATATAAGTGATTTGCAGAGATGTTGCAAGTGCGGAGTTAAAATTTTTCAAACATTTTAGGAATAGCGGATAACTTAGATATACCTCTATAATTATTTGCATCAGACTTGCTGCCTTTCTTATGGAGCGGAATAATAAAAGATTCCTTCCAGATGGGGGAAGCATGAAGAGTTAATGGATAGGGTGAATAGTTTAAGCAAGGGTCCACACAGAGCATCGGCACAGTACCTAAGTACACAGCCGGGAACTCCGTCGGGACCTGGTGAAAACACCGGCTTAACTAGTCGAAGATCATGAAGCAGTGAGCTTTCATTTAACAAGGGGCTGAAGATGCCATTCGACCTTGGTAAACTGTATGGATACGGTTGACCAGAGTAGCTTTCATGAGAATAGGTTGTTTGGAAAAATTCGTGCTCGGGTTCTTACATTTTTTTATAAAGCGGAACATATAACAAAACACTCTAAGCAGCTTGAGGTGTGACGAGAATCCCTCGATGACATCTACCAAATCCGAAATTTCCACCGCAGCGGTCAGCCCGACCGCGTTCTTCCTCTTCTCCAGCTCTACATCTTCTGTAGGCTCGAATTGAGGGTTTTTTGGCCAGGTCTCTTCTTCATCCTTCAAAAATGATGGTCCTTCAAACCAGATTGACTGGACGATTTCTTTGACGTCACAACCTCTTGACACAATATCTGCAGGGTTCTGTTTTGTAGGGACATGCCGCCACGTAGCTTCATCTGACCACTCCTGAATCTCAGCCACCCTATTCGAAATGAACGTCGACAACGAAAATGGATGCGACCGAATCCAGTGAAGAGTTACTTCAGAGTCTGACCAATAAACAGCTCGTTCGATAGGGACCTTTAATAGGAGCTTGATTCTGTGACAGAGATCCGCGAGAAGGTGAGCGGAACATAACTCAAGCCGTGGGAGCGTTTTGGTCTTGAGCGGCGCTACTTTGGACTTTGAAGTCAACAACGATATTTTTAAACCTTCTGCAGTTCTGCTACGGACATAGACGCACGCCCCATAGGCTCTCATGGAGGCGTCAGCGAAGGCATGTATCTGGATCGGTGACATCGGATCGGAATACACAAACCGCGGTATGGATATCTCTTCCAATTGAGACAGTGTATTTTTCAACATATTCCATGCTGTTTTCAAATGCATCGGAAGCGACTCATCCCAATCTAGTTTATTAAGCCAGAGCTCCTGCAATAGGATCTTGCCCTTTATGACGATAGGACTTAACAATCCAAGGGGGTCGAACAGCTTCGATGTCACCGACAGTATGTTCCGTTGTGTCGCTCGGAGACCCATGACTATCCTCCGCACCACATCTCTCCCGGAATTTACTATCCTACGCCTTCCCCGAGCACCCCTGGAGCGCATTATTCTTGAACCAGGAGACCTTTTCTTTCAGCTACCACATCCACAGATCAAATAAATTTCTGTGAACCCCGGCCGAAGTGCCATCACAAACTTATCTTTGATCCAGACGCGAGTCGTTTCAGACGTTTTCTGGTGATAGCCAGATAGCACCATTCCCAGCAGAATAGGATCGAAGGGTTTTTGCAGTCGTATGATGCATGCCCTTAATGGCCGAAGGACGCATCCCCGGCGACAAGCTTCGCGTGGGATGGTGATGTGCTACATCGGGATTTACCGTACTGGCTGGGTTTGATGGCTGTCTCCTTGGTGAGTCTGCCGAGTCCCGATGGGTCTTCCGAAATGGCGTCCGATTGGAGTCGCCGCTCCTCTGCTCTGTAGCCGGCTTTGCGCATCTTGGCATGTTCCGCGGGGGTGCGAGAGTGGTCAGGTTGGTCCGCTCTTGGATTAGTTTACTTCCTTAACCGCGTCGTACCCAGTATGGAGCATGAGTAGTCACATCGCGATGAGGAAATCTTTGCATAGTTACCCCACCGCTTGCTTGCGGGCTCGGATCTGGTCTTACAATTTTTCAAAATACCGTGGTGGCAATAAGAACGTTAAGAATTCCTGGCGAATATTTTCCCATGAGCAACTGTGTAGGCGGCTGGTGCGGAACCAACGACTGGCCCGGTCTGTGCGGAGTTCGGCCATGGCCCGCGGTAACTTGTTTGTGTCCACCCCATACGAGAGCGCGTTCTTCGAGCAGTTCACTGAACGATAGGGGGCTATCTTGGCTGTCGAACTGGATTCCCCATTATCGGATTCATTCCACCATGGGTGCGGCGTGGTTGTAGTGGTGCCCTTCCATGGGTCGGTTGATCGCAGGTACGATCGTCGGTACGGGCGCTGGGTGAGTCTCTGTAGCTAAAGGCCTTGGAGTGCGGTATTCGGTGGCTGCGGGGACTCGTAATCCAGTCTTGGGATGCAATTGGAGAGAGTCGGATGGTCCAGGAGTAGTGAGCAGTGGTGACTTGGAGCGTGAGCGTGAGACTGGTTTGGCATAGTGCCTCTCGAACTCTCTTAGGCGAACCTAAGTTTCTTGCGTGAGTGGCCCGGCAACGAGTGCGGCAAATTTCTTTCTGTCCCGCAGGGTATGCCTCCTCTGGTTTTTCTTCGTCGTGATATTCCATGCTAGTTTTCTGTTGATTTTGGCACTGAGTCACTGTTAAACGGCACTTTTAGTATCGGCACTGCGTATACTTTCCCGATTGTTTTCGCGCCCGGATTATGTGAGTGAATTATTGTTGAGTTTAGCTTGTCTATTCAATTTGTCTTTTAATGGCAGTGGGTCTTTAATCCACGAAGTCCCTTATTTCGGTTTTCTTTAAATGTTCCACAAAAAATCCCTTTAAAGTTCCTGATCGGGCGCCACTTGTAAGTATCTATCTCAGGCTGGGATATGCATCAGTCTGTCCAGGGTCCTGAATTACAAGATATCTAAATTCACGAGGACTTTATTGGGAAAAATCAGGAATTTTGCAAGAAGCTGAAATAATAAAATGAATTTTTTTATTCTTTTGTGTTATTATGTTATTCGGTTAGGTTGACTGATTGACCGCGACGTCTATGGTCTATGAACGTCTAACTGCTATGGTTGATGGACTGCCGATCGACTTGCAAGCAAACTGCTTTAGTCTAGGGAGAAGTCAGATATAAATAGCGTTTCTCCTTTTTTGATTGGTTCAACGCTGCTATGTCTGGGACATTTCTCCGAGCCGGGCTCGGGTTTCGCTTTAGAGTGTTGATCGGCACTTTTCCATGTTATTGGTTGTACTTTGCTGCGTGAGGAGATCGCATTACCGTAACGTGATGGCACGTGCGCTCATTACTCGACTACTTGTGACGAACCATGGGATCCATGGTTCGTTACAACTATAGGGTTCGTATTAAGAAATTTGAATCTTTTATTAATGTTTAAACACTTCTCCCAAATATCTTCGCTACAATTAATAACAGTTTGTTGGGAAGATAATTTATGTCTCATAAATAACCTTGAATTTGAGCTGGACTTACGGGATTTTTACACGCTGCGCAAATTCTACAGAATTTAATATTTCCGTATTATCAAAAAAGTTTTTAAACATTTCTTCTAATTGATATTGAGTAAAATAGCATATATATTCCTTTGAATCAATTCTGCCAGGTTGTATTAATGCTGGATCTAAGCGATCTAAATAATAAGTTGTCATAAATACTGAAAAATTAGAATAGTTTTTCTAGTAACGAAAACCGAAAGACTGTGGGTGGCGTAAAGTTTATTAAAAGAGCGGGACGAACTATTTTATGTGCGTTCGATCGAATTCCAATTTTACGATTATATTCTCAAAAAAACTTCATACATTTCGTTCTAAGCCTAGCTAACCTACGGTGGCAAAGCGGGGCGAATTCGCCTTGAGCGAAAGAGCGAGCTTTTATTGCGCTCCCGCCTTGCCCTAACCTACTTACACTAGACTTCAAACAATTCAAAATAATCTCAACATTAAACATTGACTACGACGATGACATGACGAAACACCGGCCCCGTTGAAGGCCTGAGCGGCTTCAACACATTGGTAGCGGCGCCAACTTGTAGATGGCCCGCCGAAAAATGCCTACATCGCTCCTCCTAAGGTCGACGACCCTGACCATGTCGTCCTCCCCGGCGTGCGTGGCCGAGGAGCCACTCCTGTGGAGGCATGTTGTCCTCGGCCACGAGGACGAGGTCTCCCTCCTTGACGTCGGGTTTCCGTTGGTGCCACTTGCCCCGAATTTGAAGTCCCAGGACATATTCCTTGGACCGTCGCCGCCAGAACGCTTGCCTGACTGACGAGGCAAGTTGCCATCGCCGCAAGCAGCTGAGACCCTCCTGGTCCGGAGTCCGCAGTGCTGGGGGGCGATGAAGGACCCGCCCGTCAGAAGGTGCCCGGGCGTGAGTGCCTCGCCGTCGCTGGGGTCCTGGCTGAGGGCTCCCAGCGGCCTGACCCAAATTCGCGAACTGCGTCCGCCTCGTCCTCGAGCGCCTTCTACAGAGCGCTGAGTTGGCGGCTCGCTCCGAAAAAATTCGTCCCATTGTCACAATGGACGATCTGGGGATATCCTCAGCGCCCAACGAACCTTTGGAGAGCCAATAAAAAATAGTCAGTGGTCAAGTCAGATACAAATTCTAAGTGAACCGCTTTGGACGCAAAACAAACAATAAGCACGATTTAGGACTTAGGGGCCCTCCTCGAATTTTCAATGTCGTCGAGACGGGTCCACAAAAATCAACGCCAGTCTGCGGGTGAATTTCCCATAAGTTGCGTCAGCAGTCGAGGCTTGCATTTAAAGCAGCGGATACACGATCGAACTGTCTGACTGAAGACCTCCTGAGCGTTTACGATCCAAGCACTCTGTCGAAGGATGCTCTCAAGTGCTCGTGGGCCTACATGAAAATTGATATGGTGCAGATGACGAACATAGCTCCGCACGAATTGCGAACGCTTCGTCAAAAGCAACGGATACTTGGCATCGTATCATATAGGAGCTTTAGATAGTCGCCCCCTACTCTCAACAACGAAAAAGTACACCTAGTACCAGTGTCTTCATGGATGAATGGGTTCAACCGCTGAAGACTAGGACCAACTCTAGATACTTTCCGAGCTTTCTCGATTTCCTCACGATACTCGTGCTCGGGTTCTTACATTTTTTTATAAAGCGGAACATATAACAAAACACTCTAAGCAGCTTGAGGTGTGACGAGAATCCCTCGATGACATCTACCAAATCCGAAATTTCCACCGCAGCGGTCAGCCCGACCGCGTTCTTCCTCTTCTCCAGCTCTACATCTTCTGTAGGCTCGAATTGAGGGTTTTTTGGCCAGGTCTCTTCTTCATCCTTCAAAAATGATGGTCCTTCAAACCAGATTGACTGGACGATTTCTTTGACGTCACAACCTCTTGACACAATATCTGCAGGGTTCTGTTTTGTAGGGACATGCCGCCACGTAGCTTCATCTGACCACTCCTGAATCTCAGCCACCCTATTCGAAATGAACGTCGACAACGAAAATGGATGCGACCGAATCCAGTGAAGAGTTACTTCAGAGTCTGACCAATAAACAGCTCGTTCGATAGGGACCTTTAATAGGAGCTTGATTCTGTGACAGAGATCCGCGAGAAGGTGAGCGGAACATAACTCAAGTCGTGGGAGCGTTTTGGTCTTGAGCGGCATTTCTTCCAGTGACCAGAATTTTTGCAAGGTCTTATCAATGGAAACTAACAGCTCTTCACTGCAACTCAAACTGTTTGCTGTTTGGGGGGCAGAACTTTTGGAAGCATATTTTCCCGAAACAACCAAGCCAAGAAGGGTCTTCTGAAGAGTTGGATAGTCAGGACCTTGCTTGATTTGACCAACAGCTAATAACTCAAAGAATGATTCAGCTCCAATCAGCATGTCTATTCTTTGTGGCTTGTAGAAATAGGGGTCTGCCAGTGGTAGTGGTTCGGCATGAACCTAAATGGTAGCGCATAAAACATTTGCGTCTAACAGCACCGAAACCAACATAAGCCGAACAAAGGGTTAAGCCGGGCGAATAGCGTAAAAGGGGTTAAGAGCGAAAGGTTAAGCAGGGCGAATGGCAGAAAACGAGCGGAGAAGAAAAAGAGAAAAAGGCGTGGAAAAAAGCAGCTAAGGTTAAATGAAAAAGCGGTACAAGTTTTTTAGCTCCTCTGTATAGAAAATTCATTATCATTTATAAACTTAAATATTCATAATTATCCACCCGAAACACCTGTGAATAAAGAACATTGAACATTGAACTGAACGATCGACTACAAGAGACTCATTAAACGTACGGCCCAGATTTGGAGACATTGCCCGGCGAGGCAATATCCTAAAAAAGTTAACCTGCTTTAGCGGAGTGCAAGTCGAATCATTGCGACCGATTAAAAGAAGATCGGCGCGAGGCGCAGTCAGCTGCGTCACGAGAAGATTCGACATTGCAGGTGAGATATCCTCATAGAGTTGAACAGAAAGGCTAATCTCTTACATTCGAGCGACACGAGGTTCGTGTATAACCAAACTTAAGACCACGCGGCAAAACACATCGAGTACAAATGGATGGAGTTAATGGTCAGCAGTCGAAATCTGGAGGCAGTAACCCGTGTGGACTAAGAGATTTATACGCGCCTGAAAAGACGCCTGGTACGGGTCCTGAGACCGAGGGAAGCGAAAGGGAAATGTCTCACGTTAGGGATACGAATATAGACGTGATCTCGGCGGCGGCAAAGGCCGCACCTAACGTGCCCATCGCAGTTCCAGAACGTCATCAAGTACCAGAGCATACAAACGGAGGGGAATGGACTGATCAAGTCTCTTCACCAAGAACGAGTTCCATGTATAAGCATTCGCTCAGCGGAGAGCGGATACTATGGGAAGGCCGACCTATGCCAGTGCTTTCGGAGGAATGCGTCCCATAACGACGTATTCAGGACCGCCCCAAACAGAAGGTCTTATGAGCTCTACGGTCCTCAGCGGAGGTTGGGAAAAAGCAGTTCCCAGCTGTACCGGAGGCGACAATACAGGAATGACTGCGGCGAATCGGATTGGAATGCCTATGGGGCTGAATTCATACGAGACAATGCCGAGCGGCGCTATGCCTTATCCAATGGGTGCACCGGCATCGAGCACTTATTTATGTGGGCAAAACTCCTTCATACGCGTGTCGACTGCACAGAATTATCCAAGTACGAGCCGAAATATGTCGGACCCGTACGCGTACGTGAATAACCAAGCAGTCGCGGCAGCGGGGATGGAGAGATTCTTGACCCGCGAGCAAATAGCGACTAGACAAGTCATCAATAAGGATTTGCCATGCTATTCCGGCAACCCCGAGGAATGGCCCATGTTCATTGTAAATTTTGAACAATCTACCGAACGTTACGGGCTTAGCGATCAAGAAAATCTCATGAGGTTGCAAAAGTGCCTGAAAGGTGCCGCTTTGGAAGCAGTACGAGGAAAATTAATGATGCCAGCAACAGTTCGACTAGCCATCGAGACTCTTCGAATGTTATTTGGCCGACCAGAGGCTATCTATCACACGCTTCAAACGAAGCTACGAATGGAACCGTCCGTGAAATCGAGCAGCATTGAAAGCCTAGTTCGTCTTGCGCTGTCGCAAATTTATCGTGCGACCGTCGACGCGATAGGACTATCCGCTTATCTGAATGACCCAATATTACTTCGTGACCTTGTAGAGAAACTTCCATTCGACTTGAAGCTGGACTGGGCAAGGCAAAGCGCTGGACTCCCGATGGCGAATATCGTCGTTTTTGACGATTGGCTACTTCGAGTGGCGTCATGTGAAAGCACTGTGATGCCCGTCGCATCCGAGAAAGAAGCTTGCGCGAAGGAGAAGAATCCAAGGGTCCGGCTTATGGTGCATAACGATAGCAACGCACAACAACCCTGTCGTAAGTGCAATGGAATCCACAAACTGGAGGACTGTAAGCAGTTTCTAGATCTAGAGGGGTCAAGTAGATGGGACTTCGTAAAAGAAAGTAAGCTTTGCTGGAGGTGCCTAGGCAAGCACTTTATAAGACACTGCAGGTCAACAAGAGTATGTTCCGTCGATGGATGCTCGAGAAAGCATCATTTTCTCCTTCACAACAGTAACCAGCACAGTACGAAGGTAGGAAACAAGACAAAAGAAGAAGCTACGGTTTTACACACAATGCAGAACGAAGCTGCGTTGTTTAGATATGTCCCCTTAATATTGCACGGGCCCAGCGGCCAAATGCAAGTGTTCGCATTGATAGACGAAGGATCCGCCTGTACCCTGATCGAGACGGAGATAACGGAAAAGCTGGGTATTGATGGCCCCTCGGACGAGTTATGCTTACGCTGGACGGGAGACATCACGCAAAGAGAAGCCGAATCCAAGTGGAATCCAACGATCTCGGCAAAGGACAACGCGGCGCGCAAATTTACGCTCCAAAACGGGAGGACAGTCAAAAACCTGGGTCTACCGAAGCAGACGCTTGACAATGCAATCCTAAAATCTTATTCGCACTTGGAAAAGCTACCGATACTCGGCTTCAAGGATGTAAGAGCGTCGTTGATCATCGGACTGGACAACGTGAAACTTGGAGTTCCACTGAACGTGAAAGAGCGCGAAGATTCAGAGTTCATCGCCGCCAAGTCCAGGTTAGGTTGGTCTGTTTATGGCCGCAGAAAGAGTGACGGGCCGGCAAGCCCGCGAGTAATGCATGTATGGGAATGTAATAACCACCCACCGCTAGACGATCTCATAAAAAAGAGCTTCTCATTGGACGCGGTAGGCGTAAGTACATCAAAGAACACACTCAGGTCCAAGGAAGATGAAAAAGCCAATTCCATACTGGACAACACCACGAGGTTCCGTAGCGATATGAAGAGATGGGAAACAGGACTTCTCTGGCGGTACGACAACGTGGAACTTCCATCTTCCAGAAATATGGCCATGCGACGACTTCGGTGCCTAGAATCCCGTATGACACGCGACAATGAGCTACGAGAGTTTGTTAACAAACAAATTCAGAGGTACGAAGACATCGGCTACGTCCGGAAACTTGAAACAGATGAAATGGTCGAGGGAAAGGGCTCTGGTATTTGCCCGTATTTGTAACCAAAAACCCAAACAAAGGCAAATTAAGACTCGTGTGGGACGCAGCAGCCAAAGTGGAAGGCACTGCTCTTAACTCAATGCTACTTAAGGGCCCTGATCAACTGCCGTCACTCGTAGGAGTAATAACGCGTTTTCGAGAGAAGTCTATCGGCATCAGCGGAGATATCCGCGAAATGTTTCACCAGGTTATGATACGTTCGGAGGACCAAAGCTCACAGCAATTTCTTTGGAGATACGGCGACAACAGTCGAGAACCGGATAGGTACGTAATGAATGTAATGACCTTTGGTGCTTCTTGTTCCCCAGCAGCAGCGACCTACGTGAGAGACAGAAACGCAAAAAGATTCATGAAGCAGCAACCAGAGGCAGTAGAGGCCATATTACGCAACACCTTCGTAGACGATTGGCTCCAAAGTTGCGACTCCGAAGACGAAATGGTCCGCTTAGCGCTGGAGGTGCGAAAAATACACAAGGAAGGAGGCTTCGAGATGAGAGGTTGGATATCTAACTCAAATACCGTAATGAGAGCGCTCTCGGGAGAGGGAGACCATCAAGAACGCGCCATAGAGATGACGGATTCGACAAGACGGGAACGCGTGCTTGGGATGTGGTGGGATCCAAGCACTGACTACTTCACCTTCATCAATAAGTTCCAGGATGACATATACGACGAAAAGAAAACGGTGACGAAGCGGCTAATTTTACGCATAGTCATGACCATTTTCGATCCTCTAGGACTACTTGGTTTCTATATAATACAGGCAAAGATTATACTGCAGGATGTGTGGAGGTCTGCCGTAGGCTGACGCCAACGCTGGTCGTTATGGGCACGGCAACTTCAAAACATCGAAGAATTAAGGGTTCCACGCTATCTTGGTTTTACGAGAGAGACATCTAACATTCAATTACACATCTTTACAGACGCAAGCATAAACGCCTTTGCAGCCGTCGCTTACCTGAGGATCGAACAACAAGGAGAAGTCCGGTGCACACTACTCGCTTCCAAAACAAGAGTGGCACCATTGAAACCGATCTCTATTCCCAGGATGGAACTTATGGCAGCGATCATAGGCCTACGACTGGCAAAGCTCATTGCTCAGGAGCTTTCCATTGACGTCGAGCGACGTGTTTTCTGGACCGATTCGAAAAACGTGCTGTATTGGATATGTTCAGATGCCCGAAAGTACCATCAGTTCGTGGCGCTACGAATAGGGGAGATTCTGGAAAACTCAAATATATCGGATTGGAGGTGGGTACCCTCCGCTCTAAACGTAGCAGACGAAGGAACGAAGTGGACAAAGGAATCGAGCTTCGACCCAGACGCAAGATGGTTTTCCGGTCCACTGTTTCTATTCAAAGAAGAAGAACACTGGCCGATTACTCAGCTAATCCCTTGTAATCTGGAACGGATACACGTACACAAATTGAAGGAGACACTAACGTCGACGCCGCTATCAAGGCTAAGCAGCATAGTCCCAAATATAAACCGCTTCAGTAAGTGGGAAAAGTCAAGAGGAACCCTAAGATGTGTGATGCGATTTCTGACCAAAATATGCAAAAAGGATCTAGCGTCGGAGGAAGCAACACTAGCCACTCACTTTCGCGACATAGAAGACGTCAATAACGTTATCTACCGGATGATCCAAGAAGAGGCTTACTCTGAGGAAACGACCCTCCTACGGCAAGGAAGCATCGTGAGTAAGAAAAGTTCGATCTATAAATTATCACCATATCTTGATGAAGCAGGCGTACTGAGAATACGCGGCCGCATAGATAGATCGATCGGCATATCAAGGAATCTGAAACGGCCAGTAATCCTACCCAGCGGACATTACATCACTCATCTTCTTATAGATTATTTTCATCGGAAGTTTCAGCATCAACTTACGGAGATCGTGGTCAACGAGATGCGACAGTTATATCACATATCAGGACTGAGGGCAAGAGCTCGCGCCATAGCGAAAACTTGCCAAAAATGTCGCAATAAAAGGGCGCTTCCAGAGGCGCCGGAGATGGGAAGCTTGCCACCGGAGAGGCCAGCAATCAACGAACTACCGTTCACGAACACAGGCATTGACTACTTTGGCCCACTAGAAGTAAATGTAGGAAGACGGCGAGAGAAACGATGGGGTGTTTTATTCACTTGCCTCACCGTGCGAGCAGTACACATCGAGCTGGCGAATTCCCTGTCTACGGACGCATTCATGCTAATACTGGAAATGTTTGTAGCCCATCGAGGAGTCCCTAAGAGAATCGTGTCGGACAACGGGACAAACTTTAGAGGAGCGAGCCGACTATTACAAGAAGAAATCGCAAGAATCTCATCAGACGAGCTGGAAACCAAATACCCGGAAATCGAATGGTCCTTCATACCCCCAGGAGCACCTCATATGGGCGGTGCGTGGGAGAGGATGATCAGATCTGTAAAATCCATATTATCCGAGATATTGCAAGAGAAACATGTACAAGAACCAGTGCTGAGAGCGGCACTGGCAAAAATAGAAAATATGCTGAATTCCAGACCCCTGACTTACGTGCCATTGGAGAGTCCGGAAGCTGACGTACTTATCCCAAATCACTTCCTGAGAGCAGAGACCAGTTCGATGGCAGCGAATGACGACAGCAGCACGATCGGAGTTTCACTTGGTAAGAGTTTTCGCATTGCAGGTCAGATGGCGGAGAGCTTCAGAAAACGATGGCTGAAGGAATATCTACCAAGTCTTACTTCACGAACCAAATGGCATGGCCCTCCAACCAACCCCATCCAAATAGGAGACGTCGTGGTTCTAGCTGACGAAACGCGCAGTGGAGGACAGGCGTCATAATGGACCTTCGAGTAGCCAAGGACGGGATTGCCCGCTAACTCTAACTGCTAACTCGGCCAATTGTTAAGCTGGCCAAGTTAGACTTGAAGACAACAAATCAACATGCCGACCAAGACGTAACCAGAATTTTGGCAAACATCACGAAAAACGACGAAGTTTGCGAAGGGGGGAATGTTACGGCATGAACCTAAATGGCAGCGCACAAAACCTTTGCGCCTAACAGCACCGAAACCAACATAAGCCGAACAAAGGGTTAAGCCGGGCAAATAGCGTAAAAGAGGTTAGGATCGAAAGGTTAAGCAGGGCGAATGGCAGAAAACGAGCGGAGAAGAAAAAGAGAAAAAGGCGTGGAAAAAAGCAGCTAAGGTTAAATGAAAAAGCGGTACAAGTTTTTTAGCTCCTCTGTATAGAAAATTCATTATCATTTATAAACTTAAATATTCATAATTATCCACCCGAAACACCTGTGAATAAAGAACATTGAACATTGAACTGAACGATCGACTACAAGAGACTCATTAAACGTACGGCCCAGATTTGGAGACATTGCCCGGCGAGGCAATAGGTAGGTTCTCTGGGATTTTCCAATCAGTTACATTATCTGACTGGTCAGGGGATAACCTGAAATTAATTTCAGGATCCAAAAATCAAAGGAGAACTCACTACCATTTATGCGCGACTTCACCACAGTGTGTATTTTATTCTTTACTTGAGAATTGGATTCACCAGTACCAAGCAAGGTAATACACGACTCCTCTCTACGGATCTGTAAGCGGTGGGCGAGGTCTTCCGTGATGAAGTTTGTTTGGGATCCGGAGTCAAGGAGAGCTCTGGCCAAAATGTGTTCACCTATTTTTGTTCTGACACTTACGATCGACGTAGCCAAAATCACCCTGTCCAACGAAGTCGCATGCAGAGCATGAGAGGTGGAACTCGACATTTGGCGACCTTGCATCTTACAACAGTGTGACCCCTTTTGCAGACAATTTATACATAAGGACGCAGACTTTGTGAACTCGAACCTTTGCATAACCGAGAGACGTGAAAATGGCGTGCAGTTGGCCACTACATGGTCTCCCGAATTGCAATAGCTACATGTTCGCTGAGCTCTACTGTTGGGGGGAGTGGAAGAACCAGCAAATGAACTGCGATTGTGCGACTTGCTTGGCATGACTTTTTTTTGCCTTGGCTTTGTCGACTCTTCCGCAGACAAATGCTGTTATCGACGATTTAAAACTTTTTCAAAGTCGGACCAAAGTGCCAATTTTTCGAAGTCAAGCTGTTCTTCCCACTTCTGTCTAGTCACTGGGTCGACTCTGTTCAACACGAGATGAATGAGCATTGCATTCGAAATCTTCGTATCGTCTCCTACCGATAATAATGAACCATAGATCGATGGCACTGTATCGATGAGGCTTCTTAGGGACGATGCGGACTGTTGCGAGATTTTTGGCAGATTAAACAGTGCGGAGATTTGGTTAGAGAATATTATACATTCGTTGTCATATACTCGCTTTAGGCTGTCCATGGCCTTTGCATAATTGGCCTCGGTGACTTGGAACGCCTTTATTGTTCCTAATGCTTCATTCAATAGGCACGAAATTAAATGATTAAATTTTTCGATCACCGGTATACTCTCATAATTATGAACCAGAGTCTCAACGAGAAGGAACGTGTAAGTCGCTTCTGGAGACGCGACTCTACTTATACCCGTACTCAGTCATCATATACATTTTAAAAAATGATTTTTTTAAATTTTAGAAAAAAAAATTTTACACTTTACATTTTTTTGCTACATCTGTTATCTACAATGTATGTAAGATAATTTTATATTATCAGTGTTTTATTGAGTATTGTACACAAGTAGGATATATGAATGTATAATGTTTAAAGGTTTTGATTATATGTAATTAACAGAACTGCTGATTTTGACGACTTTAGAAACAACTTATTCAACTTTACTTTCTGACATCTGCCGACCAACTCTACTACTGACATACCAACGACGACGACTTTGAGATGGACCAATCCTTGGTGGTGGGCGATCAGAGTGAGGACTATCGACTCACGCCAATACTACCACTTTAAATTCGGCCATCCTGCAAAACATCTGTCCCAGATGTCTCCTCCTCTTCACTCTGCTCTTCATTTTCTTCCTCGCAGTAAGCATAGCGCTACAGCTTCATAAAGTCAGCGCTTGTAGAGGTCTGTAGTACACCCTCAAATTCAGCTGCCTTCTTAACATCATATCTGCCGTTCCGTTTCACTCGAATGACTTCATACGGGCCGATATATTTGTTGGATAACTTCCTTCCAGTTATAAACTGCGTCACCTTAATGGCTATTAGGTCGCCTAGCTGATAACCGTGATGCCCCTTTCTCTTCTTGTCGTGACTCTCCTTGTAAGCAGCTTGGTCTTTTTCGATTTGGCGCCTGGTTTCTTGCCAAATTTCCTTACGTTTGTGAGGATCCTATTTCAGGCTGGGATATGCGTCAGTCTGTCCAGGGTCCGCTACAAGAAAATTTGTAGATTGTAGGTGACTTCTCGGGTTGGAGTGGCCTGATCGTGAAAGAGGTAGGCGACAGGGGGAGTGTTCTAGCCGTCGAAGATTACTTCAAAAAGCGTGGTTGGTATTCTGTTGACGTTTCTTTATTGATTTATTTTGTTACGATGACTTTTGCTCGCGTATCTGGTTGGTTGGCCTTGGAGCCGGTGTACTGGGTGCCGACTTTGGCCGTGCTTGGCCTTTTTATGTAGCTGGCACCCGGAAATAATTGCTTATTGCTAACTTATGAGTATGACAATAAATGTAGGAATTGGATTAGTAGGGAACGGCGAAAAGAGGTTTTTGTTACGTTGGCATCACGGAAGGTGATAGCTGAGTTTGGGCCAGTGGGTCAGTAATTCAGTAATTGTTTATTGATAATGGGCTGGTCATTGGGGTCGAAGCGTAGTGCTTCGTTGACAGTTTGAGACAAAGAAGGTTTTGCTAGGTTGGCATCACGGAAGGTGATAGCCGAGTTTTGGGCCAGTGGGTCGGAAATTGTTCTTTGATAGCTTATGACTATGGTGTCGATTATGAAATGTCCCAAGAGGTGGGGTGGTTTTAAAATTGTTGTGTGGACATAAATGTGTAGAGTGGTTTATTAATTAAAATTGTCGTGTGGACATAAATGTGTAGAGTGGTTTTTTTTAATTACGAGATGTCGCTTCGGGTGCTGACGCACCGCTACTTGGGGCATACCGTGGTTAGAGCCATGGGGCGCCAGCTCTGTGTAGAGCAGTTTCTTACTGGACACCCGCCAAAGTGGATGTGCTGCCTCTCCGCCGTTTGTGGCGAACCATGGGTAGACCTATGGTTCGTTACACGTTCTTCTTGCAGGTTCGACAGCATCTCCTCTTGAAGGATCCTCAGAAGCTCAGCACTGGAGTTGTTTCTCATACGTACACCAAACATGTCTTCGAACGGCGTGTATCTAGTTGATGCATGTATGTGAGAGTTTATGGCCTGTTGCACCTGCGATGTGTATTTATACCATTTTGCTGGTTCCGCTGCTGACATTTTTGAGAGTACTGAAATGATAACCCTGTTAACCCGTTCAATCTGTCCGTTACCCCTTGGTACGCCAGCTGTTGTTTCGACGTGATCAATATTGTTCGTTGTGCAAAATTCCTTGAATGAATGCGATGTGAACGCCGCTCCCTTATCGCTGATAATTCTCTGCGGGCTGCCAAATATTGAAACCCATGATTCCAGGTGTTTGATAGCTTATTCCGCATTTGTCGACTTTGTAGGGAATAGCCAAGTATATTTTGAAAAACCATCTACGACAGCAAATATATACTTGTAGTTCTTCGATGTATTGTCCAATGAACCCAAATGATCCACATGCAACGTTGAGAGGGGTGTGTCGCCTTTGTCGATAGCGTGCAAATAATCCTCTTGTTTCCCCAATTTCTGATTATGGGTGATACACTCGATACAATTGGAAATTACCTGCTTAGTTTTCTTCTCCAAGTGTGGTATATGAAAGTCCTGCTGAATTGTGTGAATTGTTTTCTGCGCTCCCATGTGGCCAAAATTGTGTAAGTTTGTTATTATCTCCTTTTCCATACATTTTGGTACTGCCAACAGATCTTCTCCCTTTACCTGCTTAAAGATAAGGTTATTTCTGAGAACATAATCTGCATAGGGTCTCTGCTTTAGAATTTCGCTAACTGCCATTAAGTGTTCATCACTCTGTTGTGCTCTTTTGATCCGTGCATTAACTTCGGAAGTCACGATCATCACCGGAAAACGACTCAGGCTGTCAACATGCTGCATTCTGCTTCCAGCACGATGCTCTGCTTTAAAGGTGAAATCTTGCAAGTACATCAACCACGGCGTTACTTCTCGGGAAATATCCCTTTTGGAGATCGTTTGTTTAAAAGCCGCACAATCTGTTACCAAGTCGAACTCTATTCCTAACAGGTAATGGCGGAGTCTCTTTGTTGCTAGGTATGCTGCCTTTACCTCAAGTACATAGCTGGTAAGTTTTTCCTCTTGTGGTGTTGTTTTCTTACTCCAGTAGAAAACGGGGTGCCATTTACCATCGTGCTGCTGCAGCAATGTTCCACCAAAGCCATGTTTTGATGCATCTACATGCAACTGTGTTTTGGCGCTTTGACTCCAAATCTTCAACACTGGCACTTCTATTAGTGCTGCTTTTAGTTGTTCTACTCCTTGTTTTTGTGCTCCTTCTATCTTAAAAACGGCATCTTTCTTCAGCAGTTCCGTTAATGGCTTGGCAATAAAAGCGTAGTCTTTTACGAATTTGCGAAAATAGCCATTAAGTCCAAGAAACGCCTGAAACGTCGTGGTTCTAGCTGACGAAACGCGCAGTGGAGGACAGGCGTCATAATGGACCTTCGAGTAGCCAAGGACGGGATTGCCCGCTAACTCTAACTGCTAACTCGGCCAATTGTTAAGCTGGCCAAGTTAGACTTGAAGACAACAAATCAACATGCCGACCAAGACGTAACCAGAATTTTGGCAAACATCACGAAAAACGACGAAGTTTGCGAAGGGGGGAATGTTACGGCATGAACCTAAATGGCAGCGCACAAAACATTTGCGCCTAACAGCACCGAAACCAACATAAGCCGAACAAAGGGTTAAGCCGGGCGAATAGCGTAAAAGAGGTTAGGATCGAAAGGTTAAGCAGGGCGAATGGCAGAAAACGAGCGGAGAAGAAAAAGAGAAAAAGGCGTGGAAAAAAGCAGCTAAGGTTAAATGAAAAAGCGGTACAAGTTTTTTAGCTCCTCTGTATAGAAAATTCATTATCATTTATAAACTTAAATATTCATAATTATCCACCCGAAACACCTGTGAATAAAGAACATTGAACTGAACGATCGACTACAAGAGACTCATTAAACGTACGGCCCAGATTTGGAGACATTGCCCGGCGAGGCAATAGGTAGGTTCTCTGGGATTTTCCAATCAGTTACATTATCTGACTGGTCAGGGGATAACCTGAAATTAATTTCAGGATCCAAAAATCAAAGGAGAACTCACTACCATTTATGCGCGACTTCACCACAGTGTGTATTTTATTCTTTACTTGAGAATTGGATTCACCAGTACCAAGCAAGGTAATACACGACTCCTCTCTACGGATCTGTAAGCGGTGGGCGAGGTCTTCCGTGATGAAGTTTGTTTGGGATCCGGAGTCAAGGAGAGCTCTGGCCAAAATGTGTTCACCTATTTTTGTTCTGACACTTACGATCGACGTAGCCAAAATCACCCTGTCCAACGAAGTCGCATGCAGAGCATGAGAGGTGGAACTCGACATTTGGCGACCTTGCATCTTACAACAGTGTGACCCCTTTTGCAGACAATTTATACATAAGGACGCAGACTTTGTGAACTCGAACCTTTGCATAACCGAGAGACGTGAAAATGGCGTGCAGTTGGCCACTACATGGTCTCCCGAATTGCAATAGCTACATGTTCGCTGAGCTCTACTGTTGGGGGGAGTGGAAGAACCAGCAAATGAACTGCGATTGTGCGACTTGCTTGGCATGACTTTTTTTTGCCTTGGCTTTGTCGACTCTTCCGCAGACAAATGCTGTTATCGACGATTTAAAACTTTTTCAAAGTCGGACCAAAGTGCCAATTTTTCGAAGTCAAGCTGTTCTTCCCACTTCTGTCTAGTCACTGGGTCGACTCTGTTCAACACGAGATGAATGAGCATTGCATTCGAAATCTTCGTATCGTCTCCTACCGATAATAATGAACCATAGATCGATGGCACTGTATCGATGAGGCTTCTTAGGGACGATGCGGACTGTTGCGAGATTTTTGGCAGATTAAACAGTGCGGAGATTTGGTTCGAGAATATTATACATTCGTTGTCATATACTCGCTTTAGGCTGTCCATGGCCTTTGCATAATTGGCCTCGGTGACTTGGAACGCCTTTATTGTTCCTAATGCTTCATTCAATAGGCACGAAATTAAATGATTAAATTTTTCGATCACCGGTATACTCTCATAATTATGAACCAGAGTCTCAACGAGAAGGAACGTGTAAGTCGCTTCTGGAGACGCGACTCTACTTATACCCGTACTCAGTCATCATATACATTTTTAAAAATGATTTTTTTAAATTTTAGAAAAAAAAAATTTTACACTTTACATTTTTTTGCTACATCTGTTATCTACAATGTATGTAAGATAATTTTATATTATCAGTGTTTTATTGAGTATTGTACACAAGTAGGATATATGAATGTATAATGTTTAAAGGTTTTGATTATATGTAATTAACAGAACTGCTGATTTTGACGACTTTAGAAACAACTTATTCAACTTTACTTTCTGACATCTGCCGACCAACTCTACTACTGACATACCAACGACGACGACTTTGAGATGGACCAATCCTTGGTGGTGGGCGATCAGAGTGAGGACTATCGACTCACGCCAATACTACCACTTTAAATTCGGCCATCCTGCAAAACATCTGTCCCAGATGTCTCCTCCTCTTCACTCTGCTCTTCATTTTCTTCCTCGCACTAAGCATAGCGCTACAGCTTCATAAAGTCAGCGCTTGTAGAGGTCTGTAGTACACCCTGTCCGTGATGCCCCTTTCTCTTCTTGTCGTGACTCTCCTTGTAAGCAGCTTGGTCTTTTTCGATTTGGCGCCTGGTTTCTTGCCAAATTTCCTTACGTTCTTCTTGCAGGTTCGACAGCATCTCCTCTTGAAGGATCCTCAGAAGCTCAGCACTGGAGTTGTTTCTCATACGTACACCAAACATGTCTTCGAACGGCGTGTATCTAGTTGATGCATGTATGTGAGAGTTTATGGCCTGTTGCACCTGCGATGTGTATTTATACCATTTTGCTGGTTCCGCTGCTGACATTTTTGAGAGTACTGAAATGATAACCCTGTTAACCCGTTCAATCTGTCCGTTACCCCTTGGTACGCCAGCTGTTGTTTCGACGTGATCAATATTGTTCGTTGTGCAAAATTCCTTGAATGAATGCGATGTGAACGCCGCTCCCTTATCGCTGATAATTCTCTGCGGGCTGCCAAATATTGAAACCCATGATTCCAGGTATTTGATAGCTTATTCCGCATTTGTCGACTTTGTAGGGAATAGCCAAGTATATTTTGAAAAACCATCTACGACAGCAAATATATACTTGTAGTTCTTCGATGTATTGTCCAATGAACCCAAATGATCCACATGCAACGTTGAGAGGGGTGTGTCGCCTTTGTCGATAGCGTGCAAATAATCCTCTTGTTTCCCCAATTTCTGATTATGGGTGATACACTCGATACAATTGGAAATTACCTGCTTAGTTTTCTTCTCCAAGTGTGGTATATGAAAGTCCTGCTGAATTGTGTGAATTGTTTTCTGCGCTCCCATGTGGCCAAAATTGTGTAAGTTTGTTATTATCTCCTTTTCCATACATTTTGGTACTGCCAACAGATCTTCTCCCTTTACCTGCTTAAAGATAAGGTTATTTCTGAGAACATAATCTGCATAGGGTCTCTGCTTTAGAATTTCGCTAACTGCCATTAAGTGTTCATCACTCTGTTGTGCTCTTTTGATCCGTGCATTAACTTCGGAAGTCACGATCATCACCGGAAAACGACTCAGGCTGTCAACATGCTGCATTCTGCTTCCAGCACGATGCTCTGCTTTAAAGGTGAAATCTTGCAAGTACATCAACCACGGCGTTACTTCTCGGGAAATATCCCTTTTGGAGATCGTTTGTTTAAAAGCCGCACAATCTGTTACCAAGTCGAACTCTATTCCTAACAGGTAATGGCGGAGTCTCTTTGTTGCTAGGTATGCTGCCTTTACCTCAAGTACATAGCTGGTAAGTTTTTCCTCTTGTGGTGTTGTTTTCTTACTCCAGTAGAAAACGGGGTGCCATTTACCATCGTGCTGCTGCAGCAATGTTCCACCAAAGCCATGTTTTGATGCATCTACATGCAACTGTGTTTTGGCGCTTTGACTCCAAATCTTCAACACTGGCACTTCTATTAGTGCTGCTTTTAGTTGTTCTACTCCTTGTTTTTGTGCTCCTTCTATCTTAAAAACGGCATCTTTCTTCAGCAGTTCCGTTAATGGCTTGGCAATAAAAGCGTAGTCTTTTACGAATTTGCGAAAATAGCCATTAAGTCCAAGAAACGCCTGAAACGTCGTGGTTCTAGCTGACGAAACGCGCAGTGGAGGACAGGCGTCATAATGGACCTTCGAGTAGCCAAGGACGGGATTGCCCGCTAACTCTAACTGCTAACTCGGCCAATTGTTAAGCTGGCCAAGTTAGACTTGAAGACAACAAATCAACATGCCGACCAAGACGTAACCAGAATTTTGGCAAACATCACGAAAAACGACGAAGTTTGCGAAGGGGGGAATGTTACGGCATGAACCTAAATGGCAGCGCACAAAACATTTGCGCCTAACAGCACCGAAACCAACATAAGCCGAACAAAGGGTTAAGCCGGGCGAATAGCGTAAAAGAGGTTAGGATCGAAAGGTTAAGCAGGGCGAATGGCAGAAAACGAGCGGAGAAGAAAAAGAGAAAAAGGCGTGGAAAAAAGCAGCTAAGGTTAAATGAAAAAGCGGTACAAGTTTTTTAGCTCCTCTGTATTGAAAATTCATTATCATTTATAAACTTAAATATTCATAATTATCCACCCGAAACACCTGTGAATAAAGAACATTGAACTGAACGATCGACTACAAGAGACTCATTAAACGTACGGCCCAGATTTGGAGACATTGCCCGGCGAGGCAATAGGTAGGTTCTCTGGGATTTTCCAATCAGTTACATTATCTGACTGGTCAGGGGATAACCTGAAATTAATTTCAGGATCCAAAAATCAAAGGAGAACTCACTACCATTTATGCGCGACTTCACCACAGTGTGTATTTTATTCTTTACTTGAGAATTGGATTCACCAGTACCAAGCAAGGTAATACACGACTCCTCTCTACGGATCTGTAAGCGGTGGGCGAGGTCTTCCGTGATGAAGTTTGTTTGGGATCCGGAGTCAAGGAGAGCTCTGGCCAAAATGTGTTCACCTATTTTTGTTCTGACACTTACGATCGACGTAGCCAAAATCACCCTGTCCAACGAAGTCGCATGCAGAGCATGAGAGGTGGAACTCGACATTTGGCGACCTTGCATCTTACAACAGTGTGACCCCTTTTGCAGACAATTTATACATAAGGACGCAGACTTTGTGAACTCGAACCTTTGCATAACCGAGAGACGTGAAAATGGCGTGCAGTTGGCCACTACATGGTCTCCCGAATTGCAATAGCTACATGTTCGCTGAGCTCTACTGTTGGGGGGAGTGGAAGAACCAGCAAATGAACTGCGATTGTGCGACTTGCTTGGCATGACTTTTTTTTGCCTTGGCTTTGTCGACTCTTCCGCAGACAAATGCTGTTATCGACGATTTAAAACTTTTTCAAAGTCGGACCAAAGTGCCAATTTTTCGAAGTCAAGCTGTTCTTCCCACTTCTGTCTAGTCACTGGGTCGACTCTGTTCAACACGAGATGAATGAGCATTGCATTCGAAATCTTCGTATCGTCTCCTACCGATAATAATGAACCATAGATCGATGGCACTGTATCGATGAGGCTTCTTAGGGACGATGCGGACTGTTGCGAGATTTTTGGCAGATTAAACAGTGCGGAGATTTGGTTCGAGAATATTATACATTCGTTGTCATATACTCGCTTTAGGCTGTCCATGGCCTTTGCATAATTGGCCTCGGTGACTTGGAACGCCTTTATTGTTCCTAATGCTTCATTCAATAGGCACGAAATTAAATGATTAAATTTTTCGATCACCGGTATACTCTCATAATTATGAACCAGAGTCTCAACGAGAAGGAACGTGTAAGTCGCTTCTGGAGACGCGACTCTACTTATACCCGTACTCAGTCATCATATACATTTTAAAAAATGATTTTTTTAAATTTAAAAAAAAAAATTTATACTTTTTATTTTTTTTTTATTTTCTTTATTATAATTTATGTAAGATAATTTTATATTATCAGTGTTTTATTGAGTATTGTACACAAGTAGGATATATGAATGTATAATGTTTAAAGGTTTTGATTATATGTAATTAACAGAACTGCTGATTTTGACGACTTTAGAAACAACTTATTCAACTTTACTTTCTGACATCTGCCGACCAACTCAACTACTGACATACCAACGACGACGACTTTGAGATGGACCAATCCTTGGTGGTGGGCGATCAGAGTGAGGACTATCGACTCACGCCAATACTACCACTTTACATTCGGCCATCCTGCAAAACATCTGTCCCAGATGTCTCCTCCTCTTCACTCTGCTCTTCATTTTCTTCCTCGCAGTAAGCATAGTGCCACAGCTTCATAAAGTCAGCGCTTGTAGAGGTCTGTAGTACACCCTCAAATTCAGCTGCCTTCTTAACATCATATCTGCCGTTCCGTTTCACTCGAATGACTTCATACGGGCCGATATATTTGTTGGATAACTTCCTTCCAGTTATAAACTGCGTCACCTTAATGGCTACTAGGTCGCCTAGCTGATAACCATGATGCCCCTTTCTCTTCTTGTCGTGACTCTCCTTGTAAGCAGCTTGGGCTTTTTCGATTTGGCGCCTGGTTTCTTGCCAAATTTCCTTACGTTCTTCTTGCAGGTTCGACAGCATCTCCTCTTGAAGGATCCTCAGAAGCTCAGCACTGGAGTTGTTTCTCATACGTACACCAAACATGACTTCGAACGGCGTGTATCTAGTTGATGCATGTATGTGAGAGTTTATGGCCTGTTGCACCTGCGATGTGTATTTATACCATTTTGCTGGTTCCGCTGCTGACATTTTTGAGAGTACTGAAATGATAACCCTGTTAACCCGTTCAATCTGTCCGTTACCCCTTGGTACGCCAGCTGTTGTTTCGACGTGATCAATATTGTTCGTTGCGCAAAATTCCTTGAATGAATGCGATGTGAACGCCGCTCCCTTATCGCTGATAATTCTCTGCGGGCTGCCAAATATTGAAACCCATGATTCCAGGTGTTTGATAGCTTCTTCCGCATTTGTCGACTTTGTAGGAAATAGCCAAGTATATTTTGAAAAACCATCTACGACAGCAAATATATACTTGTAGTTCTTCGATGTATTGTCCAATGAACCCAAATGATCCACATGCAACGTTGAGAGGGGTGTGTCGCCTTTGTCGATAGCGTGCAAATAATCCTCTTGTTTCCCCAATTTCTGATTATGGGTGATACACTCGATACAATTGGAAATTACCTGCTTAGTTTTCTTCTCCAAGTGTGGTATATGAAAGTCCTGCTGAATTGCGTGCATTGTTTTCTGCGCTCCCATGTGGCCAAAATTGTGTGAGTTTGTTATCTCCTTTTCCATACATTTTGGTACTGCCAACAGATCTTGGCCCTTTACCTGCTTAAAGATAAGGTTATTTCTGAGAACATAATCTGCATAGGGTCTCTGCTTTAGAATTTCGCTAACTGCCATTAAGTGTTCATCACTCTGTTGTGCTCTTTTGATCCGTGCATTAACTTCGGAAGTCACGATCATCACCGGAAAACGACTCAGGCTGTCAACATGCTGCATTCTGCTTCCAGCACGATGCTCTGCTTTAAAGGTGAAATCTTGCAAGTACATCAACCACGGCGTTACTTCTCGGGGAATATCTCTTTTGGAGATCGTTTGTTTAAAAGCCGCACAATCTGTTACCAAGTCGAACTCTATTCCTAACAGGTAATGGCGGAGTCTCTTTGTTGCTAGGTATGCTGCCTTTACCTCAAGTACATAGCTGGTAAGTTTTTCCTCTTGTGGTGTTGTTTTCTTACTCCAGTAGAAAACGGGGTGCCATTTACCATCGTGCTGCTGCAGCAATGTTCCACCAAAGCCATGTTTTGATGCATCCACATGCAACTGTGTTTTGGCGCTTTGACTCCAAATCTTCAACACTGGCTCTTCTATTAGTGCTGCTTTTAGTTGTTCTACTGCTTGTTTTTGTGCTCCTTCTATCTTAAAAACGGCATCTTTCTTCAGCAGTTCCGTTAATGGCTTGGCAATAAAAGCGTAGTCTTTTACGAATTTGCGAAAATAGCCAGTAAGTCCAAGAAACGCCTGAATACCTCTGATATTAATTGGCATCGGAAATTTTTTTACAGTTTTTACCTTTTCTTTCCCAGGCCATATCTTCCCATTTTCTATCTCGTAACCAAGGAAAGTGATACGCTCCTTCAAAAAGTGACATTTTGACCATTTTATGTCGAGTCCATACTGCTGCGCCTGTTTCAATACGCGCTGGATGTTGCTTAGACACTCTTCGGCTGTTCGCCCAAAAACAACTATGTCGTCGATATACATTTCCATAATACCTTCATTTATCAGCTGTTGGAAAATATATGTGACAAACCTTACGAATACTGCAGGCGAATTACAATAGCCAAATGGAGCTCTATTAAATTCGAACAGTCCCTCTTTTGTCACGAAAGCTGTATATTTGCGGCTGGGCTCATCGATTTCGACATGAAAAAATCCATTCCTCAAGTCGAAGACAGAAAAATATTTCGCGCTTTGCATCTTATCGAGAACTTCGTCTATAAGCGGGACCGGAAATCGATCTTTCAGTACCATCGTATTTAAGACACGGTAGTCTATGCATAGCCTCAACGTTTTATCTTTCTTTTTGGTTAAAACAACTTTACTCGCCACGTCAGAGTAGGATTCTCGTATAATGCCCTGTTCCAACCATTCCTCTACTTGGTTGCGAATTATCTCTCTCTCTGCTGCTGCATATCGACTTGGTTGCTCTCTGAATGCCATATTATTCTTACAATTAGGGATAATTGTCATCTTTATAGGACAGGTTAGCTCAACTTTAGACGGCTTGTAATTATCAATTAACTGCTTGACTGCTGCTTGGTATTTTTGAGGAACGTCTAATTCCATGTCCTGACTTACCACATTGAAAACATTATGATCAGCCTCTGCCTCAACGACGCTATCTCCTTCTGTAAAAGCATACTTTCCATTTTCCAAAACAACAATACATTTTTTGAGAAAGTCGTAGCCAATAATTATGTTGAGATGAGAAATTTATGTTCCGTACGAATTCCATCAACCAGCACTTGCACATCTAACGCACCCAGCACAGATGTGACAATGTTTCCTAGGCCGTACAATTTAGCAAAACTTTTCTGCAGTGGATATTCAGCAAATTTCTCCTTGTATATTTTCATTCGCATAAGAGACACGTCAGCTCCTGTATCGACTAGACATGACACTGTTTTATTATTGATGAACAGCACCTTTTCCCTTGTCTCGCTGATTATATTGACGCTTGGTTTTAAGCCCAGACAATCACGGGATGTATGTCCACTGCCGTTGCATTTAAAGCACTTAGTATCTTCCTTGCATTCGGCTCTCATATGTTGCGTTGATCCACAGTTCAAACAATGCCTTTGATTCTGGTCAAATCGTTTTCCCAGAGTTCCTGCTTTACCGACGTCATACTTTTTCGCTGCTTGTTTGCGGTCCACTGCTGATTTTGTCATAATTTCGATTGTTTCGAATCGGCTTCGTAGTTCCTTGAATGTTGAAGCACTGTATAAGGGATATTTTAGATCGTCACGCAGCTTTACTCCCTCGGCTATATAACGGATCACCCACTCATCATCTACACATCCAAGAGCAGCTATCTTTCTCATATTTAAGACGTATTCGTGAAAATTCTCGTTTTCGTGTTTCTTTCGTTCGCTTAGCTGCTTATGTACCTCAGCGCTGGTCAGGGTCTTGTCAAATTCATCCAACAGCAATCCAATCAACGTATGATAATCCGACACAGTGGTGGTCTCCAGGAATAACTTTGCTGTTCCCTTAATTTTTATACGAGCGTTCACATATTTCTGCTTGTCAGTCAATTCGTAGGCGTCGGCATTTTCATCAAAACATTTTATCCACTGCTTAATTGGAATTGACACTCCATCAAACTCAGGAACAACCTTAGAAAAGCTCTCGATTGGGATATTATTTTTACTGGAATCGTTTTGTGTAATTTTTGTTGCCAGCAGTTTGAGCACCTCACTCAATTCGTTGTTGTTGCTCATCTCCGCGCTGATATTTGTGTATTTTGCGTCGTGGTGGATCGTGACTTCTGTTGGTGCGCCACGAAGCCCAACATGTTGTTCGCTCTCTGTTTTTTCTTCTGGTTCTTCTATTTCGTCAAATGGGACAAAAAAAGTTTTGTTTATGTCCATTTTGACAGCTTCTCCTGTTTTCGCTTCTGGTGTCTTCTCTTCGTCCGTTTTTACTCTTCCTTCATCAGCCTTTATTCTTTCTTTATTCTGCTGTCCTCTTTGTTGCTTATCATTTGGTCCGCTTTGCTTTTTGTTCTTTTTAGCTGAACGCATCATCATTATCGTTGTGTGCGTAATCACATGTATACTTTCGTAGGTTGAGCCCCCATGTAAGATAATTTTATATTATCAGTGTTTTATTGAGTATTGTACACAAGTAGGATATATGAATGTATAATGTTTAAAGGTTTTGATTATATGTAATTAACAGAACTGCTAATTTTGACGACTTTAGAAACAACTTATTCAACTTTACTTTCTGACATCTGCCGACCAACTCAACTACTGACATACCAACGACGACGACTTTGAGATGGACCAATCCTTGGTGGTGGGCGATCAGAGTGAGGACTATCGACTCACGCCAATACTACCACTTTACATCTAACATGTAGATTATAGATGTACCATTCATATTCTACATCTCTTCCGCTAGGGGTTACTCGCGCACTGAACGAGGCAGAGTGTGCGAGCGAGAAGGAGATAGAGTATCGTTTCTCTTGCGGGAGGGGGCGGGGGAAGCAACTGAAAATTAATTTATTCTTTGTGGCTATAATTATAATCCGATCTGATTCAGATTCGGCAATCTGGTAGATATGGGCATTCTCTACAATACTGCGTTTTTGGTTTTATCGTATCTTGAAAATTGTGCCTGCCACAGATTTTCGTTCTTTGCGGGGATGGAAGGGGGCGGGGCGAAATTTTGAAATACACTTGTAGCAGTGTGGTTTCACATGAGTCTGGAAACCAAATTTGGTTGCCCTAGCTCTTATAGTCTCTGAGATCCAGTCGCTCATGAAGACGGCCGGACGGACAGAAGGACAGACGGACGGACATGGCTTAATCGACTCGGCTATTGATGCTGATCAAGAATATATATACTTTATGGGGTCGGAAACGTTTCCTTCTCTGCGTTGCACACATCCACTTTTACCACAAATCTAATATACCCCTTAACTCTTTTTTGAGTACGGGTATAAAAAGGCTAATCAAATTTTTAAACTCCGAATATTTACCAATAAATTTTGGTGGTGCCAATTTCGGAAGTCCAGCACGAGTTGGGGCCGTAGAAGCTGATACCGAGGGCGGCGTATCGCTTGTTAGCTTCAAGGCATCGATAAGCGACATTATCTTTGCCTTGGTTACAATGGCCATTTCTTCCAGCTCGGCTCCAAATTCATCTTTGCTATCAATTTCTTCTATTTGCTCCTGCAATAGGTTGGCCTTGTTAATAGCAGAATTCAGAACATCGAGTCTGAATAGTAGCTCAGGCAATTGCTGTTTCGTCATGTCATCGTCGTGGTCAATGTTTAATGTTGAGATTATTTCGAATTGTTAGAAGTCTAGTGTAAGTAGGTTAGGGCAAGGCGGGAGCGCAATAAAAGCTCGCTCTTTCGCTCAAGGCGAATTCGCCCCGCTTTGCCACCGTAGGTTAGCTAGGCTTAGAACGAAATGTATGAAGTTTTTTTGAGAATATAATCGTAAAATTGGAAGTCGATCGAACGCACACAGAATTTTCGTCCCGCTCTTTTAATAAACTTTACGCCACCCACAGTCTTTCAGTTCTCGTTATTAAAAAAACTATTCTAATTTTTCATGGCGCCCCCGGGTGGACGATAAAGAAAAAATTAAAAGGCAACAAATAATAGTGACAGTGACACAGTGATAGCACAAATAGTGTAACAAAAATACATACATACAGACAGTTATAAATAATATAACTAATTAATTCTATATTATAGAAAAAAAGTGTATTGTATCGTTGCCCGCGTCGTGTTGTGTATCCAATAACTTCCCAAAACCATCGTGTCGGCCGCGCAATACCCTCACCCGCTTGTTGCTGATCGTTGCTGCTACCCTGCTCGTTCACCGTTGCTGCTACCCTGCTGGTTACCTGCCGCTTCACCAGACGATAGCACGGACTGCAAGAGGAAAGTGGCAGCTGGACTTAAAGATCCGAACGCAGAGCCTGAGGTTTTTGTTCGGCTAGAGCCGAAGACATACATAAATACATATATAAATTGTCTTGTGGTGGAAAAATTTCACCTCGCTTTTAATTCTTGGCACAGTCGTATGATATAGTAGAGTTTGATTTGCATGCATTTAATTTATTAGTGCACATACATACATATATAATACCATATAACACATATGTACAAAAACCATACCATACGTGTAGTGGGCAGTTGTGACTCTCAGACTGTAGTGGACAGTTGTGACTCCCAGACCAACATCGAACGTATCGAGAGCGTTGTCTTTTCTCTTCGGGTTACAATTAAGAGAGGAGAGTAATTATGGCAGAGTAACTAGTTAAAGCTTTAATTGAAAAGTTTAGGTTTGGGCATAGCCAAGCAGTGTGGATCGGCCGAATTTAGGTATGCCAAAAGCTTTGTTCAGAATCGTATGATTACTCCGTTAGTCGTAGTAGCTCTGCGTAAGCTTTGCCTAGTATCGTACGATTACTCCGTTGTTTGTGGAAGGTAAAGTTCTGACAGTCCCAGTTAGAGCTAATGTTAGTAGCGAAGGGTTTTAGATGAATCATAACCAAAGCGAAGCTGCAGTGGATCAGTAGTATCTTTCAACATAGTAATATCGGAGTGAATCTGTGCAAGCTAATCCTAATAAGACACGTGCAAAGGCGGTCATAGTTCTAGTGACCAGAATCGGTTCGTTGTGTGTGAAGGAAGATAAAAGGTAGTTAAATGTTTCATGAGTGAAACCGTTCTAAGCGTTTCGTGTCTTAGGGTTGGAAATCCAACTAATTTTCTCCATAGTGAGTGATACCCGACACATCAAAAAGAAACGGGAGCAGCAAAGTACATCGACCGTTCTGGTAGCGTTGGGAGAGACCTCGGATCTCCCCAGGAACTCCAGGAACCTTACATATCATCGTCAACGAAATAAACCAACGAAAACGACCCAAAGAAGAAAAATTACTTAAGTGAAGATATAAAGATATAAAGTAGGAGAGGAGATTGGGTAAAACTAATAGAACGATGTACATGTGAATTTGAAGAAATCCATAAGCCACCCTCGTCACCCTACTCTTTTGTGTATTAAGCGTGCAGCCAAAGCTTTCAGCGGAAGGTTCTCCACGACAGTCATAGTACTTCTCAAACCGTGCAAATAGACGATGTTGCCGTGCAGACCAATATTGTAAATGGAAGAGCCATGAGATAATATAAAACTGTATATCTCGATTTTTAGACAGTACATTCTTTTCTCAATTAGTAGTAATTTTTTTTTTTTTTTTTTTTTTTGTCTGGACGTTGATATGCAATGACTGCACCATCAAGTGGCCCATGCGACACCAAGCCGAAGCCTGTTACGCGCGGAACCCAGGCAGAAACGCAGCCCTCCTCCCGCCCAACCGACCGAGGGGCGCTGCCGCATGACGCGCGACGCGTGTTACCGAACCGATCGCGAGCATGCAGGAAATATAGGTGTTAGACTAAAAATTCGAGGAAAATTAGAGCTAAACACAACTCAAAGAGCAAACAAACATGCAAAGATAGCTAAGAAATATAACTAATTACGGGAAAGGTATGTTAGTATTAGTGATTTAAGAAGAGGAAGGGAATTAGTAGTTGATATTATGTGGTAGAGGGAATTAAAGTCCGAGCAAAGTACCCTAAATGGTTCATGCAAGGAATAATTCGATCTACAAAGCGGAAGGAACAAAGGAATGAAGGAATAGGAATCGTAAAGTTTATGCGGCTCAGCAAGTCAGGGCTATCTACGTCACCCTTGATCAGGTTGTGCATAAAAATCACACCAAGCATTTTTCTACGACTAACTAAGGTTGGAAGGTTTATTAAAAGCAATCTACGAGGATAAGATGGCAGTCTCACACCTGCATCCCAGTTAAGGCCACGCAGAGCAAAAAGTAAAAAGTTTTTCTGGACTGATTCTATACGGTCCTGGTGTACTTTGTACTGGGGGCACCATACACAAGAGCCGTACTCTAAAATCGGACGAACAAGCGAGATGTAGATGTAGATGTAGTCTTCGTTATATAGGGGTCGTCAAATTCCTTTGACCACCTCTTTATAAACCCAAGCACACCCATGGCCTTATTTACCATGGTAGAAATGTGTTCAGAAAACTTTAACTTTGGGTCTAATTTAACACCAAGATCAAGAGAACCACCGCAGAGGCTATAAGGAGCCAAAAGGGGGCTGGAGCGATGAAATGTCATTACTTTGCATTTCGAGGCATTTAGGTGTAACATATTTGCACAACACCATGATTGAAAGTTATTGAGATCGGATTGCAAACGAGAGTGAAATGAAATGCCCTTATACTGGACACAAAGTTTAACATCATCCGCATACATGAGTACTCGAGAGTTTGTTAATACTGAAGGCAGATCATTAATAAAGAGTGTGAATAGTAGGGGGCCTAGATGGCTGCCCTGTGGTACTCCAGAAGTAACCTTAACAGGTGAAGAGAAGGAGTTTTTAAAGAGGACTCTTTGAGACCTAGAACGAAGGTAGCTAGAAATCCATCTCAAAAGATTAGGTGGAAACCTTAAAAGGTCAAGTTTTTGTGCTAAACGGGAATGGTTTGCAGAATCGAATGCTTTACTAAAATCAGTGTAAATGACATCCGTCTACAAGTCATTGTTTGCTGACATATTGAGAAAAGATAACGAGGATGGATGTGCGGACGTTCTACCCTTACTATTTACGAAGCTGTAAAACTGTTTAGGGTCCTGTGAAAATCGTATCCTGCATCGAGATAGGTAGTTTTTATAGCATTGAGGGTTAAGAACGGAGAAATTTGACCGAGCTATTACATAGTGAGAAAGAGAAGACGGAGAACCAACTTCTCGAAATTTTTTATAAAGTCTTGATTTAAAATTTTTTAGACTGGATAACTCTTTGGTAAACCAAGGAGGCTTTCGAGATCTAACCGGACAAGAAAGTGGGACACAAGAATCAAAAAATGTGTCAAGTACATTGTAAAAAATGTTTGTGCCTTTCATAACGTCAGTGCACAAATACAGAGCGGACCAATCAAAATCCCTAATAAGGTTATTAAGCTTCGTAAACTCGGCTTTACGAAAGCAGCGGACACGTTCAGATAGCCTACCCATTCGATCCAATACAGTAGGGCCAATATCGACTGACACTTCGAATGTAGGATGGTAGGAGTCTTCAGGTATACTGAGCGGAAGGGCTCGGGTTAACAACGCTATGGTCGGATCCGAGACAAAGCACAGATCAAGCAATCGACCCAAGGAGTTTTTCACATGGTTGACTTGAGACAGGGATAGGTCTAGCAAGCCGTCGATAAAGTCATGTCGTGACATGGGCACAAGGTTATTAGACTCGTTTACCGAAGACCAAACAGTACCTGGCAAATTGAAATCACCAAGTACTATCATATGGTCTTTATCTGATAGCGAGGAAGAAACCGTTTTTAAAGCGGACAGGTGATGCTCGTATATTAAGTTATCCGAGGAAGGTGGAATATACGAGCAAGTAATGAAGATGGAAAAGCCTGGGAGACTCAGTTTTACGCACAGGAATTCCAGGTCTTGTTGAACCTGGACCATGAAATGTTCCGACGTTAAGTTTGAGTCCACTGCAATAAGGACCCCACCTCCCCGTCGAGACAAACGGTCATTTCTAAAAATTGTGTACCGACCTGCCAAAACTTCGGAACTAAGGATGTCCGGCTTTAACCAGGTCTCGGTGAACACAATAACGTGGGATGAGAATGCGAGACTCTCAAGGAAAAGAGTGCTGAGCTTACTACGCAAGCCTCTAGCATTCTGGTAGGTAACTACAAGAGAGGAAGTTAGTTTTTTGGATGGGTGGAAGTAGAGTTGGAAGATGAGGATGGAGATGGAGCCCTGGTCTGAATGCTAGGAAGAGTAATGGGGGGGCCTATTCTTTTTCTTAGCCTTAAACTCGTTAACCACCAAATGCTCTGGCCAAAACTTTGCGGAACAAATGGTTTCAAATTGAGTTGGGGAGACGCTTATCTTGAAGGAAGATATCTCCGTAAGAAAAGTTAAATTTTTCCACCTTTAAGCCGACTGCTTTTATTTTGCTTTGTATAAAAGCGGTCACATCATGGGACGTGAGGTCAGGGGCTAGCCGCGAGACAAAAACTTGTCGCTTCGGTGGGACTCCTACCAGTGGTTTTGGCACCACAGGCCTAGTACCTGTGATTTCAGTATCCGGTGGTCCTGGACATCTATTAGCTGGTGGAAGCGAAGCTGAGGGGATAGTTAAGGGTGCGGACTCGATGGACACGGACTCTACAGACATTTCTAACTGCATACTCTCCGAAGTGACGCATTCGGCTCCCGAATCTGCATCACCAGCAGCGATCGTTGCCCTTGGAGTAGCAAACGTAATCGACTGCTGCACTAAGGGGGTGGTCGGAGTAAGTTTTTCAGATGCCGGCGGACATGAGGCAGTCGGCACTTGCAAGTCCCGCGGAGTAGACTTCTTGCGCCTCGGAGACTCAGCCAGCAGCTGTAAACTGCTGAACTGAGTGTCCATGGCCAAGAGCCGATCATATTGCTGTTTAAAGCCTACGATCAGCTCTTTGAAGCCACTCCGCGTCTGCCTCATGAACGAACGCATGTCGTTTTCCACAGCACGGCATTCCTCACAACTATAATGCAGGCCGTTTTTTTGTGAAATGGCGTCTCCTACACGGCCCGAGATCCCTACACATTTTGCGTGCACTACGCTTTCGCAAAGCCAGCAGGGGATATTGGGCTGGTCATGGGTGATCTGCTTCTTGCAGGTTTTTTTGGCACAGACAACAGATTTATGTCTTTTATTTTTTTTACTTTGGAAAAAAAGTTAAAAAAAAATAGCAATCAGACCACTGTGCAGAGCAAATGCTTAGAGCAATGCTTAAAGCGAAATCAATAAAAGATGAGAGAGGAGAGTGGTTGCAGCAACAGCTTATAAGAGAGAGCGTTACTGCACAAAAAGTTACAAGAGCGAGAGCGAAAGAACAGTTATTGAGAGGTAGGTGATAGAGAGAGTGATAGACGGCAGTAACTACGACAAAAGAGCGGCTAAATGTAATGAGAGGGCGTACTTACGAAAAGCAACAACACAAACACACGAATAACCGACGCACAAAATTAATTAAATAAGTTGTGTTTTTAAACAATTATTAGGCATGCACCCGCGGTAAAGGTTGATTTTAGTGTAAATTAGTTAGAAAGTTAAATTATAGATAAAAAACACCGGCTGTTTAAGTTAAACAAAAGGAAAATGCGGAGCGCAAAACAAAAACACGTCTGGTCACTACGAAAGAGAACGAACGATGATCCCTGCTTAAGGATTACATTAGTTCTTTATTATCTAGATATAAAATAAAATAAAACCTATATAAGTAGTTATCTGTAACGCGGATTTAGCCCGAACGAAAGAGAAACGATAGAAAGAAAATCCCTTTTGTAAGTTACAAATCAACGTTGAACGGGTATGAAAAGACTGAAGTATTCATTTGATTTAAATTAGACGGTTTTTTATTAAAGTATGAGTGAGTAAACGAACTTCCTTAAACGAAAGTTTCACCTGATGGTTCATAATGTACACATGTCTTGGAAACTTCTATTTCTATATTTTGGTGTAAATTATCTGAAAAGCGATTCGATTTGTAACCATTCTTTCGACCTTTCATTCTTACGGTAACAATATTATAATTTCTTTTGTATTTTTTTTTTTCTCTGATTTATTCTCTTAATCTTATTAATAATATTCTTTGTCCCGATGTTAGCCATATATATATATATATGTATATGTATGCATAGAACTAATTATAAGATTCTCTTAACCTACTCTTTGTAACATCTCTTCTTATAGTAGCCCTAGCACTAGGTGGTAGGGGCGTCGGCTGTCG
Source organism: Drosophila ambigua (assembly GCA_018150905.1). Taxonomy (NCBI): domain Eukaryota; kingdom Metazoa; phylum Arthropoda; class Insecta; order Diptera; family Drosophilidae; genus Drosophila; species Drosophila ambigua. The sequence goes on from JAECWS010000098.1 coordinate 510,779, forward strand.
AGGCACTGTCGGTCGGGATTCACTGGTTCCGTGCTCTTTCGGTAACTTGGGGGGGGTTCGTTTGACCGCGTCTCGACTCCTACTACATAAACTTAATATAGAATCCCTTGAATCTAAAAGGAGCTAAACTCCGAAAACAACACAATGCATAAACCTACCCTGTCTACAGGGAAATGAGAAAAAGAAAGGCTGTTGTCGATTCGTTCCGAAAGAGGTATGCGCGAGGCCTTGAGGTGGTATTCGACCCGCACTATTCGTTACCCGCCCTTCCATGATTTCCGATATGCGATACTTTTCCGGAAATCCCGTTTTTTTTTCACCCTATCCCATTATGTCCCCATGTCACCAGGAAATTAATATCTTAACCGTCCATATTCATATTCATAAATTTCAGGTTATATTTCTGAACTTAGGCAAAGGCATCCTAACACAAAATGCAAGCAAAACTTAAAAGAACTAAAAAAATTATATACATCCTAATTTAAATAGTAGAAAGAGGAGAGAAAGTGGCTTAAACCATAATAAAAAAATATAAGAAGATATCATATAAAAATTATAAACCTAACGAAAAAATCAACAATATATGGATAGCAGAGTATAAGTAGGTCGGTAAAATTAATTATGACTATTCCATAATAATAAAAAAAATTTATAGAAAATTAATATTATAATGAAAACTACATCATTTTAAGGCATTGGGCAAAGTATATATCCTAAACAAATGTAAAACGAAAAGGTGATTTTAAGCCGCAATTAAAATTCAAAGGAAACTTTCCCTTGTTGGCTAGTGTAGGTTTAATGCATTAGAAGAATGCAACCAATTCGAAAAACAAACAAACACGCAAAACGGAACTACCGACTAAGCCTAACGGAAAGCTATGAGTAAAAGCTTTACGCAGGCATAGCGGCAGCCGAATATCGTAAGCGCAAGCCCGCTTGGCTTAAGAGAATACCCGCACAAAAGGGAAATGGGAAATCGTTTTCTTTTCTTTTGCTCTCACTTACGGCTTACAGTGGTCCCTCGCTGAAAGGCGCCTTTCGCTGAGATTTTCTGTGGAGGCTGTGGAAAAATGTTACGGTTTGCCCATGTCGGGCGGTTATGCAAAAAGGGGGGTATATATATAGAAAGTTTCTTTTCTTTTTAACCAAAAAACAAAAAGTAAAATTTTGAAGATTAACAGCAGCTTTTTTTTTTTTTTTTTTGGGAGGTCTTACTGTACTTAAATAAATGCAAGAAAAGAAGTAAAGAGAGATATAAAAGCTACACTATACTACTCGAAGTTTAATACGGCATCCTCAACGGCTTCATCTGCGCTTGGTGAGGGGGGTGGGGGGCTACTTCCAGCAGCGTGCTCGGGGCAGCGACGGCAACGCTTGGCGGCTGCGCAAAGGTTATGGCCGGTGCAGGTTATGTAACCTCGCAAGGAAAATTCAGCCGTTTCCAATCGGGGTGAAAATTTAATGGCCCACACCAAGGTACGGCGACCTAGCCATAGATAGCGGCGTGACCTGGTGTGGGTGCAAAGACTGATGCGGGACGGGCTGGCAATCACGGCCAAGGCACTAAGGCAAAAAAAAACAAAAACTCTATGAACCTACAATTCTTACTTTTCCTTATAGGGCTTTAAACGTACCGTTCTTGTCTGCTTTCGAACAGGAGAGGATCGTTGGTCGGGTCTTTTCCACCGACGTGGTGTGAAGTGTGGCTGTAGGCGTGGCAGCAGCGTGGCGGCCGCAAAGCCAAGGGAGTTTTCTCCGAACTCTCACACTTTTTGCTTGGTTTTAAGCTTCACTCACAGCACAGCACAGGATTTAAACATGGAAACTTATTTTTCCGGTTACTCCGGACAGTTATGTAACTGTACTTTTTCGGACACGTGGTTAAAATTTTAAGGGTTGTACGGAACGTTTTGACTCTCGAACGGATCCACCGATTAGAATTTTCAAAAGAGCACGACCTGGCCTTTTGAATCGTTTAAATACGATCTAAAGAACTAAACGGACTCCCGTGCTAAAGCTTCGCTTCGATGCGCTGCGCTGCACTGGCTCAAGCTTAGCTTAGCTGTTCTAAGTCCAGAGCTTGCACGCACCCACCCGAAACTATGCTACAAACATAATTGGCATAAATAGGGAAATCAAGGTTATTGCATGCGAGAATTTTGAGCAACATAGCAATAAGCTTTTATTTGTTTTTGCTGCTCAACGGCGACCGTTACACCACCCGATAATATCACACCGTTAGACGGAATATTAGCGGGAATCAGGCTTTAATGTCCTTCGCATGAAATGTTCCTATTTCTCTGCCCTGTACATTTTCCAATAGGTAAAAACAATTACCTAGTTTCTTCCGCACACGGCTCTTCAAAAACTTCGGAGCCAATTTGGCATTAAAGTTTTGCGTAAATTTGCTTAACGCAAAATTACGGTGAAAAACTTCCTGACCTTCTCGGAACGAAACGGGCTTGGCTCGTAAGTTGTATTGAGCAACGTTGCGATCATACGCTTTCTTAATATTGGCCTGAATATCTTTTCGGATTAAAGCTAAATTGTCCGCTCTAGATACCGGCACCACGGGTTCTTCCAACAAGTCTAAATCTTTCAGGAGCTTATAATCAGAGCCATGAGTAATCATATCTAAGCCAAACAGAGCTCGATATGGTGAACAATATAACGACTGATGCAGGGACGATCTCAACGAGCAAGAGATACTTGTGAGATGCTGATCCCAGTAGGTCTGATCCTGTTGAAGATATGATCTCACCGCAGCTAACAAAGAACGATTCACTCGTTCCGCTGCGTTACTCTGGGGAGAGTGTAGCGCTGTGTACATATGTTTGATTCCCAGCTCCGTCAAGAACGCATTGAATTCGATGGCTTTAAACTGCTTTCCATTGTCGCTAACAATGGTTTCAGGAACCCCATATGCATGGAAGATATGCTTTAGCAGATACTCCTGAACTGCTATGGACGTAAACTTCTTCAGCGGATGTAGCCAATGGTATTTGCTGAAGTGATCTAGAACAATTAGCAAACCTACATGTCCATTCTTGCTTCGTGGATAGGGTCCAAGCAAATCTATGTACAACCGTTGAAATGGTCTACCAGTTGGCATGTGGTTTCCCATGGGTGGTCGTAAAGTATAATTAGGAGCTTTGCTTGATTTGCAAACCTCACAACTGCGAATATACTCTCGAACATCTTTAGCTAAGCCGGGCCAAAACAAACTTCTACGAACTTTTTCGATGGTTTTTTCCATGCCTGCATGCGCAGAAGTAGGATCGTCATGAGCTTGTTTAAGAACATCGGCCTTTAATCGCTCAGAGAACCATAATTTCCAAGTCCGCCTTTCTTGTTCCGCATTCCCAGCGGCGTGTTCGGTTCGAATGTACAGAAATGGGTCTGTAACTTTCAAATCCGGCAGCTTAGCGGAATTTTTCTTGAACTGATCCTTTAACTGTAAGTAGCTCTCATCCTGAAATGCATCGGATTTGAGATCTATCACAGGATTCATCTCTAATCCTGATACCTCGAGTTCAGGTAATCGGGACAGAGCATCCGGAACAATGTGGTCTTTTCCTTTTCGGTGCGATATCGAGAATTTAAACTGCTGCAATCTAAAGATCCAGCGAGCTAACCTTCCTGACACATTTTGCTGGCGCATTAGCCACAACAAACTGGAATGATCGGTAACCTCCTCGAATTCTTGAAGTTCCAGATAACAACGGAACTTTTCGATAGCTAAAATAACTGCCAAGCTCTCTCGCTCCGTAACGCTGTAGTTACGTTGCGCACGACTGAGCTTCTTCGACATAAAGGCGATTGGCTTTTCCTGCTGATCCACCAATTGCACGAGCACGGCTCCTATACCAAAATCGCTAGCGTCACAGTGAAGGAAAAATTTTTGTTCGAAGTCAGGGTTTTCGAGCACCGGAGCAGAAGTCAAAGTGGTTTTTAAAGAGTCCATTGCGACTTGCGCTACCGGTGTCCAAATAAACTTCTTTTTATTGGACAATAACTCGGTGATAGGACATGATAGCTCTGAGAAATTTTGGATGAACCGACGGTACCAGCCACACACACCTAGAAAACCTCGAACCTGTTTTAGATTCCTCGGCGGAGGCCAGTTCACAATACACTCTACTTTGGAAGGGTCAGTACAAATACCTCCCTTACTGATGACATATCCCAGATAATTCACACTGGTAACACAAAACTGACTCTTTGCAATGTTCAGGGTCAGGTTTGCTTTCCGAAACTGTTCAGCGAGTCGAACGAGGACTGCAAGGTGGGCAGGAAAATCCTCCGATACAATGCAAAGATCGTCCAAATATCCGAAAACACAATAGCGCAGATCCGGGGGAATGATCTCATCCATCAAACGACACATGGTGGATGGAGCATTACACAGTCCAAAAGGCATAACCTTAAACTGGTATAACGGCCTTCCAGGGACCGTAAAAGCAGTTAATGGCCTTGATTCCTCAGCGAGCTCGATTTGCCAATACGCATCTTTTAGATCGAGCTTGGTTATGATATTGGCTTTAGGCAAGCGAGCAAAAATACCATCAATACTTGGCAAAGGATACGCATCCTTACGGGTGACTTCATTGAGTCGGCGCGCATCGAGACACAGACGGACTTTGTTGGGCTTGAGAACTAATCTCATTGGCGAACTCCAAGCACTAGAGGATGACTCAATCACGCCTAGTTGGAGCATGCGATCTACCTCGGCGTAAAGCAACTTTTCCACAGCTGGGCTGACTGGATAAAAGCGTTGTTTTACCGGGACGGCATGGCCAACATCGATATGATGCTTAAGCAACGCCGTACGTCCTAATCCCTGAGATGCATTGGGAAATAATTGCTTAACAGCCTCGAGTTGTTGTTTTTGCTGTCCAGTTAGAGGATAACCTACGGGGTCTGGTTCGAGTTCTTCATCGTCCTTCGAACTTATCTCGACCGAAGCAATTATATCTGGTGCGAGCGCAAAAGATCTCCAAAAATCGTGACCGAGAATCAGATTTTGCTGCAAGGATGGAATAATGTATAACGACATCGGTTTCTCGCTCGAGCGATACCGCATGTTGACCTTCAACACCCCCAGTATCTTCTGACTTTGGCCATCTGCCGTTTTTGCAGAGGCTTTAATTGGTTTATACTCGGTCAACGAAGAAAAATCTGTCAGAGCCAACGCCGAACCTATGCAGCTAATACTTGCCCCAGTGTCTAAAAGACCCTGTTCAGTTTTACCTAAGAAGGATACTTCGGCATAACTGCGCATATCCGTGGGGTTGCTAATGATAGCGGAAACTAAGAGTCTACGGTTAGTTCTAACATTATTATAATATTTCCTTAAGCGTAAGATTCGTTTAGGAACTTCATGTTCTTCTTCATTGAAGATTCTTTTCCTTATCTCTAAATACTTATTAAGCCGTTCGGGATATGGCAAAAATCTACAGCTAGTATTTCCTACCAATTCCTTCTCTCTTCTTTTATGAGAACAAAAAGCTACATTCTTCCGATTGTCAACTCCAACAACAGGCAGAGTTAATTTTGGTTCTTCGGGGGCATCCGATGGTTGTGGGATGCACCCTTCTGACGGTTTTCCGAAGCTCTACGAATGCAGGTTTGGCACTGCGGCTTATAGACATTCAGGGCTCCACAGCCGTAACAGAAAATACGCCTATCTGCAAGACAATTTTCCCACACATGTCCAAGTTCCTCACAATTCCAACAAGTACGCTTAGCAGTCGAACTTTGAATGGCCTCTATGCTAAGATCCTCGTCCTCTTCCGGATCACTTTCTGAGCGGGATTCCTCCAGACTATAAATGGGACGACGAGATACTATCGGTCTAGGCTTCTCTGATTTCTGCAACTCTTGCACTAAATTTTCATGCATCTGGACTAATCTTCGCAACTGACCGACTGAGCTAATGGTCTGATACAAGATTTTATGACGATTTTCCGGAAGCAAATTCGCTTTTAATATTTCTATTAATTCCTCTTCATCCATTTTAATGCCAAACTTGTCTATTAGACCAGCCACAGCGTCATGAAAAGCAACGAAGGGCTCGCCAACTTTTTGCTTGCGAGATCGAATCAATTCCTTGCTCATAAACTCGGACCGGTAGTCCTTATATTGCTGTCTAAGAGCTGCACAAAATTCTGACCAAACTATGCGATCAACCTGCTTGTGGTATCTCCAATACCAATCGCGCGCTTTGCCGACTAACAAGATGTGCAAATGTTTACAAAGGCCTAAAAAGTCACTCTCCAAAGTTTCATCTGTCAAAACCTTGACTCGGTAAATAAACTCCTCTACCCCTAAGCCTTCCACAGAACCATCAAACGGGACATTCCATTTTTGCATAATGTCTGCCGTCTTTGCCTTTCGCATGCTAGAACTGCTGGCTGTGTATGACACAGGTGTTGGGACATTTGATCTATACGAGTACCCTTCTTGAGGACTAGCTTGAGACTGGACATGTAAGTTGGACATGGCTTTGGCAACAGTGCTCTCGATCATCTGTTGCAGGGTATCCAAGTCAAAACCCTGGCTTTGAGGAGCCGATAGCACATTGTAAGCGGGCCCATGACTAGCGTGGACAGCGACACTTGCCGACGGAGCCTCAGTCTGATTGGAACTATGACTAGCATCCAACCCTGATAAACACACTACCTCAGGACCTGAAGATCGATTTTGAGGGATCTTTGGGACCTGCTTTTTAACTGGTGGCCGAGTTCTTTTCGAACGGGTTGGCCTGGTGGTCCGTTCGACCGGGGCTGATTCTGCAGGCGGGATTTGGCTCAATTGTGGATTGTGGCCGTTTCCCTCTGCTACCGTTCCCGTCTCTGGCTGACGATTTCCCTTCCTTGGAGTCTGCACTAGCTCCAACGCTTTGGCAAGACTTCGAGTAGCCATTCCAGAGGTACCTGGTAATTCCGTTTGTTCTGGCGGCCTCTTGTTCGGTGAACAATTGCCAACGACTAATTTGGCTTGCGATAACGTCCATGATCTACTACAGTTTGGACAACCATCGTGATGAGGGCACCATGCTTCCAAACAAGCTTTATGGAAAACGTGATTGCAAGGGGTACAAAAACACGGCTGAGTATTGGACATTTCGGAGCAACAAATGCCACAAATGTTTTCTGAACCCAGCGTGTTTCTCTGAGGGCTATGTCTTAGAGGCATATTTCAAATTTTAATTTATTTTTTTTTCTAACAAAGTTTTCCTAGGGTGACATTTAATTGGTGACATAATAAGATCGGGCTACAATTTGTACCTCTTTGGAACGAAGACAAAAAGAAATTTTTATTTATTTTTTTTTTTTTTTTTTTAATTGGGCTATTGTTACTATTTTGAATTGATCTGGGATTACTGCACTGGTTTCGGCTTCTACACATGATTCGGCGAGTGTACGAAAAACAGCATACACGCTAGTTCCAGACAACCATATGCAAACGCTTCTGCCGTTGTAACAGGATCGAACCAACTCACTGGTATGAGTGTAGACCAAAGCTGGAACCGTAATCTCTGGGCTTAAATACCCCGTACAGGGACAATCAGTACTGATATCCGGTCTAAACCAAATATGCAATATTCTGCAATTGTATGTAACCGTATGTTCCCCACAAAGAGTTACAATACCATTCCGGAATAAAACTCAAAAGACAATCTATTGAAACTAAACTCATCTGAATTAACTGATTCTTGCCAACCGCGACCTTGACTAATCTTCCTTGTTCGGTAAGGATACGCAAGCCGCATATTCGCAAATTCCAGACAACAATTTCGACTAGCCCGAACAGAGGCGACAACAAGCAAGCAATACAATCAATTTAGGATAATCACTTAAGCGTTATTTCGTCTTAGCCTCGACGACTTCCACCAAAAATCAGAGGGACAATCAGTATTGGAATCCAAACAGAATTCGCAATATTCTGGAATTGTATCCGACCGAGGGTAATCTTATGGACAAAACTAATAAGCATTAAGCCTATGAAAACAAACGAGCAAAAGGTGGGACGAGCCAATAGCGGATGTTGTTGCTAAAGGTACAGACCGGTTATTGTAAGTTTTTCTGAAAACATGCCCCACGTTGGGCGCCAAAAATTTATGTAACATCTCTTCTTATAGTAGCCCTAGCACTAGGTGGTAGGGGCGTCGGCTGTCGAGGCACTGTCGGTCGGGATTCACTGGTTCCGTGCTCTTTCGGTAACTTGGGGGGGGTTCGTTTGACCGCGTCTCGACTCCTACTACATAAACTTAATATAGAATCCCTTGAATCTAAAAGGAGCTAAACTCCGAAAACAACACAATGCATAAACCTACCCTGTCTACAGGGAAATGAGAAAAAGAAAGGCTGTTGTCGATTCGTTCCGAAAGAGGTATGCGCGAGGCCTTGAGGTGGTATTCGACCCGCACTATTCGTTACCCGCCCTTCCATGATTTCCGATATGCGATACTTTTCCGGAAATCCCGTTTTTTTTTTCACCCTATCCCATTATGTCCCCATGTCACCAGGAAATTAATATCTTAACCGTCCATATTCATATTCATAAATTTCAGGTTATATTTCTGAACTTAGGCAAAGGCATCCTAACACAAAATGCAAGCAAAACTTAAAAGAACTAAAAAAATTATATACATCCTAATTTAAATAGTAGAAAGAGGAGAGAAAGTGGCTTAAACCATAATAAAAAAATATAAGAAGATATCATATAAAAATTATAAACCTAACGAAAAAATCAACAATATATGGATAGCAGAGTATAAGTAGGTCGGTAAAATTAATTATGACTATTCCATAATAATAAAAAAAATTTATAGAAAATTAATATAATAATGAAAACTACATCATTTTAAGGCATTGGGCAAAGTATATATCCTAAACAAATGTAAAACGAAAAGGTGATTTTAAGCCGCAATTAAAATTCAAAGGAAACTTTCCCTTGTTGGCTAGTGTAGGTTTAATGCATTAGAAGAAATCGTTTTCTTTTCTTTTGCTCTCACTTACGGCTTACAGTGGTCCCTCGCTGAAAGGCGCCTTTCGCTGAGATTTTCTGTGGAGGCTGTGGAAAAATGTTACGGTTTGCCCATGTCGGGCGGTTATGCAAAAAGGGGGGTATATATATAGAAAGTTTCTTTTCTTTTTAACCAAAAAACAAAAAGTAAAATTTTGAAGATTAACAGCAGCTTTTTTTTTTTTTTTTTTTTGGGAGGTCTTACTGTACTTAAATAAATGCAAGAAAAGAAGTAAAGAGAGATATAAAAGCTACACTATACTACTCGAAGTTTAATACGGCATCCTCAACGGCTTCATCTGCGCTTGGTGAGGGGGGTGGGGGGCTACTTCCAGCAGCGTGCTCGGGGCAGCGACGGCAACGCTTGGCGGCTGCGCAAAGGTTATGGCCGGTGCAGGTTATGTAACCTCGCAAGGAAAATTCAGCCTTTTCCAATCGGGGTGAAAATTTAATGGCCCACACCAAGGTACGGCGACCTAGCCATAGATAGCGGCGTGACCTGGTGTGGGTGCAAAGACTGATGCGGGACGGGCTGGCAATCACGGCCAAGGCACTAAGGCAAAAAAAAAACAAAAACTCTATGAACCTACAATTCTTACTTTTCCTTATAGGGCTTTAAACGTACCGTTCTTGTCTGCTTTCGAACAGGAGAGGATCGTTGGTCGGGTCTTTTCCACCGACGTGGTGTGAAGTGTGGCTGTAGGCGTGGCAGCAGCGTGGCGGCCGCAAAGCCAAGGGAGTTTTCTCCGAACTCTCACACTTTTTGCTTGGTTTTAAGCTTCACTCACAGCACAGCACAGGATTTAAACATGGAAACTTATTTTTCCGGTTACTCCGGACAGTTATGTAACTGTACTTTTTCGGACACGTGGTTAAAATTTTAAGGGTTGTACGGAACGTTTTGACTCTCGAACGGATCCACCGATTAGAATTTTCAAAAGAGCACGACCTGGCCTTTTGAATCGTTTAAATACGATCTAAAGAACTAAACGGACTCCCGTGCTAAAGCTTCGCTTCGATGCGCTGCGCTGCACTGGCTCAAGCTTAGCTTAGCTGTTCTAAGTCCAGAGCTTGCACGCACCCACCCGAAACTATGCTACAAACATAATTGGCATAAATAGGGAAGTCAAGGTTATTGCATGCGAGAATTTTGAGCAACATAGCAATAAGCTTTTATTTGTTTTTGCTGCTCAACGGCGACCGTTACATCTTTTGCTACTCTATATATATATATTGTTTTGGAAACAAAACCTATACTTTTGGTAAAGGCATGAAGTCAAACCCCGAAAATATTGAATTATTAAATGAATATTAATAGATAGAAATGAAATATTAAATCTGTTGCGTTTGTCCTAATTAGAGCATGATCGAGTCCGAATTACTGTAGAGAAGTACACTTTCTAAGGGTATGCCGTCAGTTAGAAGGTATACAAAAGGTAGGGAGGGTAGAGAAAGGGGTCAATGTCATCTGATTTCCCCGACATTAACGGAATATAGCCATACTATTTGTCGGTAGTCCCCTAATCCATTTGTTTAGGCAACGCAAAGTTTCTACCGGGGAACTATTTTATATTATAGCAGCGCAGATGTCGTTGCGCCTATGTTTTGGGAGTATACCTTATGCCTCTCTTTCGTAGTTGTTTTGGGAGCTACATCGATCGGCAAACGTCTACGGTCTGCTCGTAACGCTATTATACGGCGCTCTCGTACGCTATTGTCGCGTCGCAAGGTGCAGTTAGGACTAGCATATAAGTACTACATAAGTTCAAGAACCACATCGACGGCAATGAACAGCAAGCCGATGATACAGTCTGTAAGCGACAGCCCAGGAAAGCAGAACGCACCCTCGGTGCCAAAAATTGTATTTTAACTTAACCTCTAATAAATCATTACGCAATCATTAAATCCGCGTGTAAAACCTTTCTCTGGGACCACCGGATCCGCCCCCCTAAGGAACGTCCACTGCCGCCACAGGTGTAATACCACTTTGTGTGCCGCATCATTATCTCAGCAGATTGGCGCTCCGTCAAGGCGCAGCCGTAAACAACATTTTTTGGTGCCGAAACACGGGACTGCTTTGCTTGGGACTGGCTGGAAACAAACCGTTGGTCTTCGTTGGACACCTTTAAACAGTGGAAGGTTCATTTACGCAAGGTTAGTGCACTTGTGAGTTGTTGTGTGATAGAGAGTTGAGTCATGGCCGAAGGTGTAGTGGAATTAATTTGCGAGCACACTGCGTTGGTAGACTCGGTGAAGCGTATGTTGGAAAAGTTCGAAAATGATGAGACCAATAAATCTGAAGCGCATATGGAGGCTAGATTGGAAGCTATGACCACGGTACATGCGGAATTTCGCGCGAATCATCGTAACCTGATACGGTCGGAGGATGATTTGGTGAAGCCGGGTTATTTGGAGGTGGATCTTGAAGGGCAGTTTGAAGAAGCGTATATCGATTGTGTCGCGCAAATTCGAACGGAATTAAACATCTCGAGAGGTCGGATTCTTGCATCAACGCTCATCTCATCCGGTGAAGTGCAGCGAAATGGGTCCACCGAACCTACTGGTGTTAGCGGGTCAGCCGGTGTTGAAGAGGTTAAACTTCCTAGAGTGAAACTACCCAGGTTCAGTGGAGAATTTGTGGATTGGCCGGCATTTAAGGAAATGTTTGAAGCTCGGGTCCATAATTGTCCTAGACTCACGGATTTGCATCGATTTCACTACCTCAAAGATTCTCTTTCAGATGAAGCGAAAAGGGATATACAACACCTTACTCTGATAGAATCTAATTACAGTGTAGCTTGGCAAATGTTGTTGAAATTGTATGATAATAAGCGAGTGTTGTTTCAGCATTATATGCAGGTTCTCGAGCAACAGCCCATGGTCCGTAACGACGACCCTGTGTCGCTAAAAGGGTTTTTGCAAACTTGTCGTTCATGCATTAAATCGCTGCAGAAGGTGGGGGTGGATCTCACCCATCAGAGCCACATTTTGGTATACCTGATGACGAAGAAGCTGCCAGCGCAGATACGATTGGATTGGGAAAAATCGATAGCTCAATCGCAAGAATTACCAACTTTCGAGGAGCTGTCTACCCAGCTAGACGGTCAGTATAGGACGATGGTCACGACAGCCTCAGCTGACAGAGTGTTGTCATCGAACAAGGAGAGTAAAGGCGCTGCTGGGTCCGGCGTAAAACGCAGGGATGTTAAATCTTCATTTGTTGCCCGATCGGTGGATCAATGCGCAGTATGTGGAACTGAAGGTCATTCCATAGTCGACTGCAAGGTATTTGGAGGCATGAATGTAACAGACTGGCGGGCATCGGTGATAAAGTATCGCTTGTGTTTCAATTGTTTGGGAAGCAGCCATCAGTCTCGCAGGTGCAGGCTAAAAAACAATTGTTCGATTTGCACAGACCGACACCACACTCTTGTCCATGTGAAGCGTCAAGTAAGGGATTCTGAGGAACAGGTGCAACAGATCACGTCGAATGTCATAAATGGTACGCCCGCTATAGGAACGCAAAAATATGAGGTACTGCTGCCTACGGCGTTGGTCACCATTGAGTCATCAGAAGGCTTCCCGTTGCAATTTAGGGCATTCTTAGACCAAGGATCGCAAGCTTCGTTTGTATCGGAAAACGTAGCTCAAAGACTAGGATTGTGTCGACAAAAGACACATTTAAAGGTAAACGGGTTATCCAATGCGCGGATTACGGAAGCATCCTCTTCAGTTCTGTTGAAAATCGGATCACGGTTTGAACCGCAAGTGAAGTACAATGTAGGTTGTCGTATGGGAAATATGTAGTGCGGCTCCCATTGTTATCGACATTGGACCCTAGCGCAGTGATTGGAGCGTCGTACCGGCCAGCTCTAAAAAGGTTGTGCCACCTGCACAAACGTTTACGGAAGGATGCCAAGTTAAGGGAAATATATTCCCAAACGATCCGTGAATATTTGGAACTAGGCCAAATGAAGAGGGCTTCCTCCCAGTGGAGCGACGTTGAAGATCAAGGTGTATTGATGGCCAAGGGGGGAGCCACACATTGCTATTTACCCCACCATCCAGTGATTAAGGAATCCTCGACAACAACAAAGGTGCGTGTTGTATTTGATGGGTCAATGAAAACGAGCAATGGAAAGGCGTTAAATGAAGTATTGGCGATCGGGCCAAAACTGCATCGGGATCTACCGAGCGTGTTGATTAACTGGAGGTCGTTGAAATTCATGGCAGATGTCGAAAAGATGTACAGGTGCATCAATGTCCATGAGAGGGATGCTCAATACCAAAGGATTCTGTGGAAACCGGATGAAGGCGATCAAATTGAGGAGTGCGCATGTTGCACGGTGATGTTTGGCACGAGCTGTGCTCCATATTTGGCCATAAGGGTCATGCAACAATTGGCCCAGGATGAAGCTCATAACTACCCGTTGGCTGCAGATGTACTAAGACGTCAAATGTATGTGGATGACGTTTTATCAGGAGCGGATAGTCTGGCTGATGCCAAGGATATTTAAACTCAAGTCATCGGGATGATGAAAAGTGGAACGTTTGAATTACGTAAATGGGCTAGTAATTGCACACAGCTGCTAGACGGAATCCCTCTGGAGCACCGGGAGACAATGGGACCGGTAAATTTGCAGGGCGATGAAATGATACGTGCACTGGGCTTATATTGGAACCCCAGTGAACACGAATTCCGATTTCATTTAAACTTCGATATTCCGACAGGTACACCGACGAAGAGGAATATATTATCCACGATTGCAAGGCTATTCGATCCGATGGGTTGGCTAAGCCCAGTCACAATAGTGGGACGGCGTCTTATGCAGACCTTATGGAAAACAAAACTTAATTGGGATGACCATGTTCCGCTATCTATTCAAAGGGAATGGGAGAAATTCACACTGGAGTTGCCAAATTTGAAGGTGCATATACCACGGTATATAGCTTGGGGAATGTCAGGCGTTATTCCGCAGTTGCACATATTTTGTGACGCCTCCATGAGTGCATATGGTGCAGCAGCCTATTTGCGGATGCGAAAAGAAGAGGAATCTTTTCATGTGGTGTTGGTGGTAGCAAAATCTAAGGTGTCGCCTATAAAGCCACAGCTTACAATCCCACGAGCCGAGTTGTGTGCAGCAGTTATGGCTGTCAAAATATTCAAATATCTAAAGGACCAAATAAATATCCCAGTTGATTTTTCAAAAACGGTTTTCTGGTCTTACTCAATGATCGTTCTGAGCTGGATTCGAGGAGGAGCTACGAGATGGAAGATGTTCGTTGCCAACCGAATCAGCAAGATTTTGGAGCTAACCGATGGGAAACAATGGAAACACGTTGCCTCGGAGGATAACCCCGCAGACCTTTTAAGCCGTGGAGTCAATGTGACGAAGTTGTCTTCCTGCCAATTGTGGTGGCATGGGCCGCGATGGCTTCAATCGCCTGAAACGGAATGGCCAACCACAGCAGTATACCATAAAATGGACACAGTAGTGAGCAGCGAAATGAAGAAGGTTGAATGTAATTTTGTATCTGTCACGGACAAGTCCTGTCCCTCCTTACTGGAGAGCTGTTCGTCGTTTACACGCCTAATCCGCGTCATATCATATGTGAATCGGTTCTTAAGGAATTGCCGTGTTACCAAGACTGATCGGAAGGCTGGCTTTCTCAGTATAGACGAGCTAAGCGGAGGACTCTTGTGCGCAGTCCGAATGTGTCAATTGGAAGCTTTTCCCAAGGAATGGAACATGTTAATGAACGGGAAAGGTGCAACCAAAGAGAGTTCGCTGCTGCCACTTAATCCTTATTTTGATAAGGAGGCTTGGAGGCCGATTGAGAGACGCATTACTGTCGAAAGCGGAGAAACATCCGTATATTCTTCCCTACAAGCATCCGCTGACAACGTTGGTTATACGTTTTAGCCATGCCAGTACTCAGCATAAGGGAGCTGCGATTACACTCAGCCATATACGAAAAAGATTCTGGATACTGAACGGGCGAAATGCTGTACGAAAGGAAATTCACCAATGTGTCGTATGTTACAGGTTGAATCCGAAGACCACTTGTCAGCAAATGGGAGATTTGCCAGCGGTTAGGGTTCGCCCACAAAGAGCTTTTGAATCCATCGGAGTTGATTATGCAGGACCGTTCAACATATCCCCTTCTAAAGGAAGAGGTCGGACAGCAGTCAAGGGCTACATCGCTGTATTTATATGTCTGGTGACCAAAGCCATCCACTTGGAACCCGTGGGGGACTTGACATCAACCGCATTTATGGGAGCACTGCAGCGATTCATTGGCCGACGTGGGAAATGCACTCACATATATAGCGATTGTGGGACGAATTTTGTTGGCGCAAATCGAAAGCTGCAAGCTGATAAGTTGGCATACAGACGGTACATCGAAAATACTATCCTCTCAAAACTAGCAGATGATGGGATCACTTGGCATTTTAACCCTCCATCTGCACCACATTTTGGAGGACTGTGGGAGGCGGGTGTTAAATCGATGAAATACCACCTGAAGAGGAAGATCGGAGTTCGTACACTTACGTATGAAGAGTTGGCTACTGTGCTAGCTCAAATCGAGGCTTGTTTAAACTCTCGCCCACTATGCCCTCTGAGCAATGATCCAGAAGACCTAATGGTATTAACCCCTGGTCACTTTTTAATAGGGGAATCTTTACTTGCTCTACCTGAGGGACAGGTTGATAACATTAGCCACACGGAACGATGGAGAAACTGTCAATATATGATTCAGCAATTCTGGAAACGTTGGAGCTCTGACTATTTAACGCGATTGCAACGGAGACCGAAATGGTTAGAAAGGAAGGAGAATTTAAAGGCCGGCGACATATTTATTGTTAAAGACGAGCGGCTTCCGTCTAATTTCTGGCCCCTTGGTCGAATTATGCAAACTCACCGAGGGAAGGATGGTTTAGTTCGAGTTGTCACGCTAAAATCTAACGGGGGCCTGATTAAACGACCGGTTTTAAAGCTCTGCCCTCTACCTATACAAGATAATTGGCTAAATTCTGACATTGAACCTCCACAACACTCATAAACTGCACTCTCTCGTTACAGTGTTGTTTTGAGTTTTATTTTCAGTTCTATTGGCCTGAAGTTTGAAAAAAAAAGGAAAATAAAAACGAATCTGGATTAGACGATACTGAAGCTATCGTCAAGGGGGGAGAATGTTTAGGCAACGCAAAGTTTCTACCGGGGAACTATTTTATATTATAGCAGCGCAGATGTCGTTGCGCCTATGTTTTGGGAGTATGCCTTATGCATCTCTTTCGTAGTTGTTTTGGGAGCTACAGCGATCGGCAAACGTCTACGGTCTGCTCGTAACGCTCTTATACGGCGCTCTCGTACGCTATTGTCGCATCGCAAGGTGCAGTTAGGACTAGCATATAAGTACTACATAAGTTCAAGAACCACATCGACGGCAATGAACAGCAAGCCGATGATACAGTCTGTAAGCGACAGCCCAGGAAAGCAGAACGCACCCTCTGTGCCAAAAATTGTATTTTTAACTTAACCTCTAATAAATTACGCAATCATTAAATCCGCGTGTAAAACCTTTCTCTGGGACCACCGGATCCGCCCCCCTAAGGAACGTCCACTGCCGCCACAGGTGTAATATCACTTTGTGTGCCGCATCATTATCTCAGCAGATTGGGGCTCCGTCAAGGCGCAGCCGTAAACAACACCATTCATTGGCATTTCGAAGCTGTTATTATTATAGTTTGAACGTTCCTTCTGAACGTTGAATCCCGTGTACCTAAAATATCTGTGCAAATGTGTTTGTATGGCACATAGGGGAGTAGGAAAGATCCCACGACATTCCGGCGAGCTAGTCAGAGCATAGCTAGAGGTACACGCTCCCAAATCCTGCTACACTCTGGGTGTACGACTATCCGAATTATAGGTACCAGCCACATCGGTACATACTATATCACACCTAATAATACCGCACATTACATACTCTATTTGAACCGCTATTTGGACGCACAATTATATATATCGTTTACCGCAAGCACTGTCGCCCCCCCTTTCCCCTATCGTTGTGTGAAATTCGCCAAAAAAGTTGGTTCGTTAACCCAAGCCGCGGTGTATAACACTTGCTTCCATACATACACACAAGCAGCAGCACCGGTGCATTCTTTTCGTCTCTCGCTTTCGCTTATCCACCGCTGCTTGCTGTGTATTTGTTGGGAGAATTTTCGTTGCCGCGCTTGATCAAAACGGAGCGCCAAGTGACGCGCTACCATGTTTTTCGAGGGTATATTGTTTTTCTTGTCACTTTGCACGTGACGAGCTACCCTGCATTCTTAGGGTATATTGTTTCGGCTCTCCCTTTGAAAGTGACGCGCTACCTACAGTGTGAGGGTATATCGTTTTGGCTGTCACTTGCAACCAACTATACACCTCGTGCCTCGACATTCAATTATTGTCGTTCTCCATTTTCGTTCTTGTTTGAACATTTATTATTTATTTATCTACAAAAATATTGGGTTTCGTCACGTAGATTATAAATAGTAAAATGGCACAAGAAAATAAGTCTGTTCTCGATGACTTAAAAAGTAAGCTCAGAAACCGAGTCAAAAGCATTCGCCGCTTAGAAGATCGATTAAAGGGTGGGTCGATTCCATTGCAATTGACAGAGACAGACTCGATGTTCTGAATTCTGCTATTAACAAGGCCAACCTATTGCAGGAGCAAATAGAAGAAATTGATAGCAAAGATGAATTTGGAGCCGAGCTGGAAGAAATGGCCATTGTAACCAAGGCAAAGATAATGTCGCTTATCGATGCCTTGAAGCTAACAAGCGATACGCCGTCCTCGGTATCAGCTTCTACGGCCCCAACTCGTGCTGGACTTCCGAAATTGGCACCACCAAAATTTAGTGGTAAATATTCGGAGTTTAAAAATTTGATTAGCCTTTTTGAGACTCTGGTTCATAATGATGAGAGTATACCGGTGATCGAAAAATTTAATCATTTAATTTCGTGCCTCTTGAATGAAGCATTAGGAACAATAAAGGCGTTCCAAGTCACCGAGGCCAATTATGCAAAGGCCATGGACAACCTAAAGCGAGTATATGACAACGAATGTCTAATATTCTCGAACCAAATCTCGCAACAGTCCGCATCGTCCCTAAGAAGCCTCATCGATACAGTGCCATCGATCTATGGATCATTATTATCAATAGGAGACGATACGAAGATTTCGAATGCAATGCTCATTCATCTCGTGTTGAACAGAGTCGACCCAGTGACTAGACAGAAGTGGGAAGAACAGCTTGACTTCGAAAAGTTGGCACTTTGGTCCGACTTTGAAAAAGTTTTAAATCGTCGATAACAGCATTTGTCTGCGGAAGAGTCGACAAAGGCAAGGCAAGAAAAAGTCATGCCAAGCAAGTCGCACAATCGCAGTTCATTTGCTGGTTCTTCCACTCCCCCCAACAGTAGAGCTCAGCGAACATGCAGCTATTGCAATTCGGGAGACCATGTAGTGGCCAACTGCACGCCATTTTCACGTCTCTCGGTTATGCAAAGGTTCGAGTTCACAAAGTCTGCGTCCTTATGTATAAATTGTCTGCAAAAGGGGTCACACTGTTGTAAGATGCAAGGTCGCCAAATGTCGAGTTCCACCTCTCATGCTCTGCATGCGACTTCGTTGGACAGGGTGATTTTGGCTACGTCGATCGTAAGTGTCAGAACAAAAAATGGTGAACACATTTTGGCCAGAGCTCTCCTTGACTCTGGATCCCAAACAAACTTCATCACGGAAGACCTCGCCCACCGCTTACAGATCCGTAGAGAGGAGTCGTGTATTACCTTGCTTGGTATTGGTGAATCCAATTCTCAAGTAAAGAATAAAATACACACTGTGATGAAGTCGCGCATAAATGGTAGTGAGTTGTCCTTTGATTTTTGGATCCTGAAATCAATTTCAGGTTATCCCCTGACCAGTCAGTTAATGTAACTGATTGGAAAATCCCAGAGAACCTACCACTGGCAGACCCTAATTTCTACAAGCCACAAAGAATAGACATGCTGATTGGAGCTGAATCATTCTTTGAGTTATTAGTTGTTGGTCAAATCAAGCAAGGTCCTGACTATCCAACTCTTCAGAAGACCCAAGCTTTTTTGGCACCTATATTTATCCAAAATAAGTCTGAGTTTGATTTAAAACGTTATAATGTTTATTTATACCTGCGGCTAGCTGAAGCCAATTACTCGCTCTTTAGCCCAACCAGATAAATGTTCACTAGCGGGGGTTCAGTATGCAACCTATGCGGGCAGAGATTAGCATAGAACTACTTGGGCCACGACGGCCGATCAATGCAAGAGCCGAAGCGGCAGGTGCAGAGCGCCCTTTAACAGGGAGAGCGCAGCAGCACTGCCGAACGCTGGGGACATACATAAGCTTAGGTTTCGATACTCTTATACAACTAGTTACAGCTACATTTAATATGATGGTATACGCTTAAGTAGCCGCTGGCCCGAACATACTCCCCCCGTTGGAAGCTCGACTTTCAACCGACTTCTCAAGGGGCAGCAAACACAGCCGAGTAACGGCCCTCCTGATGGTTCCTGAAGCCGTCTTTAAATCAGCCACGCGGCATACTCCATCCTTGCCTTTGACGACGTCGACCACTCTAGCCAATGGCCAACGCATTGGAGGAAGATTCTCATCCTTCACCAAGACGACATCGTTGACGCAGAGGTTTTGCGTAGGCATACGCCACTTCGAGCGCTCTTGTAAAAGAGTCAGATACTCTTCGCGCCAACGCCTCCAGAATGTCTGCTGCAGTTGAGTGACCCGCTGCCAACCATCCAGACGGTTGTAATTGAGCTTCGTTAGATCAGGCTCGAGAATTGACTGATGCGGGCCTCCCAACAGCAGATGAGCAGGCGTCAACACATCCAAGTCCTCAGTATTTTCTGAAAGCGAGAGCAAAGGGCGAAAATTAACAATTTCCGCGATCTGGCAGATCAAGCTGCGGAGCTCGTCGAAGCTAAGGATGGATGACCCAACTGAGCGGTACAGGTGATACTTTGCGGACTTCACGGCCGCTTCCCACAATCCGCCAAAGTGCGGAGAGCGCGGGGGGATGAAATGCCAGTCGATGGTGTCAGCCAAGCAGGATTCATGGACTTCCTTCATGTGGGAGTCGCTCAGGAAAAGCTTCTTCAGCTCCAGAAGCTCATTCTTAGCGCCAATGAAATTTGTCGCATTGTCCGACCAAATATGACTTGGCCTTCCTCGAGTGGACGTAAAACGTTTCAATGCGCCCAGGAACGATGCGGTGGTCAGATCTTTGACAAGCTCCATGTGTATGGCCTTAGATGTGAAGCAAATAAACACGCTTATGTAGCACTTGATCGGAGGCCTCGTGCGGATTTCTGATCGGTAGAAAAAGGGTCCACAATAGTCCACTCCAGTTACTTCGAAGGCCCGCGATCCTTCCAGA
Organism: Drosophila ambigua; assembly: GCA_018150905.1. Taxonomy (NCBI): domain Eukaryota; kingdom Metazoa; phylum Arthropoda; class Insecta; order Diptera; family Drosophilidae; genus Drosophila; species Drosophila ambigua. The sequence continues at coordinate 531,293 of JAECWS010000098.1, forward strand.
CGCTCCTTAGGCAAGTCTCCCATAATGTGCTCAAACATGCGCGGCCTCGTCCTGAAGCATCTTACACACTTGCTAACCGCTTTCGAGACGGCTTTGATTCCTCCAATAGGCCAATATTCTAAGCGAATTTTAGCAAGCAAGGCGCGAGGTCCGGCATGGAGGTTCCGTTGATGATAATAGCCCCTTCGGCAAAATAAGCGTGTGCTGAGCATTAAACGGGAGCGATGAGTTGCCGAGACGACCTCCAACTCGAAGTAAACCTGACGGATCGATGAACGGAGATAGCGAACTGATGGAGCTAGACTTCCTGACTTGCCCATTGCGTCTAATCTCCTTTAGGTCCGACCACAAACTTGCCAGCTGAACGTGTCGAACAAGAAGATGCGTTCCTTGCTGTATGTCAGAAACCGTGAGTCCAGGATGCCTAAGACGATGAACGAATTTATGCATGTAGGCGAATGTGCGCTGCATGCCAAAGAAAGAATTAGAATATTTGCATCCGGACGTGAGACCGGCATGTGGAGACGCGATCAGCAATACACGCTTGCGAAGCTCAATTGTCGGTGCTTCAGAAACGGCAGATACAGGCCACTCATCCTTAGAATCTAACAAAAACGAGGGGCCGTGAAATCACAGCTCTGACTGGATGAGGTGGCTGGGAAGCGAGCCTCTGGAGAGGATATCAGCGGGATTCAACAATGTGGGAACATGCGCCATTCCATGCCTTGCGTCAACTCCTGAATTGTTGCCACTCGATTTGCCACGAAAACCTGAAATTTGGCTGGCTCATCCCGAATACAAAATAACGCAGTAGACGAATCCGACCAGCAGTAAAACTGACCTGGGAAAATTCCCGTCTCCTTTAAGTTCCGTATAACCTTCGCAAGCAAATGAGCCCCATTCAATTCCAGCTTTGGAATCGACAATGATTTTAGTGGCGCCACTCGAGACTTTGAGCACAAAACTTTGCTCGACGACTCCCCTTGCCTGGACACGCCATATATGCAAGCAACATATGCTTCAATGCTGGCATCACAAAATCCATGAACCTCTAAAATTGTGCTGGAATGATGGACAACGCGAGGAAAGGAAATGCGAGAGATGCTTGCCAAACTGCTTCTCAGGTCAATCCAAGTTGAGTGCAGCGCTGTCGGTAGGCTTTCATCCCAGTCCAAATGTTCTCTCCAAAGCTGCTGAAGAAAGATCTTGCACTTCACAATAACAGGATTAATCAATCCAAGAGGGTCGTAGAAACGCGCAATAGTTGACAAAACCGACTGCTTGGAGGGCTTTGAATTCGTGTCCAGCGCGGACAAGGCAAACAGCAGCTGATCTGACGCAGGGTCCCAAGCTAAACCAAGAGTTTTGGTAATGTCGCTTCCATCATGAAACCGCAGAAATTCCATCAAGCACCTCCTGGTTACTCGAGCACAGCAGACTTGAAGTTTGGTGCATCTTTTCCTTGACCTCTGCGACCGAGTTGCCGCCAGAGATGAGATCATCAACATAGAACTCCTGTTGCAGAGCAGCTGAGCCAAGAGGGTAGGGATTACCCTCGTCAATGGCCAGCTGGTGCATTGCGCGGACCGCTAAAAACGATGCAGCCCTCGTACCATATGTGACGGTGTCTAATGTGTAGACCTGAACCTCGGACTGGATGGAATCTCGCCATAGGATGCACTGGAGAAAATTGTCGGGTGGAGATACCTTTACGCAGCGGTACATCTTACAAATGTCACCAGTGAGAGCGACGGGATATGTGCGGAACCGGATCAGTATGTTAAACAATGCTGGTTGAATAACAGGACCTGTCATCATCACATCATTTAAAGAGCATCCAGTTGATGTAGCTGCAGAGCCATTTGTCGTGGTACTATCCTCCTTTAATACGCAGTGATGAGGCAGAAAATACTTGCAGAGGCTACGTGAGTCAGGATGGACTTTGGACATATGCTTTAAATCTTTCATAAAAGCTGAGTAACGCTCCTTGAGCGCGGGATTACGATCCAGTTTTCGCTCCAAGCTGAGAAATCGTCGATACGCCTGAGTATAGGACTCTTCCAAGCGATCAGCATCATGCTTTAAAGGCAGCCGAACGGAGTACTCCCCTGATGGCAACCGTGAAAAGTTGTTTACAAAATGCGCCTCACAATCTACTTCTTCCTTTGTACTCAAGCTAGCCTCCACACAATTCTCAACTTCCCAAAACATACGAAGAGTTCGATCCAACCTTGCATTCATTTTATCCTCCGAATCCGGATAATTTCGGGTTGCCAAAAGCGACGAGCTTGATACCCTCTGTCCACCACCAGATACGATCCACCCAAGCCGTGTCTTCTGCAGAAGAGGCAATCCATCTATGAGCTTGATTTGTCCTACGCAGAGAAGGTCACATTACATTAGCTACCAGACTTGGTTGGCTATCTGTGATTGTGGGAGCGATGAGAGCAGTGAGTGTGGTCGAATAGTCCGAAGTGCGAGACTGCATGCAAATGCTGACGGTGGATCCCTCAGTGGACACGCTAGTATCGCCCAGACCAGAAACAAGGGCAGACGATTGAGTTCTCCTAAGCTGAAGCTGCTGGGCGAACCTGGAGGTAACGAGATGAAGCTGAGATCCTGAATCTAGAATAGCGCGACATGGAACCAAAACGCCAGATCGATTCTGTGGCCAGCAACACAATATCGGAGTGGAGACCTTGGGCAGCAAGAGAGGTAGACGCAGGAGACGGCACACTGCTGGCAGAATCCTGAACCGGCGTAGCAGCTCCTGGTTGTACTGCTCGTTCTGGATGAGAAACAGCTGGGGAGCTTTGCGCTATAGATGAGTCGAAGTGCAACAAGGTATGATGCCTCCTTCCGCAAACTCTACACTGGCCACCTGTGCATGCACGAGTCCGATGACCCGATTTTAGGCAGTTAAAGCAAAGTGACAGCTTCTTCACTTCCTTGTGACGCAGAAAAGGAGATAAATTTGTGAAGATGCTGCACGAGTATATTCCGTGGAACGCTGAAAGGGCATCCAGACGGGTCGGCGGAAAAGTTAGAGGCAACAAAGGTTTTCGTTAGGTGTGTAGGCTGGCTTTTTCCCAGCTGAGCGCTACCAGCGTGTGTCGCTATAGCGTATTGCACGTTCTCCATCTTCTGGCATCGCTTCTAAAGGAAATCGTAGAATTCCCCAGCTGTTGGTATCCTGTCCGATGACGCAGTCTCTTCCCATTTGGTTTGGGTCTTCTCATCCAGCTTTTGCAGCAGCATGTGGATTATCATGCATCCAGATATCTCCTCAGCACTTCCTAATGTCTGCAGAGCGCGCGTATGCAAGTTGACTGCATCCGAAAACTCCCGAAGCCTTTTAGCAGAATGCGAATCTACCTTCTGTTGAAAATTACCATTACTATCAATGCACGCATGTATGCAAGTTGACTGCATCCGAAAACTCCCGAAGCCTTTTAGCAGAATGCGAATCTACCTTCTGTTGAAAATTACCATTACTATCAATGCACGCATGTATTGACCACCGGAGACACACATATGTATATTTACATGTATGGGTGAGAGACGTGTCGAAGCAACGTTTTCTCATCTTCTCTTTATTCTTTGTTTTCTTCTTTGGTTTCCATCTGCCTGCGAGCAGAACTTCTCAGTCAGTCACAAATAAACATTGCAAATGAACGAACGCAACGGCTACGTCTTTTCTGTTAAAATATAATTTCCACGGCATTTGTCAAACTCTGTTCAACACCTTCTTGAGCCCAAGAATCTTCTTGATGTGTGCCTGGAAAACAAGTCGTTTATTATTAAAACGTCTGCTAAGTATGTCCAGAGCCACACGATAATTGGCACTGGAGAGCTCCAACGATCGAACCGAATCCAGGGCCGCATCCGAGAGACATGAGCGAAGATGTTGGAACTTCTCGATGTCACTGAAATCTGCATCCCCTTCGATGACCGAATTGAACATGGCAATAAAATCCGCATATTCCACATAGCCACCGGAGAAGCTAGGTAGCTTCAGTTCAGGAAGCCGCTGCTTGTGAGCCATGATGATGGTGTGACCTCCAGAGCTATTTGGCATGCTAGTGGAATGAGCAGCTACGCGCAAATTCCCTAGTTCGAGAGCCGCCAGCAGCTCGGCTTTCAAAGAAATGAAGAGCGTATCGAACATTTCACGCAGCTCACTTCCAATCTCGTCTTCATCCAGTGATTCCAACTCATTATGGGATTTGTTGAACTCCTCACGCATTTCAGCCAACATATCGAGGCGCACATCTATTTCTGCCGCACTTAAATTGTCGATTTTGTTCCCCGAGAATGACTGGCCAAGACACTGCAGCCGATCATGCAGAGACTGAACTTTACGCTTGTAAAGCCTCAGCCTTTTTTCCTCCATCGCAATATTTTCGCCCGCACCTGTATTCGGCTCGTTGTCCATGCCAACCGGTGTAATGCAACGAAACAACGGAAAATGTAAGACCGCTTAAGAGACGGCGAAAGAACGGGAGCGAGAATAGAAGACACGGAAAGTCAAGGGCCGCGGCTGCAGCGACGCAGAGCAAGAGAGAATCGGCGATTTAGCAACGGAATATTAGACGGCTGCAGTCTCACTGAACTTGCACTTTAACTGTTGTTGTTTGCACAAAATGTATTTGTTGGTCGTTAAACGGCACAGCAACGAATGTCTTATTCGATTTTTATAGTTTTTAAACGAAACGCGATTAAAAGTTGTAGTTAAATCACGTCCGGGTCACCAATGTTTGAGATGCCAAGCCTTTTTGGCACCTATATTTATCCAAAATAAGTTAGAGTTTGATTTAAAACGTTATAATGTTTATTTATACAGGCGGCTAGCTGAAGCCAATTGCTCGCTCTTTGCCCAACCAGATAAATGTCACAAGCGGGGGTTCAGTATGCAACCTATGCGGCGAGAGATTAGCATAGAACTAATTGGGCCACGACGGCCGATCAATCCAAAAGCCGAAGCGGCAGGTGCAGAGCGCCCTTCAACAGGGAGAGCGCAGCAGCACTGCCGAACGCTGGGGACAAACATAATCTTAGGTTTCGAATACTCTTATACACCTAGTTACAGCTACTTTTAATATTATCGTATACGCTTAAGTAGCCGCTGGCCCGAACAGTGGCTAAACGGCGGTTTTTGTCGCTCGAAAGAAGACTTGGAATTCGTGGAAGAGTACCTCTCCTTAGGTCATATGTCACCGACTGACAATACGGTTCCTTCTACTCCACACTACGTAATTCCACATCAGTGCGTCCTTCGGCCCCAAAGTACGTCCACCAAGCTTCGCGTCGTGTTCGATGCGTCGTCGAAGACGTCCTCTCAGGAGGCCTTGAATGAGATTCTAATGGTCGGACCGACCATTCAAGAGGAATTATACTCAACACTGCTCCTCTGCCGTCTGTACAGGCTCGCCCTGACTGCCAATGTGAAAAAGATGTATCGCCAAGTGATGGTGAATGAAGCGGATAGGCGGTTTCAGATGATAGTGTGGAGAAGAGTCTCATCTGAGGCCTTGAGATTATACAAGCTTAACACCGTGACTTATGGGACTGGACCAGCCCCTTTTTTGGCTATCCGGTGTTTAAAAAGGTTAAGTGAGTCTGTGAAGCTATCATTCCCCAAAGCTGCTGACGTTATTGGTTCCGACTTTTACGTTGATGACATGTTGACTGGTGCTGCATATGTAGAGGAGCTAAGGGCAATTAGGTCCGAAGTATCTCAGGTTCTTCAGACCGCAGGGTTTGAGTTAGCGAAGTGGTTTTCGAACTCACCTGAGATCACCGCATCTGAGAGCACAGCAAAACCCATAACGATCTCGGATTCAGAATCGACTAAGACGTTAGGAATCTCATGGTTGCCTAATGAAGATGCCTTTCAGTTTAAAATTGACAATGAAGTCATGGGTCTCCGAGCGACAAAACGGAACGTACTGTCGGTGACATCGAAGCTGTTCGACCCCCTTGGATTGTTAAGTCCTATCGTCATAAAGGGTGTTAATGTGTGTTTGTGTGTGTGTTTTGGTATGCATACGGTACATAAACCGTCTACAAATTTGTCGTCGCAACTAGAACTTGAACCAGTTGGACTGCGGAGAGTGTTTCCTACGTCGAGCAAATAAGGGTGTGAAGACACGGCGACAGCCTCTGTTGATTGCAGTTGTAGAGAATGAGTGAACAGGCAGTGATGGTACTGTTTCTGAAACTGATATTATTCAACAAACTTAATTTCTATTTATAGGTAACAAAAGGTACAGAAAGTGCTGAGTCTAGTAAGAATATGGTAAAAGGGAATTGGAATTAATAGTGAATTAATTTGGGTATAATATGTAATATTGTGTTATTGGGCAATTGTGATAGCCAGCAATTGCAGCAATTGTTATTATGTCTCCCGTTTCATGGGTCGACCTGACTTATTCGATAAGTGTATATTATGTAATATTAATTAATGCATAAATATGCGACTGAACATTCTCCCGGCCGTTGAACTGGTGTTCAACCATCGCCCAAGTCGACTGAAAAGCGGCGTGGAATGGGGATCGGGGGTGATGATCAGCGTGGCTCTGCTTGGTTGATTGTTGACGGCCTTGGGTTCCATGATTGATACTTCTTCCGGAGAATGAACGCAATAATCAATAGCATTGATATTGCTAGGGCAGCAAATAAGTAACACTAACAATGTGGATGTTAGTGTAGGTAATGATAACATTTTTCGCTGTGTTGGTGGCTCCTCTATTTCCGCAATGTTTTGAATAGCATTTTTGGAGCGTTTTGTTGCTAACTCCTCTGAGAATAATGGGGCGAGACGACTGATGGGGCGTTTGTATACGCCGGACGATGTTTTGACATCAACCACTCGTACATGGTTGTCTTGCCCAGGATAAGTTTTGATGATTTTGACCCATTGGCCACTTCATTACTGGAAGGTTGTCTTCCTTCACTAATAATCCTTCGGTCACGTTTGGAGCGGTGGTTTTGCATTTATGCCGAGTTTGTAGTTCGTGGAAGTATTCCGTAGACCATTGTTTCTAAAATGCATGTTTTAAGCGTGAAACCAATTCCCAGCGCTTAACCAGAGTTTTCTCTTGACGATCGGTGTGACGTCAGGTCCTGTGGTCAAAGGTTCACCGATCAGGAAATGCCCTGGAGTAAGCGCACTTGTATCCGTTGGATCGTTTGACATAGGAGTTATGGGTCGGGAGTTCATAATTGCTTCAATTTCGATTATGACTGTGTTCAGCTCCTCAAACGTCAAGTATGCTGTTTCTGTGGTTGTAACTAACAGCCTTTTCGCTGATTTTACCGCAGCTTCTCAGAGGCCGCCAAACGATGGGGCCCGAGGAGAAATGAAATTAAAATCCATTTGTTTTTTGTTGCAATGATTTGTGATCAGAGCATTGACCTTTTCGCTCAATATTGCTTCTTTCTTGCTTGGGCACCGCAATGCAGATTTTCCTCATGAAGCTCTCGCATAATCATTTTGACTATTGGTAGTAGGATTGGATGTTTTGCGTTGAACGGAATTTGAGCTTCTTCGAGTCTTCCGCCAACTCGGATGAGCTCATCATCTCCCAGTAAGGGAGATAACGAAATGATCGAACTCTTTTTATCCACTGTTTTATAGCGTTTTAATTGTTTTAAATCTGCAGTGAACTCAACTTGTTGAATCGTTCGTAGGATCATAGTGCGAGCACGCCTTAGTTCTCCTGTGCAAAGTGTCATCGTAGGTGCTCTATGGGCTTTGTAGCAGAAGCGAAACATGTACGCTACAATACGTTGTAGTTTGTTGAACGAGTTGCTATTTCTGCATGTGTATAACTCTTCTCCGAGAGAGCTAGATGCGATTGGCAAGCTGACATGCTAAGCCTTTCTCTCGAGATTGCTGGGCTCAACGATGGGTGGTTTTGTCCATTTATCTCCTGATCCGCGCAAGAATAATGGTCCGTATAGCCATAGACTATGATCCCTTAGCTTGCTTGCTAGGACCTTCCTTCCTCCTTCCTCTTGAAAGGATATCTGCTAGGACAGTACAACGGTGGAATCAGTCCAGAAGCTTCCTGATACTGTGTCAAGGTTCATATGGAGATCCCTTATAACTCGATTGGTGGGTTCGGCACCTAAAACTGCAGCGCAGTTCTGTCTCTCCGGCACTTGTGTTGCTGGGACCATCTTCATGTATCCAAGTCCTTCATATTCATTCATGAATTCCACATAGCCTTTCCAGGTTTCTGGTGAAATCCGTCGCTCTAATGCCAGGAATCTTTTCGTTGCAGTTTCCAAAGACCCCCCCAGGGCTGAAGAGTGTTCGGAAAATGGGAGTTTTACTATCAACCTGCCATCCGATGCTGTTTGTAAGTTCTCTATAAAGTGAGCTTCGCAATGTGCTTCCTATTTCAGGAGCTCTGGCTTAATAAACTAGATTGGGATGAGTCGCTTCCGATGCATTTGAAAACAGCATGGAATATGTTGAAAAATACACTGTCTCAATTGGAAGAGATATCCATACCGCGGTTTGTGTATTCGCGGAAGGTACCTGAGGGTGTCTCTGTGTTCACTTTCTCTCTGGAGTAGATAGTACTTACGTGCTCTGTTGCTGGGCTTCCTGTGTCGAGCGCCGGGTTCTAGTGCGTTACTGCGTATCTTGAGGGTGAGATTTTCGTGGCCGTGGGACTCCCGGTTGCTTGTTTGTTGTTTCTTGGCGTTGGTTTCGGATTCGTGTTCTTCGTTGTGGGCCGACGCTTTGCCTTTGCTGGGGATGGGCTGGGTGTTGTGTTCTTCGTGGCGAATTGAGTCTAGGTCGTGGTCGCATGTTTGCTGTTGTTGGTATGGGTGTCATGTTGGCGCTGCTGGGTGCCAAAATTGTTGGGATAGGTTGCGGACGTATGACGACTGCCGTTGGTTTCGGTTTTTGGTGTCAAGGTTCGTTGCCTTGAACGCTGTTGGTTGGAATGGTGTGGATAGGTGGTGTGGGGCACTGATCTCGTAGATGTAGAAGTGTGGTACCGCACTGGATCGTTGTTTCAATGGCGCATAGGAAGCCCATACCGACGATAACTTGATCCAACATGTTTGGTAGAACAAGGAGGGGTATTTGAACTTGTGACGCCCAGCGCCACAAATATACACCGGCCAACATTCAAATTAGCGTGCCAACCTTGTGTGACCCTGACACAACTACAAGCGGACACACTAACAGACGATCGGACAGTGTGACCCTGACGCAGCCTGAAACGGTCACACTGTCAGCTCATCAGCAAAACACGTTAGGGACAAAGAAGAGGCACAACAGCTGACTTTTGGCATTTTCCTCCGTATTCCCTTCCTAATTGGAGCGCATTTTCCGCCACTCCCTCTCACGGAGAGCATTATCCTCCGCAACGTCTTCTCTCTCGGAGCGCATTATCCTCCGCACCACATCTCTCCCGGAATTTACTATCCTACGCCTTCCCCGTGCACCCCTGGAGCGCATTATTCTTGAACCAGGAGACCTTTTCTTTCAGCTACCACATCCAGAGATCAAATAAATTTCTGTGAACCCCGGCCGAAGTGCCATCACAAACTTATCTTTGATCCAGACGCGAGTCGTTTCAGACGTTTTCTGGTGATAGCCAGATAGCACCATTCCCAGCAGAATAGGATCGAAGGGTTTTTGCAGTCGTATGATGCATGCCCTTAATGGCCGAAGGACGCATCCCCGGCGACAAGCTTCGCGTGGGATGGTGATGTGCTACATCGGGATTTACCGTACTGGCTGGGTTTGATGGCTGTCTCCTTGGTGAGTCTGCCGAGTCCCGATGGGTCTTCCGAAATGGTGTCCGATTGGAGTCGCCGCTCCTCTGCTCTGTAGCCGGCTTTGCGTATCTTGGCATGTTCCGCGGGGGTGCGAGAGTGGTCAGGTTGGTCCGCTCTTGGATTAGTTTACTTCCTTAACCGCGTCGTACCCAGTATGGTGCATGAGTAGTCACATCGCGATGAGGAAATCTTTGCACAGTTACCCCACCGCTTGCTTGCGGGCTCGGATCTGGTCTTACAATTTTTCAAAATACCGTGGTGGCAAGAAGAACGTTAAGAATTCCTGGCGAATATTTTCCCATGAGCAACTGTGTAGGCGGCTGGTGCGGAACCAACGACTGGCCCGGTCTGTGCGGAGTTCGGCCATGGCCCGCGGTAACTTGTTTGTGTCCACCCCATACGAGAGCGCGCGTTCTTCGAGCAGTTCACTGAACGATAGGGGGCTATCTTGGCTGTCAAACTGGATTCCCCATTATCGGATTCATTCCACCATGGGTGCGGCGTGGTTGTAGTGGTGCCCTTCCATGGGTCGGTTGATCGCAGGCACGATCGTCGGTACGGGCGCTGGGTGAGTCTCTGTAGCTAAAGGCCTTGGAGTGCGGTATTCGGTGGCTGCGGGGACTCGTAATCCAGTCTTGGGATGCAATTGGAGAGAGTCGGATGGTCCAGGAGTAGTGGGCAGTGGTGACTTGGAGCGTGAGCGTGAGACTGGTTTGGCATAGTGCCTCTCGAACTCTCTTAGGCGAACCTAAGTTTCTTGCGTGAGTGGCCCGGCAACGAGTGCGGCAAATTTCTTTCTGTCCCGCAGGGTATGCCTCCTCTGGTTTTTCCTCGTCGTGATATTCCATGCTAGTTTTCTGTTGATTTTGGCACTGAGTCACTGTTAAACGGCACTTTTAGTATCGGCACTGCGTATACTTTCCCGATTGTTTTCGCGCCCGGATTATGTGAGTGAATTATTGTTGAGTTTAGCTTGTCTATTCAATTTGTCTTTTAATGGCAGTGGGTCTTTAATCCACGAAGTCCCTTATTTCGGTTTTCTTTAAATGTTCCACAAAAAATCCCTTTAAAGTTCCTGATCGGGCGCCACTTGTAAGTACCTATCTCAGGCTGGGATATGCATCAGTCTGTCCAGGGTCCTGAATTACAAGATATCTAAATTCACGAGGACTTTATTGGGAAAAATCAGGAATTTTGCAAGAAGCTGAAATAATAAAATGAATTTTTTTATTCTTTTGTGTTATTATGTTATTCGGTTAGGTTGACTGATTGACCGCGACGTCTATGGTCTATGAACGTCTAACTGCTATGGTTGATGGACTGCCGATCGACTTGCAAGCAAACTGCTTTAGTCTAGGGAGAAGTCAGATATAAATAGCGTTTCTCCTTTTTGATTGGTTCAACGCTGCTATGTCTGGGACATTTCTCCGAGCCGGGCTCGGGTTTCGCTTTAGAGTGTTGATCGGCACTTTTCCATGTTATTGGTTGTACTTTGCTGCGTGAGGAGATCGCATTACCGTAACGTGATGGCACGTGCGCTCATTACTCGACTACTTGTGACGAACCATGGGATCCATGGTTCGTTACAACTATAGGGTTCGTATTAAGAAATTTGAATCTTTTATTAATGTTTAAACACTTCTCCCAAATATCTTCGCTACAATTAATAACAGTTTGTTGGGAAGATAATTTATGTCTCATAAATAACCTTGAATTTGAGCTGGACTTACGGGATTTTTACACGCTGCGCAAATTCTACAGAATTTAATATTTCCGTATTATCAAAAAAGTTTTTAAACATTTCTTCTAATTGATATTGAGTAAAATAGCATATATATTCCTTTGAATCAATTCTGCCAGGTTGTATTAATGCTGGATCTAAGCGATCTAAATAATAAGTTGTCATAAATACTGAAAAATTAGAATAGTTTTTCTAGTAACGAAAACCGAAAGACTGTGGGTGGCGTAAAGTTTATTAAAAGAGCGGGATGAAAATTCTGTGTGCGTTCGATCGACTTCCAATTTTACGATTATATTCTCAAAAAAACTTCATACATTTCGTTCTAGCCTAGCTAACCTACGATGGCAAAGCGGGGCGCTCCCGCCTTTCCCTAACCTACTTACACTAGACTTCAAACAATTCAAAATAATCTCAACATTAAAAATTGACTACGACGATGACATGACGAAACAAATACAATTCTAGCTTCTGTAGAACCAACCCCGTCCAAACAGTCTAACAATCCACAAAATGTTATTCTGCTAATGCCATCGTGTGCAGATTTTTGTTGCAAAGTTAACTCAAACCACTCTGGGGGAACCGGGACCTATCGTTCGAAAGAAACAACCTTGAAATGATCAATGAGGAATACAAAATCCTACTCAGAGAGTAAAAGAAAGAAATCTTAAGGGCACAAAGAAACTCGTGGAGAAACTTCTGCTCCAATATCGAGAAAGTCACAGAAACGGCTAGGCTCCGGAAGCTGCTATCAAAGCTACCTACCATACAGCGCTGATCAGCGCTCCTATGCGCACATGGCCCACATGGCCACATGTCACCCATCATTCATACTTTCAGTTTTATTAAAATAGTTTGAGTTCGCATTAAATTTAGACATTCTAGAAGCTACTTAAAGTAAAGGAAAAATCATAAAAAAGGAGAAAAAAATCAAAAAGAAATATGATTATAAAAAACGAGAAGGAAAGTGTGAGTCGCTTCTGGGGACGCGACTCTACTTAAACCCGTACTCAGTCAATACATATACATTTTTGAGCATGATTTTTTTCAATTTTAGAAAAAAAAAAAAATGTTACATTTTACATTTTTTTGCTACATCTGTTATCTACATATACATCTACAATGTATATTTTACATCTAACATGTAGATTATAGATGTACCATTTATATTCACATCTCCTTCGCTAGGGGTTTCTCGCGCACTGAACGCAGCAGAGTGTGCGAGCGAGAAGGAGATAGAGTAGCTGATCTCAAACCGAATGGGGGCAATGGGGGGAAGCAACTGAAAATGAATTTCTTCATTCTGGCTATAATTATGATCCGATCTGATTCAGATTCGGCAATATGGTAGATATGGGCATTCTCTATGATACTGCGTTTTTAGTTTTATCGTATCTTAAAAAATATGTGTCTGCCACAGATTTTCGTCCTTTGTGGTGGCGGAAGGGGGCGGGGCGAAATTTTGGGATACACTTGTAGCAGTGTGATTTCACATGAGTCTGGAAACCAAATTTGGTTGCCCTAGCTCTTATAGTCTCTGAGATCCAGGCGCCCATGAAAAAGGACAGACGGACATGGCTTAATCGACTCGGCTATTGATGCTGATCAAGAATATATATACTTTATGGGGTCGGAAACGTTTCCTTCTCTGCGTTGCACACATCCACTTTTACCACAAATCTAATATACCCCTTAACTCTTTTTTGAGTACAGGTATAAATATAAAGAAATAAAATATTTAATATTAAATATATTTAGACGTTAAAATTAGGACAAAACAAAACATATTCAAATTCATGCACAATTAATAGGAAAAACAATGACATTAGGTTAAGATTTCTAAAAGGGTGTATCATCGGTCTCATTGGGTCAATAGAAGGGTATAAGTAAAATACCGCTTCATAATGCTTGTTTTTGCAAATATTCTCCATCTCTTTAGCAGTTATATTTTTTGCCAGCGTGACCTTGGGCCCAACGACACCTGCAGCTGTTTAAACGTCTGTAAGTAGACACACATATATGCACATACACTCCTGTTCATAAAAATAGCATCTAACACAATGAGACATATGCATTATTAACCAATTCAAGAATTAATTAATTATTATTAATCATCATCCTTATTATATAAGGTTAATCAATTCATTCTTATATAATCTATTTGATTATATTTTGGTTATCAATTTGGAATCATACATCATACATTAGCGCCACATATACATACATGCATGAAAAATAAGGTTTAGGGTTATATTAATGGAGTCTATGACTGAATGGAAGTCATACAATTTAAAGTAAAATTTACAAGGATTTATAAATGATTTTCTAATTTTTCTCTTGGGTTCCTAAGGCACTAGCGCAGCGGCAGAAGGATTTGGGTAGAATCATGATGTCCTATTCTCATGTTATTGGGTTGCGTGGTTGGGTGGGTCAAGAGGGAAGAGCATAAAGACCATATATGGTCATGCGTTGGACCCCTGCCACTCTAACGGAACCCGGCTCCCGGCCGGCTCTCACTCTCTTGTGAATTCGCCGTAAATTCCCTTCTTAACCCTTACTTGGTTTCCTTGTGAGGAAACTCCATTCCTCACAGCTTATAACACGGCCACGTTGCGATACAGGCCAGTCCGATCAGTCCGAAACTATTTTGTGCATCGGCCCAACGACCTGGAGAAAGTTCGTCGAATAAAAATAGTTCGACACAACAGAACTCACTCGTAATATGGTGTGATTTCCCGACGGTGCGGGTCCCTAAAACTTACCCACCTTTTCAATTTTTTTTTATTTTTGGTCAAAAATAAGAATCGGCACCTAGTTTGGAGTTTAAATAAACGCTCAGTAGATTGGACAAATCGCAGCAAAAAGAAAACAGCTGGAAACACAACTTTAAGCCCCCACCAACAACCAGCTGATCCACAGATGTACGGGCAGTGAACTTTTTCTGTGCGTGTCGAAGAAAGACGTCAGCTCTGGCGTAGCTCGGCGAATTCGCGTGTTAACCGTTATGTGTTTTTTAACCTGGTCAAGAAAATAGGCGTTCCCAATAGACCGTTGTGATCAGGTTAAGTCCGAAGCCTCGAAAATTTGCATGTAAGGAGGCACCCTTGGACCACGTGCGAATATTACCTCTCGGCGACCCCTATACCTGAAACCTGCCTATGCTAAAGCCTGTTTTGGACCGCCGTCTGACATGACCTACCGGACGCTTCGGCCTTGAATTTAAATAAGATACATGTTTAGTCAGAATTAATTTGTGATTTACTTTATGTATAGTTGTGTGCTAGTTGTCAGGGTATGCTAACTTTTGAAAGCAGATGCAAAGAGAGGTGCACACATGCATACATTTCGTCGACACCAGCGGAGGCAGATTAAGTTTTTTTTGGTTCTCTTGGGCACAACAAGTGTTCAAAGCCATTATAATGAAAAGTCAAAAACCCAAAACTAACAGAAAAAAGAGAAAAACAAACAAAAGTATAATTATTTTGAAAGTGTCTTTAAAAGTTCGAGCTTAAAAGCCTCCACGCGACAGTTTCGTAATAGTGAGTTTCTGCCATGCAGCACCAGGTGCGCATAGTTGTTTTTTTTTTGTTTCAGATAAAAGCGTCATAATCTCAACCACACAGAGACACCCCAGCTACGAAAGATCTTTCGGCGCAAGAGCAAACAAGCAAGCCAACACACTTAAAGTGAGCTTTCCAAATTAATTTTATCTGCGTATGCCATCTCCGCGATCAGAGCCAAAAGCTTCCCTTTTGCTAGCGCTGTTCGTAGGTCGTTGACCTCGAACTTTTAAATTAGCCACAGCTGATACCGGATGCCCGATGTTGTTGGCTGAAGTCGTTCGACTATAGGGACGTAAGTCCCTATAATTTTATATTTATATTTGGGGAAAATAATTAATTTATATCGCACTATATCGAAGTGTATGTAATAACTCCTATTTATACTTATATCCTTTATAACGAACCATGGTTTTAGCCATGGCTCGACACAAACGGCGGAGGGTTAGCGCATCCACGCTGGCCGGAGACAATAATCAAACTGATATACACAGGGCTAACGAATCATGGCTCTAGCAACGGGTCTCCCCAAGTCTTAAGCAACGCACGCAATTAATAAAGTTAAGAACTCTCGATCAACAACTCTGCCCATTCCGCATTATTTCGCAATCAGCGAAAACGAAATTCTCGATCACCCACTTCTTGGCGATATTTCGCAACCACTTCGAAACAGCGACCCAAGATCAGATATCACCTTCCGCGATGCGGAGGTAGCAAAAACCCAATTCTCAGCTGCAGCCCACCCCTAGATTTTATGGGCTATATATAGTTATATAAATAGTTTAAATATATATGTCTCTCTCGATCGGTCACCTATTCTGGACCACAGTCGTTTTTTTTTTCGTATTCCCTATTAGTTTACGTTTTTTTTAACCTGAGTTATAATGGAGTTAACTGTTAATAAAGTGTTTGTTGATTTGATTATGTGCTAAAATATACGCCATTTGGGGAACCATGCTGCCATGTAGCGAAGTCGACTAGCCGATACCGGACACTCCAGGGATCCTGATTGCATTTAAATCGGCTCGTCAGGATCATGGTAGGTTGGGCGTGGCACAGCTCAGTGCCTGCAGAGTTGTCCGAAGCGTAGATAGAACCCTATTCTTTTTTTCTATCCTGGCTCCCTACCATTCCTTTCCCTGCCTTTCCTTCATCCTCACTAAGCCTTAAACGCAGTACGCGAAATTAATAAAATATTAAACTTTAGGATCGAAGACCACAAATGGAAGGTACCCCCTACAAGAACCCATACCCCTATCCGACCAGAGACGAGCCGTATGACTAAGCGCGTACTCCTTTCTAACGTTGTCGACCAACCGCTTCATTGCCCGAAGATTCGGTACAAATCGGAATCGACCCTCTGGACATCACCGCTCAACTGACTGCAGGAAAGGTGGCACAACGATTAGAAGCATCAGGAAACATGTCTCTACAAAGATTCAGTATATTTGACTACATGATCCCCCAAACTTGCCTGGATGTTAAAACAACCTCATTTATGGGACCGACAATTGGAAAAGGGATCGGGATCAGACTCAACATCCCAACATCTACACCGACGGCGCCAAGATAGAAGGAGGAGTAGGAGCGGGCATATACTGTACAGACCTGGAGATAAGGCTGTCCTATAAGCTACCGGGCGTGGTAAACGTGTTCGTGGACAGCCAGGCGGCGGTAAGATAAGAACCGAGAACGTGCCTGGCTCCACTAGAACGCTACAAAGCGCTCTGGAGAAACGAGCGGACACGAAGGCTAAAAGCAGGTGGATGAGTACCACCACCTGCAGGATCTCGAAAACCATGTGCAAGGAGCGCAAGGAACCACTACTAACTGAATACTTACAGAATGTTAGTGGGAATAATCATAGTTCACTGTCTGACTGCATCCCACGCAGTTAAACTAGGCATCACCAACAGTGGCAACTGCAGGAAATGCAATCAAGCAGGGCTATCGAAACCCATGAACACCTCATATGCAGCTGCCCGACGCTATCCAGGGTAAGGAGAAAATGCCTGGGCACCCCGGTGATGGCATCACTGGAAGAGGCCTCTATGAGGACACCAAATTATGGTTTGTTCTGAGGTTGGTTCTAATCAGGCCTCGAAACGGCCCTACATATTGTTATCAGGAAAAGGCGCTGCTGCTGCAGTGCCGCTCAATAATAATAAATAAATAAAATAATGACATACTATATGGCTCGGATCAAGAAAATTTGATTATTTATTAATGTTTAAACAATTCTCCCAAATATCTTCAATACAATTAATTACAGTTTGTGGGGAAGATAATTTATGTTTCATAAAAAAACCTTGAATTTGAGCTGGACTTACGGGACGGCAAAACGATTTTACACGCTGCGCAAATTCTACAGAATTTAATATTTCCGTATTATCAAAAAAGTTTTTAAACATTTCTTCTAATTGATATTGAGTACAATAGCCTATATATTCCTTTGAATCAATTCTGCCAGGTCGTATTAATGCTGGATCTAAGCGATCTAAATAATTAGTTGTCATAAATACAATTCTAGCTTCTGTAGAACCAACTCCATCCAAACAGTTTAACAATCCACTAAATGTTATTCTGTTAATGCCATCGTATGCAGATTTTTGTTGCAAAGTGAACTCCCGAGAAGCGAATGCTGCATCAATATCTTCAAGTAAAATTATGGTTTGTTCTGGTGCTACATTCAAAAGATGGTTAAGTCGATCATCGGTAAGGCCTCTTTCAGACAAATTCAATAAACAAACGCTATATTCCAATTCTCCAGCCAAAGCAGTTATGAAACTCGATTTTCCGCAACCTGGGGGTCCGTAAAGTAAGTATCCACGTCGATAAGGAATCCCCCGTTGAGTATACCAAATAGAACTTTGAATAAAGTCATTGCAATCACCAATAATCTTTTCAGAAACTCCACGATCTAATACTACCGAGCTAATTGGACGACGTCGTCGGGGATGACCAAAAGCCCTCCATTCTGCGCCCATAGCCGTATACAAAAGAGTTTTACCATCGGTTGCTTGTAAAGCCAAATAGCGAGCTTCATCTAAAATATCAGAATAAATCTGTTTATTGTTTCCAAATGCTGTTAATGTCACCGATTCCCAAGGCACTCCCATGTGCATGTCCAATGTTTGCTGTTCTCTAGTCCGCTCCACTTGAATCCAATTTCCTTTATATTTAAATATGTGTTTTCCAATACTTGGTATAAAATCATAGCTGGTTTTAATTTGGCCATTATCGTTTTGGATAAAGTTTGTTTCTACACTTAAATGTTGCGTTTTGCGGGCTCCTTTAATTGTTATCCATTTTAATAGCCACTGATATGATTTATCTCTACAGGGAACTTCTAAAGTTATCATCATATGTCGACGAAACAGAATTATTCCTCCTTGAAGGCCTTTCCTTAATATTGCAGCACCAGCGCCGATTCCAAACAAACCGAAGCCAGCACCAAAATAAGGATTTGTTGATAAATTTGACAAAAGTTCGCTCCAGGCCATTTCACCTAAAAACAAATTTAACATTTAAAAAATAAGTAATGAACCTTTAATACTAGTTATGTAAAAAAATTGTATTGTATCGACCTTGACAAATGAAGAAGGCCGAGAATATGGATTTCATTGCGTACACTCGTAGAACTAACTACTCATTTGTTATTTCTTAATTGAAATAAGCACGGTACAAAACTAAGCTTAATACGGTAAAGCAAATGGTTTGAAAGCCGAGACGTCAACTTCGAGAGTCCTTGAGACCCTGGCACCGGGTCGACAATGAAGGAGAATCAGCCGCGGCTGCCAATTGCCAGTTAATGAATATTAGGTTAAAGATAAATGAAGCAACAGCTGATGCATCAAATAAAATAGACCCTCGCTTTGACGTCAATCTGATGTAGGAAACCAGTCAGACCACATTTCTTTCATTAATTATCGCATTAAGTTAATTTTAATACCCGTACTCAAAAAGAGTTAAGGGGTATATTAGATCAGATAATGTTTCGTCATGTCATCGTCTTAGTCAATGTTTTATGTTAAGATTATTTTTGAATTCTTGAAGTCTAGTGTAAGTAGGTTAGGGCAAGGCGGGAGCGCAATAAAAGCTCACTCAAGGCGAATTCGCCCCGCTTTGCCACCGCAGGTTAGCTAGGCATAGAACGAATTGTAATGAATTTTAGAATATAATCGTTGAAATTGAATTCGATCGAGCGCACCAAGAACTTCATTCGTCCCGCATTTTAATAAAACTTTACGCCACCCAAGTATTTCGGTATTTCTCATTTAGACAAACTATTCTAAATTTTCAGATAATAATATTATTATTAGATAATTAGATATTACTTTTAGACATGAACTTTTTAGCGGCATCTATTCTTAACAACGGTAAACAGCGACGGTAAAACGGTTAAATATTACTTTCGGAGGGTTGGTCAACCAATTTACCTCCACTATTTCTCCATATATTTTAATAAACAATATCTTAAATATCTTTTTTCCGACTTTTCCTGAGTTTTTAAAGTCAAAAACACTTCGATCATATGATGCGTTGCAATAGTTTTCTTTAATTTACAAAGGAATTTTCGTTTTTAAAAATGGCAGCAATTAGATGGCTTAAGTCGCAGATATAGAAGAGCACGTCAAACCGACGAGCAACGCGAAGCGAGGAACGAAGTTAAACGGAATCGATGGAATCGAAATCAACAACATAGAAATGTTGCTTTAGACCCCTACTTCGGGATGCTACCAATGCTGACGGAAATGCAACATACGTCGGAAGTCCGCGATATATGCCTGAATACGCTCAGGATGCTATGTCGTGGCATACCAGATTTATTTATAGCGTTCACATGCAATCCAAAGTGGACAGAAATTACACAAGATATATTTGATGGCCAATCACCCATTGATCGCCACGACGTTACCGCAATGGTGTTCACTCATGGATTACATTGTTAAGCACTGTGTATTTGGCGAAACGCGCTGCTGGATGTTGGATTCAGTCGAATGGCAAAAACGCGGATTGCCACATGCACACATCCTCATTTGGTTGGTAGAGAGGATAAGACCGGATAAAATCGACAAAGTGATATCTGCGGAAATTCCTAATAATGAAGATCCATTTTTATTTGAGATTGTTACAAAAATTATGATTCTCCGTTTACGGTGAATGGAAAATGTTCAAAACGCTTTTCAAGACAATTAGTAGCAGAAGCTATTAGTGGAAATGATGGCACTTTATCGCAGGCGATCCACTGATGACAACGGAAGAACGGAATCAACGCAACGGAATCCAAGTGAATCAGCATGACATTGAAGTTGATAACACTACTCGACAATATCAACTTTTTTTTTCCTCAAGGATCCAAACTTTTTCTGATAGATATGGGGCTTTAAAATTGTTTAAAGAAGTATGGTTTTTTTTCTATAGCAGAACTTTTTTTGAAGAATTTTTGAAGTCGGTATTTTTTTTTTTAATCTTTTTTCAGAGGTAGCACTTGTTTTTTTCACATAACTCTAGTAGCTTACGTCTGGTTGTAAAGAATTTTGCTATTTTGAAAAGATAATTAAAACAGCTAGAAGTTAAGCTTAATACTTTGTGATTTCAGCTTACCGTCTGGGAAATATAAAGCATTGAAATGCGAAAGTTATGATTTTTGGGCGGTATTTTTTACTAAATTTTGACTTTAAAAACTCAGGAAAAGTCGAAAAAAAAGTGTATCCTGTCTTCTATTTTTTTGTGTATAGGTGCATTAATTTGGCGTCGTTCAAGGTATCGCTCATTAAAATCTATGGAGAGACTTTGGAGCTTTCGTTAGCCAAACCTAAAAAATGAAAAAAAATTAACAAAAAATACCTTTTTGAAGGCTGCGGGTCCACCTGCCAATTGGGAGCAAAGCAAACGAAAAAGGGTTATTCCCGACGGACACTCCGTTGTATATATAAAATATATAAGCGCGTACATATACGCAGTGACATAAACAACTTATGATTATGTTACACATTCATTTTGTACAAGCAACGATCTGCGATTTGAAAACAGATCGGTCAGCTACCAAAACTGCTGATCAGGCATTTACCCAAACTCAGTCAGAACCCAAACGCCATAACACTGAGGCGATGGGTCTCCCTCTAAAAAGCCCCTTAATGCTGATCATGCATTTCCATAAGACTCAAGCAGAGACCACGCGCACTTATACTAATGCGGTGGTACTCTTTTCATATAATGCATAGGAGAACTCTCGCTCTCCGTCATACATAAGAACAAGAACCAGAATAAGAACCAGAAGAAATTCAATAAACATTCTCAATCAATCAACCAAATGAAGAAGTCGTGTTTGCTAACATTATACCACTATACTGGTGAAGGAGGGGAACCGGAGTGGAGGAGGGAGTGTGTGGAGTGTTTTCGGGCAGTGTGTTGGCTGTGGGAGTTCTCTGCCAGCTCTCTCTAAAGTTGCTGCAGGAGTAGAAAAAGAGCAGGAGAACAGAAGCAAGGGAAAAAGGAGCACTCTGAGGCTGAGTACACCTCCAGCTCTCTTAGTCCCTCAGTCTCCTCCGTTAGCTACACAATTTGTCGAGGCTCTGGCCATATCGAGCATTCTTGATAAATGTCGAAGGCCACTTGTGCAAGTTGTCAGCAGCCCGTACGATCCCCTGTGCCCCAACAGGCTATCAAGGTAGCAAGGAATTTAGAGCGGAGCGTTTCCAGCAAAGTTTGTGGTGCTATGGTGCCGTGGTGCTGAGGTGCTTATAAATAATACGCTCTGACGAAGAAATATGCACAAAAATAAATGAAACGAGAGCCTGACCCGTGCCAGCATATAAAATATCGCAATGTCATATTGCCACTGCAATGTCCTTGGCGGGCCACCGCCCAAAGCCAAACCCATACCCGTATTGGGTACCCTCCTCACATCCTCCCCCTACAGCACAGTGGAACATGTAATTGTAACAGACTGTGCTCGCTCCTCATGCTCCTCCCTTTCATTCTCATCCTCCCGTTGACTGCAATAACCGACTCGGGACAGCGATAGCGACAACGTCTGAAGACAGCCAGACAAGCTGCACTGCCAACGAGCCCGCTTGTCACTCAGTCAGTCAGCTTAGAGATGAGAGCGTGACACGATAGCTTCCCAGGGGGAAAAGGGAGCTCCCAGAAGCTTGCCTGATGGACAGCAAAGAAGATGGAGGATAAAAAATGCAATCTGGAAAGTCAATCAAGGAGCAAGACAAATATGGAGAGGACTATAGGTAAAGAAGGTATAAGAGACGAGTGCGTGACACGAATTTTAGAGAGGAGCAGAGAAGAGTAAGGAGAGAAGAGAGGGTTTGGTAAAGTAACAGAAAGATAAGTGAGAGCGATGCACGACGTAACCTACGTGTCTTGCATGTCGCACCACCAGCCCCAAGGATAACATCGCTATTTGTTGTGCATCGCCTAATCCTTGCACTACTTTCCAACCAATGTGAATTATGTCTGGGACACTTAAGTCAACTCTTGCCGCAACCCAGACGACCTCCTCCACCTGAAAGATCAGTTTATTCTCTTAACCTTAGAAACAAAAAGTTTTGAATTTTCTTTGAATGCTTTGCTTAACTGATAAGAAAAATATGACCACTAATTACACTAGTCAACACGATTTTTCCTCAAGGAACAAAACCAACTTTTTATTAAAGATTTGGGGCTTAGAAATGGTTTGATGATATTTTTTTTTTCTATGGCAGAACTTTTTTTTGAAGAATTTTTGAAAACTGGTATTTTTTTTGAAGCTTTTTCAGAGGTAGCGCTTGTTTTTACATAACTCTAGTATATTTCATCTGGTTGTTAAGAACTTTAATATTTTGAAAAGATAATTAAAACAGCTAGAAGATAAGCCCAAACACTTAGTGATTTCAGCTTACCGTCTGGGAAATATAAAGCATTGAAATGCAAAAATGATGATTTTTGTGCGGTATTATTTACGAAATTTTGACTTTAAAAACTCAGGAAAAGTCGAAAAAATTATATCCTGTGTTCTCTATTTTTTGTGTAGAGGTGCATTAATTTGGCGTCGTTTAAGGTATCGCTCATTAAAATCTATGGAGAGACTTTGGAGCTAAAATTCGTTAACCAAACCTAAAAAATGGAAAATGGAAAAAATAGAAAACACAGGATATAATTTTTTTTCGACTTTTCCTGAGTTTTTAAAGTCAAAATTTCGTAAATAATACCGCACAAAAATCATCATTTTTGCATTTCAATGCTTTATATTTCCCAGACGGTAGCTGAAATCACTAGTGTTTGGGCTTATCTTCTAGCTGTTTTAATTATCTTTTCAAAATATTAAAGTTCTTAACAACCAGATGAAAGATACTAGAGTTATGTGAAAAACAAGCGCTATCTCTGAAAAGCTTAAAAAAATACCAGACTTCAAAAATTCTTCAAAAAAGTTCTGCCATAGAAAAAACCATAATTCTTTAAAAATTTTAAATCCCAATATCTATCAGAAAAGTCGTTTTGGATCCTTGAGGAAAAAAAGTTCGATTTTGTCGAGTAGTGTTATTCGTACGGTGCGTTCAATATTAGCTGTTTTGATTAAAAAAAATAATTTTATTTAATATTAATATTGTATTACATCTCCTTTGGCTTCTACAACGCATTTACAACGCTTTGGCATAGATTTTTATGAATTCTGCCATTGTTCTTTTGAAATAAAGTCCCACATCTCTTGCAGTTTTATTTTTAGGTCTGAAAGTGTTATTTGAGGCTCATTTCTTAGGTTTCTTTTCATTATGCCCCATATATTCTCGATTCTCGACCAATCTAAGGCCCCAATTTCCTTATACTGCAGCCATGATTTGGTTCGTTTGGCAGTATGAGATGATGCTCCATCCTGCTGAAATGTATATTCACCACAGTCAGCCAGTTTTGGAATTGATGGCAGCAAACTTTCCTC
Organism: Drosophila ambigua; assembly: GCA_018150905.1. NCBI lineage: Eukaryota > Metazoa > Arthropoda > Insecta > Diptera > Drosophilidae > Drosophila > Drosophila ambigua. The sequence continues at coordinate 555,330 of JAECWS010000098.1, forward strand.
TAATATGTTAACGTATTTTTCCGCGTTAACTATCCCCTCAATAAAGTGCAGTTGTCCTACCCTTTTGGCAGACATACAACCCCACACCATTATGCTTGCAGGGAACTTAACTGTCCTTTTCAGGTACGCTTCAGTTTTGTTACGGATGATTCTCCTTCGCGCATCACCGACACACACATCACATTTAGATTCATTGCTAAATATGATGGTGTTCCATTGCCTTTGAGTCCAAGACATCCGTTCCCGAGACCATTGTAAACGCTTCTTCCTTTGACGAAACGTAAGCAATGGTTTTTCCTTGGCCTAAGAGTAATTTAAGCTATTGAGTATTTAACATAGATAATCACTATACTTTATAGAATTTATATCCAATATCTCGAAACTGCAGGCGCGTCCATTCACGCTTCACACTTTTTCCAATTTTATCAGACCACTCAGAGGTTAAATTTCTCAAAATTTGGCGACGATCAGCCTTCACAATTGTAGCCACGGCTCTTTTGTCACGAGATGTTATTGACGATTTTCGGACTCTATTTGCGATAGTATTTTCAATATTGCCATTTTTCTTAAAATTGTCTACAATGCCTTGAATGGACGACTTAGCCAGATTTTATTGCTTCGCTATTTCACCAAAAATGTTTCCCGATTTATAATAATCTATAACTAAACTTCTTATTTCGTTGCAAATCGGCTTACCACGTGCCATCGTTGCTAAACTTTGACTAATTTAAAAAAATTACACATTTCTTACATTCTGCATTGTATGAATGATTCCAGATTATGACTAGATAGTTATTATGTTACACAGTTCGCTTTTGTTTTCATCTTCTGTCAATTCTAAGCTAAGCTAGCGCATCGTACGAATAATTAGTGGTCATATTTTTCTTATCAGTTAAGCAAAGCATTCAAAGAAATGTTTGTTACTATTTTTGTTGTTGAAATACAACAAAACTTTTTGTTTCTAAGGTTATGAGAATAAAATGATCTTTCATAGAAAAATAAGTTCGCATGTGTTATCTACATTAGTATTGAAAATATCGTCTGTTAAACATTGCATATGGCTAAAAAAGCTTGCCGTACGAATTAAAAGTGGTCGGGGTTCGTAGCACCACCCGACAAAATGGAACTTTGTTTTACTCAAGGATCCAAAACGACTTTCTATGGCAGAACTTTTTTATGAAGAATTTTTGAAGTCTGGTATTTTTTTTAAGCTTTTTTCAGAGGTAGCGCTTATTTTTTTCACATAACTCTAGTATCTTACGTCTGGTTGAAAAGAACTTTGCTATTTTGAAAAGATTGAAACCAAATTTATCACTTATGTTTAAAAACTTTTAGCAACATAACACCAAATAAAAAAGTTTGTATATCCTTAGAATTGACTGAAAAGACTAAAAATTACTGCTTGTTGTATGGGGTAAGGAATGAAATCCCATATCATATCTCAGGCATTTCTACTTTGGTTTTATTGAAATATGATCAGGTAGACGCGACGAGATCCAATTTGTGAGGACCTGCACTTGTGAGAATATAAAAGAAACTTTTGACCTGAATAGGTATCCTACCTCAGATAACGAAAAAAGTAACTGTCAGCATTTCATACCAAAGGAACGCGATCAGGCACCAAATGTACAACCCTTTTTCGTTTGCCTTGTTCCCAATTGGCAGTTGGGCCCGCAACCTTCCAAAAGGTATTTTTTGTTAAATTTTTTCATTTTTTAGGTTTGGTTAATTTTAGCTCCAAAGTCTCTCGATAGATTTTAATGAGCAATACCTTAAACGACGCCAAATTAATGCACCTATACACAAAAAAGGACACAGGATATACTTTTTTTTCGACTTTTCCTGAGTTTTTAAAGTAAAAAATTCCTAAAAAATAACTCATCATTTTTGCATTTCAATGCTTTATATTTCCCAGACGGTAAGCTGAAATCACAAAGTAATTGGGCTTAAATCCTAGCTGTTTTAATTATCTTTTCAAAATATCAAAGTTCTTTACAACCAGACGTAAGATACTAGTGTTATGTGAAAAAACCAAGCGCTACCTCTGAAAAAAGCTTAAAAAAATATCACTTTTCAAAAATTAAAAATAAAAAAGTTCTGCCATAGAAAAAAAAAATATCATCAAACCATTTCTAAGCCCCAAATTATTTAGAAAAAGGTTTTGTTCCTTGAGGAAAAATCGTGTCGGGTAGTGTAGTTGACAAAGGGGTGGACTCCTTTAACAGCTGCTCCAAGTAGTGGTAAATGGCCTTGAGCAAATGTCGGTTGACTACCTTTGGCACTTGGAAGCAATCCATTGCGTTTAAAGCTTCACACAGCTTCCCACGATTCGCAACAGGGTTGGCCCATACACCCTTTGCGAGCAAAGCCCCATTGCACTTGGCCACAGCCATCAACCAAACTTCGGCCACTGCCGAAAATGCAGCAGCTTCCCGCTGCCAAGCCCAATCCTTGCCCCAATGGAACGGGTCCACTGTACAACCCCCAGCTTTCCAGCCTGCTTTCGTGGATTGGCAAAAGGTGGGTGAAAAAAAGCGCCGAGGAGCCGAATTATTGGCTGATATGCCCAAGAAGGGGAAGCGCCGCCAAGATCCTCTTGCTAACCCTTTAGTGGGCAATAGATTTGCTGATCTGATAAGAGCAGGTCTCTTCAAACCCTGTCCTGATCGAAGAGGCGGAGGCAATGTTGGGGCCTGAGAGCTCTCCTGCTAACGATGAACCGTCCACTTCCGCTCCGGCTTAGCCAAAGCAAGCTGAACAAGTCCCGAAAAAGCCTAGGAAACCAAGGTCAATTACGATCTCTGGGGTTCTGGGCATTGCTGCCGTCGAGGCTGCCCCGAGCCCCCGATCCCTGAAGAGGATTACGAATTCCGCACGGCTCCCTCAGCGGACCTCAGAATCTATGCCAAGGACGCTGCCACTCACAGGCAGGTGCATTCCCTGCAGGTGCAATACACCCAATTCTGTTTCTCCGAAGACAGGGCCTATAAACTATAAACAAGACCTTTTATGAATTGGGGCATCGGGTGGTAAGCGTATATAACCCGAAGTCCAGAAGAAGCCCCATCATCAATGCCGACGGAGTCAGGCGGGATACTCAAAATCAAAAGGTTTGGTTTATTGATCTTGCCCGACCCCAAACAACAAGGAGGCCCTTTAAATTGCAAGGGTGAGTAGGCAACGTGTACAAATTGAGCTGCCCAGGAAGAACAACGGCGTGAGGCAATGCTTTCGCTGTTATGAGTTCGATCACACAAAAAATTACTGCGTGAAGCGACCGGTATGTGGTAGGTGCTCAGGGGATCACTGGACAGGTGCCCCAATTGCAATGCCAACACAGTTGACAACCTCTGCTGCTCGAAATGTGGAGGGAAGCATGCAGCACACGACAGATCATGTAAAATCTACGTAATGATGCTGAGAAATCGCCAATCGACCATGAATATTGCACCGGCAAAGGGCTAGAAGGGCGAGGAATGTCCCCTCGATGGCTGTCCAGCGGGGGATCTCGCTCGGTAGTGCATCCATTCCCCTTTGTCTGTGCTTACGCTTGTGAATTTAAATATAAAAATATTCACCCAAATCCAGCCGCACAAAAAAGACAACAAAAACGAGAAGGAACGTGTGTGTCGCTTCTGTGGACGCGACTCTACTTATACCCGTACTCAGTATACATTTTAGAGCATAATTTTTTAGAATTTTAGAATTAAAAAAAAAATTTTACATTTTAAATTGTTTTCCTCCTCGTTACGATCTACAATGTATATTTTACATCTAAAATGTAGATTCTATATGTAACATATAGATTCTCCTCTTCTAGGGGCAGAGTGTGCGAGCGAGAAGGAGATAGAGTAGTGTGAAGAGAGATTTCTTCATTCTGGCTAGATTTATGATCTGATCTGATATGGGCATTCTCTTCGATACTGCGTTTTAAGTTTTAGCGTATCTTTAAAATTGTGCCTGACACAGATTTTCGTCCTTTCTGTGTGCGGAAGGGGGCGGGGCGAAATTTTGAAATACACTTGTAGCAGTGTGACATCACATGAGTCTGGAAGCCAAATTTGGTTGCCCTAGCTTTTATAGTCACTGAGATCCATGCGTCAAACCAGACGGACGGACAGACAGACATGGTTCTATCGACTCGGCTATTGATGCTCATCAAGAATATATATTCTTTATGGGTTCAGAAACGTTTCCTTCTCTGCGTTACACACATCCACTTCTACAACAAATCTAATATACCACTTAACTCTTTTTTGAGTGCGGGGAATATAATAACTAATATTTGAATCTGAAAATTTGTATATTTATTTTTGGTTGCAATTGTTGCTATGACAGCTATATGAAATAGTATCCCGATTTTGACTTAACTCGCTTTGGGTTATACAAAGTCATTACTTGTGCAGAAATATAATAGAAAGTAGACGAGGCTCCAGAAGTACAAGAAGACATCCGAGAGAAGTACGGCGAGTGCTACGTTGTATTTGAGCAGTGCCTAGAGGACCTGAAAGCTCAGCTGGTTCAAACAACAACTCTAAGGGCGTCTGACGACTGCCCCCTGCGACCTTGAGGAGATTCGCAGGAGATTACGTCCGTTGACCTACTTTCCGGGACTTATTAACGGCAATCTACATAAATAATTCTAGGCTGTCTCCGGTAGAGAGGTTATACAATCTCGTCCATAGTCGAAAAGTCCCTGCTCACCAACGATGGTTTGGCATGGTCGGCCCTCCGAAACCGTTATGAAAATAATCGGCTCTTGATGACTAACCAGATAAATATCTTGCTCTTTTTGCCTCGCGTCGAGCCCGAAACCAGTCGGGCATTGAAAGAGCTGCAAAGCACGATGCAAGTGGTCCCCACCGCCCTTGCTCACTCCAAGGTCTGCACCGACAACTGGGATAGCCTCCTCGTTACGATCTGTGCCTCCAAGTTGCCGAAGTTGACCCGGTCTCTGTGGGAGGCGACCGTCACAAACAAGAAGGAGGTGCCTCCATGGACGGAAATCGACGCCTTCTCACTCAGCGCTATTTGACGCTAGAAGCCATGGAGTGCGACCCATCCATTTCCAAAGGCGATCTGAATCCACCACCTTAAAAAAAAGGTAATCAGAATACACAACTTTCCAGAATCCAGTGCAATCCGTTCCGTTCCCAAGGCATTTCTGTTCCAAGGACGCCTTACTCGTTCCATAGCAACAGTAAGCCAAGCATGAGCACATGTGATCTGATTGTGATCCGACTATGTCCTCACTTCCAGCACATGACTGTTGATGCTCGTTCCAGCTGCATTAAGCAAACTCAGCTTTGTTTAAACTGATTTGCAAAAGTCGAGAATGCCAAAGCACCCGCAATTACATCACTTGTGGGGGCCGGCACCACACGCAAGTCCATTTCCACATCCGTACTCAATACCACAGCTTGCCAGATGTAAGCCGGCAAGTATCTGTCGCACAAAATTTAAGTTCTTCCGAACCTCCGACCAATGTTCATGTCCTGATTGGAGCCGACATTCTTTCGTAATTTTAAGCGGCCTACAAACCAACATATTTGGTTCTCTTCTCGTGCAAGAAACTATTTTTAGTTGGCTACTCACTGGTCCCGTGTCCAATATGGCGAGCCATCAAGATGCATCCTTTTCAAGTCAAATTTCCAGAGTAGCTTCCAATGTCCTAAATGTGCCCATAACAATAGTCAACACTAGAATTAGGCTGTGGCCCAAAATTACTTTTTCTTACAGATTTCGGGGTCTAAAAATGTTTAAGGAATTATGGTTTTTTTTATGGTTAGTTTTTTTTTACTTTTTTTAATCTGGTATTTTTTAACGGTTTTTTTCAGTGGTAGTACTTCTATTTTTCACATAACATCAGTATCTTATATCTTGTTGCAGATAACTTTACAGTTCTGAAAAGCTGACAAATGCAGCGTTTTGAGTCGTTTTGGTCAAACGGCTGCAAGTTGACCGTTTATCCATAGATTTTAATGAGCAATACCTTAAACGACGCCTAATTAATGCGTCTAACTAAAACCAAAAATGTTGGCCAAGAATAATTTTTTTTCGACTTTTCCCGAGTTTTTAAAGTCAAACTTTCGGGAAAATATAATGCAAAAAAATAATGAAATTTGAATTTAAAAGCTTAATTTCCTCCAGGAGTTAAGCTGCAGATACAAAGGGTCTGGTTCGCATTGAAAGCTGCATTTTTCAGCTTTTCAGAACTGCAAAGTTCTGTGCAACCAGATATAAGATACTTATGTGACGTTATGTGAAAAATAGAAGTACTTCCTCTGATAAAAACCATGAAAAAAATACCAGCATTTAAAAATTCTTTTAAAAATACAATAAAGTACTACAAAAATTTGTAAATTCCGAAATCTATCAGAAAAAGTCATGTTGGTTCACAGCCTAAATAAAAAGTTCAATTTTGTCGAGTATATTAATATTATATATTTTCATATTATTTTATTATTTTTAAATTTAGACATTTTTGTAAAATGCCACGTAGGAATAGGCAATCTGCTTCTCAACAGTCTCAGAGACGCAGGTTGAGAAACAGATCAAATAGAGAACAGTTAGAAAGTAGGGAAAATTTAGAAAATTCAGATTCTGATAGGAACCAGCAAAAGGAGATTGAGGTTCAGGGACAGGTAGGAGGTAGGCACGTTCTAGCTGTAGTGCTGGGGGAGCAGAAAGCCATCTCTATTGAAGAGAATACACGAGGGCATACGACAAGACGACAAGAGGCCGATTAGGTGCGTCGGTCCATACGGATACGGGCCTAGAAGCTCTAAAAGTAGTCTATAATAGGAATGTAAAGCTGGGTCCTGATCAGGTTTGCAATTTCTTGTAAAGGCCTCTGGTTTCCCAAACAAATTTGTAAAATTTCTCGCGAGGTTTTACAATATTGTTGCGAGTTTAGTGGAGAGATTTTCGCTCTTCAAAGACTTCTAAAATTCCCTTCTGACTGCCAAAAATTAAAGTTCTGCAGAACATGCCACAGCAAAATAAGGAAAGGCAACAGGCCTAAACTTTTCTTCCAAAATGGATTAGATTTCCCTATACTGACCGACTGCTTAAAGGGGCTTACTAAATTAGAGGAACGACTGATTTCTCCTCGACTTCCATTTTTGATAATGAGTCTGTTAGACGGATCGAGAGGCCAAAATGCCATTAAAGGAGCAGTAGTAAACGTCCCTGTTTCAATAGACGAAGCCGTAAAAAAGCTTCCACGTGCTTTCCATGAAGCCCAGGTAGTTCAGCTCCACTTGAAACGTAGACCGGCAATTGGTGCTGATTTCATGGCTGTAACCATTAGACCTTCAATAGTTTTTGAGGCTCTCAGCTATTTAGTTACCACAGATCTATATAAAAAGCATGATGTTAAAGTTAACGAGGAATGGATGTCTAAATTTAGATCCGATACAGTTCAATTCGTAGCATCTCAGGCAGACGCTGCCGTATTAGAAGTGATGCAGAATAGAGATAGGAATGTAGACGCAGAGCGAGCCCATCCTGACGAGGATTTGGAAGCTGATCAGCTCAACCCTGGAGGTCAGGAAACTCTGCTTGAAAATAACATCGCATTTAATGATACACCTGTTAGAATAGCAACAGGTGAAGGCCAAAGACCTCTCGACATGATACTAGACATTGACTCGGAAGAGTTATCCTTTCCCACCATTTAAGCAGGCGTCAAGAGACCATGCTTAGAAAGTTATACAACCATAGTTAGATCAGAGCTTCGAAATGTAGATAGGAGAGGTTGTAGAACTGATAAACTGTTTTTCAATTACAAGAAATTAGAACTCATTAAGATTCGCAATAATATTTCAATCTGCTTACGTAAGCGGAGCATTTCCAGTGCAGTAATGGCAGACAACGATCTTAATGAGAATTTCATAGGGGGACTTATAAAACATGATGAGGGATATAGAGTTCTTTGAGATATTCGCTCGTCTCCAGCTCACTGGGAGGATGAAAAGAAGAGGGTTATGGCCATGATTCGTCAGTTCGGCCTGCCGACTTTTTTCATCACTCTGTCTGCTGCTGAAACGCGGTGGCCAGAGTTGCTTGTTTTGCTCAAAAAAAAACGTAGATAGAATCATAATTAGCGAAGGAGAGGCCATTGATTTAGTTTGCGACGAAAAGGCGCGTCTTATTAGGGCAGATCCAGTTACTTGTGCTAGGTACTTCGATTATAGGTATCGCGAGATTTTAAAAGTTATGAGGAGTCTAGAGGGCATTTTCGGAGAAAACTTCGTCATCAAATTCTATTGGCGTGTTGAATTTCAACAGAGAGGTTCTCCCCATATTCACGGCATGTTTTGGCTGAAAGATGCCCCAGCAGTGGACTTAACCAGTACTGAGTCAATTTCAACAGTTGTAGCCTTCATTAATAATCATATTACAGTAGATATAACAGACTCAGAATTAGCTCCGTATGTTGAATACCAAAAGCTAAGCACACTAACAGGTCATGTCTTAAGACAGTTGGTAAAAGTGGAAACAAAGTTTGCAGATTCGGTATTCCATACCCTCCAATGCCCCAAACAGAGATATTGAGTCCATTGCCGGAGGAAACTCCAAACCTTGATTTTCACCAAGGAAATTTTAAGAAAATTAAAGACCTATTAAATTTTGATCAATCCCCTGATATGATTGATCACTTGAACATATTTGAAAACATTCTTTCGCACGAACAAGTAAGCCTCAATTACGAGGACTATAAACATGCAATATGTTCTGGTTTGAAGAAACCAACAATTTTTCTAAAAAGGTCATTTGCTGTGATTAACATTAATGCTTATAATAAACACATTCTTTCAATGCAAAGGGCCAATATGGATATCCAATACATTTTGGACCCTTATGCGTGCTGTAGCTATATAATTAACTATATAAATAAATCCCAAAGGGGTATTTCAAAGCTTATGCGCGCAACGGTAAGCGAAGTTCAAGGGGGCAATTACACGATCAGAGAAAAGCTACAGCACATTGGTCATACATTTTAGTTCTGGCACTGAGATATCTGCTCAGGAAGCCGTATGCTTTTGTCTAGGCATTCCGTTCTCCGGAACCAGCAACAAATGTGTTCAAGTAAATACTTTTCCTCCAGAGCAACGAGTTCGAATGCTCAAATCCACAAGCAACCTTCAAAATATGAATCAGAATTCCACTGACATATTCGTCAATGGATTGCTGTAGCGATATGAACAAAGACCAAACTTTCTTGAGGGCCTGTGTTTAGCCGATTTTGCAGCAAATTATGAATTTTCCAAAAGCAAAAATAGAACTGGCCAAAATGATGATGAAGAGGACGAAGAAAATGAGGTTATAGTAGAAGTATATTTCCCTCTCCGCGATAGTAGAGGTTTTATTAGGGAACGGACCAAGCCTTCGATTTTAAAATATATGAGGTTTAATATTAACACAGATAGGTCGAGCTGTTTTAGAGCACTAGTGATGCTGTTTTATCCGTGGAGAGATGAAGAGGTAGAGTTAGTGAGCAGGAATTGTGAGGATGTTTATAGGGATCATCAGGAATTAGTTAGTTAGAATTTCCAAAAATACAATGCATTAGCAGATTTAGAAGACGTGCTTAGGAGGGCCATGGAAGCTGTCTGTTAATTGCAATTAATTAGACAAATTGAAAGATCAACTTTAAGCTCAGCTTTAATTCTTAAATTTATCTTACAGAGAATTGGAAACCGATGTATAGCGCATGGCTCTAGCCACGGTTCTCCACAAATAGCTGTGTGTCAGCGCCTTAAGCAACGCACAGAATTAATTAAGAACTCTCAATCAACACATTCTCTACACATTCTTGTCCACACAACAATTTAAAACACCCCACCTCTTGGGACATTTCGCAATCGACGACCTACATAAGACATATCATTTGCGTATTTCACAATAAGTCAAGCCAGCAGAAAATTATCGAACTACCGGCCCAAACTCAGCTATCACCTTCCTGAACACTACCGACCCACTAGCAAATTGTGAACGAAGCACCAAGCTTCGACCCACTTACCAGCCCCACAATTATTGTCACAAAACAATCATAAGTTAGCACCTGGGTCAGGTGCGATCACCAGATGCATAAAAGGGCCAAGATCGGCAGAAGAAGGGGGCAGTCCATCAGCCCCAACACAAGGCAGTATATCATCACGAACACAAGACACTGCACTAGACTCAAGACAGAACACTACGCAGTCCACCAGCGCACCACCCAGCCAAAAGCCAGAGCAACAACGTAGATAACTAAGTGAATGAAAAGTACTGAATAAACCGGACCCTGGACAGACTGTCGCATATCCCAGCCTGAGATAGTACAGTACAGTACTCTCACAGTACTCTTATTAACAGTGAACGTCTTATTGTGATCCACATCATTAGATAAAATATACGTGTCTCTTAGATTTGTAATAAATAGTAAGCTTTTAATTGTGTTTCACGTCTTTAGCTAGGGTGTTTGTTTTTAACCGGTAAATATATGTTTCAAAATATGTTATAAAAGAAATTTCAGCGTTAAAAATTATGGAATTCCTATTTTTGTTGTAAAAAAGCGAATACTAGGAAAATTTACAGAAATAAAATAATTAAACTAAAAAATACTCTACGGAATATATTTTTATTGATGAAATATAAAACTATAATATGGTCGAATTTTCGGACGGTTGAATTAATCGTCACTTTTGAGACCCCAGTGTGCATCAGCTAACACAGAAAAGGTAAGATCACCTCTATGTACATTCGGCATTCTACATTCACAGCGGATTCAAAACAGTTAAAACGCTATAAAACAGTGGATGAAAAGAGTTCGATAATTTCGTTATCTCCCATTAGAATGCGAAGACTAGAAATAGCTCTAATCCGTACAACGCAAAACATCCAACTTCATGAGGAAAATCTGTATTGCGGTGCCCAAGAATTAAGGGCAAATTCAAGGCAACAATATTGGATCATCGACGACAAGACGATGGTTAGCTGTGCATAGCTGTACTTGATGCACCAGAGCCAGACCAAAGTTGATGGGCAATCTTCCAGCGCAAAGAGTCACGCAAGCACGCCCATTCCTTAATGCAGGCGTAGTCTACTGCAGACCAATTATGATCCACCATAAGATCCGACAAAAACGGCCAGATAAAGCATACATACATTGCCTTATTCTACTGCTTCTCCACAAACGCTATACATCTGGAGCTAGTAAGTGTCAGATGCACAGATGCATTCTTGGCAGCCCTCCGGCGATTCCTTAGCAGACGTGGGAAGTGTCAGAGCATTTATTGCGACAACGCAACAAATTTTGCTTGCAAACAGCAAGCTATAAGAATTGGGCGAAACAGTATATAGCGAAAGGGCACTTGCTCTAAACACAAATCATTTCAACACAAAAGTGCATTTTAAATTCATTCCTCCCCTGGCACCATCGTTTGTCGGCCTCTGGGAAGCTGACCGGTAAAATTAGCGAAAAGGATGCCAGCGTGCAACTCAATATTTCAACACTTTCAACATTTGTACAACGAACTACAAACAGGAAATATGCCTCTCGACAACGCAGATCACCGCTGGTTATATTAGGAAACGTAGCACACCAGCTGTTCGGTGTACTTGACTCTACATATGCTGAGAAAATGTAATCGAAAAGGTACAAACCAACGAAGACTTTCTGCTACATCTACTACGAAATCAAACGTCAATAGTCGACTCCACAATGAACGTGATCAGGAAGGATAAGTCAGCCATGGACAACCGCCTAAAGGTATTGGAACAACAAGTGGCAACCATCAGCCGAGAAAGAGGAACATATCACGGCGCTCATCTAATCAGTTACAGCACATCAGTTAATGGGCATCCCTCCAGAGAACTTTCGACGGTGTTTGACACTGTCAATGTTGATAATCGCTGCAAGTTTCAAATGTTTAACAACAAAACACCAACATTATGTCAGGTAACTCACACAAAAGGTGATATTTTGTAATTAAAAACCCAATATTTGCAACACACGCCACAATGGAACTTCAAACAGTATGCAAATAATTTCCTTCAACCATAAAACTGGAATGAATGCACTGCTCGTAATACAGAGTAAGCATCACCACCTTTAGCAAAACAACAAACAAAGTGCAGTCAACATATACCCGATTTAGCACAGGATCTTCGCCACCAAGTTTGCAACTTTACAACCAAACAACGAATACACGATATCAAGAAATTGATCTACATAATCTACACCAGCAATTAGTAACAATCGATCGTAAAAAATTGCCACACGAACTCACAATAGTGCAGCATCATCACATTGCTCCTTATGCTGCCCTAGCGATGTCACTTCTATTGATCATCGTGTCCATTCTTCTAAAGAATCTTCAATTATGGAAATCGAGGCAATCAACAAACAACCCAGAAGAACCGCGCAGATCATCATCTCATATTTCCATGCCACGCCGTTTTTCAGTCAACTTGGGCGATGGTTGAACACCAGTTCAACGGCCGGGAGAGTGTTCAGTCCCAGAACGAAGTCTACATAATATTACAAGAAAATACTAAACATTGTCACATACAAATACTCATAATTAGAATTGTCCATGTCATTTCATATGTTTAAAATAGGACACGAAAATTACGTAACTTAACGTAACTTAAACGAGAACCCTCTATAGGGGATCAATCAATAAACGGTCTAATTTGTGACGGTCAAGTACATACCAAAGAACATACACCCAAATGCGATCCCCAGCATGGAGTAAGTGCACCCTATCTAAAAATACATACTGACAGGGAGGACCGCTCATTTTCCATTACAATAAGATTACCACTGTTAGATCTATGATTAATGCATTTTTTCAATCAAATTCAGTATTAGAATCGGTCTCGTCCTAGTAAAACCTACTGCAGAACCATAGCAATCATCAGAAGCTGTCGCCGTGTCTTCAGACCGCAACTTGGTTACCTAACTCATTCTCGTAGCAATCATCAGTGGCTTTCGCCGTGTCTTCAGACCCTCATTTGCGCACCGTAGGAAACCCGCAATCCAACTGGCGCAATCCGCAATCCGACGATAAAATTTTAAACGGTTTATGTGCCGTATGCATCCCAACTCACACACACGACCACACATTAACAATCACAAATTGGGGTGAGACGAAGTTCGCCGGGTCCGCTAGTTCTATATAAATCATAAGCTCACTGTCGGAGTACGGGTATAAAAGTAGAGTCGCGTCCACAAACGCGTCTCACAACGTTCCTTCTCGTTTTAAGCTTAAGCTAAACTGTGGAAAAAGACAAAACTACTTACATCAGAAAAAAATTATTAGCACAACTCCAAATTCGCGAATATAAGTTGTTTCACAGCGAATAATTGTCAGCAATATACTGCCCGACACTTGAATTAAACGCATAAAACATATTCATAAAATCCATAATATTTATAGCACAATGTAAAGAAAACAGTTTAACATATTTTTCAAAAAAGTTAATAGAAATTTTCATTACAGGAAATTAAGGAAGCAAATTTAATTGAAATTTTGTATAAGAAAAAATATGGGTAATATCGTAAGTCCTCTTCAAAGGATCAAAATCAAAAATAAAGTAGGTCCATCTATTATTAAAATGAATCAGAACAAAATTGGTAGAACTAGGTGTGTTTTGAGTGATTCCATAAGAAAACAGTCAATTGATGAGACAAAATTCAAAATCGAATCAAAACTTATTTTCTCGTAATTGCTATGCGATGTATTCTGCGCGCAGCATCAAAAAAACGCGACACAATGTCGCTTATAAAATGTAAAATGGTACTCAAAGCTAGTGCTGTAGTCATCAAAACTTTTCTCTCAAAGACTTTACACATTAAAGGATTATAATTAATAACAAGAAGGAACGTGCGAGTCGCTTCTGGGGACGCGACTCTACTTATACCTATACTCAGTCAGAAAATATATATTTTTTATTTGATTTTTTTAGATTTTTAGAACTACATTTTACATTTTTTTGCTACATCTGTTATCTACATCTACAATGTATATTTTACATCTAACATGTAGATTATAGATGCACCATTTATATTGTACATCTCCTCCGTTAGGGGTTGCTTGCACTGAACATGGCGGAGTGTGCGAGCGAGAAAGAGAGAGTAGCGTGTCTCTGATTCAGATTCGGCAGTCCGGTAGATATGGCCATTCTCTACGATACTGTAGATCTTATCGTATCTTTAAAATTGTGCCTGCCACAGATTTTCGTCCTTTGTGGTGGCGGAAGGGGGCGGGCGAAATTTAAAAATACACTTGTAGCAGTGTTATATTACATGAGTCTGGAAACCAAATTTGGTTTCTCTATCTCTTGTAGTCTCTGAGATCTAGGTATTCATCAAGACGGACAGACGGACATGGCTATATCGACTCGGCTATTGATGCTGATCAAGAATATACATATACACTTTATGGGGCCGGGGTCCTTCTCTGCGTTACACACATCCACTTTTACCACAAATCTAACATACCCCTTAACTCTTTTTTGAGTACGGGTACCAGATTGCCGAATCTGAATCAGATCGGATCATAATTATAGCCGGAATGAAGAAATTCATTTTACCGTCCCCTCCTGAACGAGACCCCTACTCATTCTATTTCTCGCTCGCACACTCTGCCGCGTTCAGTGCGCGAGCAAACCCTAGCGGAGGAGAAGCAGAATCTAAATCGTACATGTAGAATGTAAATGTAAGATGTATAATATTCATTGTAGATGTAGATAACAGATTTAGCAAAAAAATGTAAAATATGTAAATTTTTTTTTAAATTCTAAAATTTGTAAAAATTATATGCCCAAAAATTATATACTGACTGAGTACGGGTATAAGTAGGACGCGACGTCCTCAGAAGCGACTCACACGTTCCTTCTCGTTATTTTTATATATTGTATTTATTTACCATCCCCACCCACTCAGCCCAATCCCCATTTATGTTGCGGCAGGTCAGCTCAGGTCACTACATCAGCACTTAAAACAAAACGAAAACCAATTTAAGCGGAAAAGAAATGTAGAACCCACACAAGCACAGTATGTGAGTATATGAGTATACATATGAGCCGCTCATACTATTTTTGTAGGAAAACAGTTGTGCTTCGCTCGCCGCTCAGAGCGAGACCAAAAACACGAGAGCAACAAAAATACGTGTCCTGTTCATAGAGAGCACGTCAGATTCATTGTTCTGTATTGTCCGCGAGAAGACAGCATACGAAAAATTGGTTGAACATACTTTTCGAGCTCTGGTTTATGACCGGGTACGAACACAAAGTTTGCGTTTTATGCTACATATCTCTCTCTTTGCACCAAAGTTCTATATCTGTCTTAACACCTTTTGTTTTGTATTTGGTAGTGACACCTGCCGCGACACTAAAATTCTGTAGGGCTTCTTAATAAAAATAAATATTTAACAAAACTGCATCTTTACTTTTCCGAATTTATTGTCTATCTAGATATGGAAGGTATTTTGTTGACTAATGTAAGCCACCTTATACATATGTAGTTACATACAATACCATAACATTGTTAATTTGTACAAGAAATATGCTTTTAAGTAATTATGTAATTACTGTTTTGAGTAGGAATTGTCATATGGATTCCAGTGATGCTTTCCAGTGAAATTTATAGAGGAATGAGTAATAATGAGTAAAAATAGTAATAATAACGTAAGATTTAAATAAAATTATTTGTATACCGAATGAAAAGAATATCGAGCAGGTCACTACAATCGATTTTTGGTGTGTAGATAATATTGATATATAAATAGCTTCAATAATAGCCATTTTACACTGGGCGCGTCTGCTATCGATATCGTAATAGACGCAATGAAGCAGAAAAGGCGTTTACATTGGCAGACGTGCGTCTTGAATTTGGATTTTGGTGCTTGATGACAAGGAAAGAAACACAAATTTTTGAAAATCAACAGAATTATGCAAGACGGCAGGAAAATGGACGAAAGAGAATTGATTCTCATATTTATATAGTATTTTCAGACATTTCATTGTAGAGTTTGTGGGAGTTCTTCTTCAAATTATGAAAACCACCGGAGTTCGTCTACAGCAGTGTCTTAATGGCATCAGGGGGTCAGATAAATTTCGTATGATAATAATACAATCAGTCTCAAGTATTTTATTTAATGATTTTATGTATATTTTCACCCTTTAGCACAATCATACATTTTTAGCGCCAATATATGATTTTTGATCTACAAGTTTTTCTTGTTATTAGTGGTGATAGTTGCGCTGATAGGCAGAAAAGCGCAAAAATGAACAAAATCAATCGAATATATCGAATAGACGAACTTGAATTAGAAACTGACGCAGCTTTTTGCCACCACTAGGGCCCTATGCTTAACCTATGTAAAAAAAAACTGCGTCTCTGGCAAGATGCAAAGAAGCATGACGCAGCCCCAATGTAAACAGCCTATAATATAGATAATGCCATACGACATTTTTGCCCACGAATTTTGCAGGCTGGCTTTTTCGAGAGAGAGAGCGCTTTAGAGGCAGCTTCTCTCTTGTATTCATACAGTATACGAAGGCACAAGAAGTTGGTTCTCTGCCGCTATATGTGTGCACTTGCGTAGGTTTTTTACAGCGCTGTCGAAATATACCGTTGAGAATTTCTTGTAACATGGTATATTCGATAATAATGAGCGGATATACTTATATAAAAGTGCATAATATATTTAATGCATGACTTCACATTGGAATAATTGTCATTAGGGTATTCAGTGTGCGACGTATTCAACGACTGTAAATAAATTCGTTTGTCAACTCATAAAATGGTTTTCGTTTCGAAAATCGTCAGTTTCGTACAAGTACACACACACTTGCTGGTTCTCTGTGTACACATGCAAGCGGATTCTATTTTTAGATTCGTCCGCACTCAAGTTTGTGCGACCGAGATGGCGCGAATTTCGTTGCTTGCCGATATATTGGCTTGCATATGGCAATTGAAATGTATGAGCGTTCCGCATCTTATACTTATACAGATTGATGTTGAAGTGACTGGGACATTTTCGGAACTGCAAAAAATTTTCGAAGGTGCGGAAAATTAATGCGCGGTGTAAACACCAAAGCCGAATCATTTTAAGTATCATTTTTGTTATTGTTTGATGCGAAAAAACAGCTGTTTGCTGTCGTTACCCGCCCATTCCCCGAATAATTCCAGTATATTGTAATAATACTAGACAGAATTCGGCCAATGATGCGCCGCATGATTTAAGATGCTGCCGCATCATTGTCCTCTTCGATCCACAGGGTTTTTATGGGCACCATTGTCTAATGTTCCATATAACGGAAATATCCAATGACGCGGCCCAGTGTAAAAAGGGTATTGCAGACCTTCCCCGAAATGGATGGTGGTTGCTAGTGTGATACGGCTATAATATAAATTGTTACTTTTATGACATACCGATCATCTAGTTATCGCCGATGATATCGCACAAATGTTAAATGTTAAAATATCGTTTCCTTGTTGTACCGTTTCTAATAGGCTGTTTACTGTAGATCAAAAACCAAATTTTGGCGCTAAAAATGTATGATTGTGCAAAAGGGTGAAAATATACATAAAGTCATTAAATAAAATACTTGAAACTGATTGTATTATTATCATACGAAATTTATCTGACCCCCTGATGCCATTAAGACACTGCTGTAGACGAACTCCGGTGGTTTTCATAATTTGAAGAAGAACTCCCACAAACTCTACAATGAAATGTCTGAAAATACTATATAAATATGAGAATCAATTCTCTTTCGTCCATTTTCCTGTCGTCTTGCATAATTCTGTTGATTTTCAAAAATTTGTGTTTCTTTCCTTGTCGTCAAGCACCAAAATCCAAATTCAAGCCGCACGTCTGCCAATGTAAACGCCTTTTCTGCTTCATTGCGACTATTCCGATATCGATAGCAGACGCGCCCAGTGTAAAAAGGCTATTTTTCTTATATTGTCTTTGCATCTGGTATGTTACTAATTCGCACGTTTCTATTCGATAATTCTCAAATGTAATCATAACTATTTTCATTCACAACATAAAGTGATATTCAGTACGATAACACTGATCGACAAAATCGAAATTTTTTTCCTCAAGGATCCAAACCGACTTTTTCTGATAGATATGGGGCTTTAAAATATTTTAAAGAATTATGGTTTATTTTTCTATAGCAGAATTTTGTTTGAAGAATTTTTGAAGCCTGGTATTTTTGTTTAAAGCTTTTTTCAGAGGTAGCGCTTGTTTTTTCACATAACTCTAGTAGGTTACGTCTGGTTGCTATTTTGAAAAGAAAATAAAAACAGCTAGAAGTTAAGACCAAACACTTTGTGGTTTCAGCTTACTGTCTGGGAAATATAATGCATTGAAATGCAAAAATTATAATTTTTGTGCGGTATTTTTTACGAAATTTTGAAATTTAAAAACTCAAGAAAAGTCGAAAAAAACGTATATCTTGTTTATTTGTTTATGGGTGTTTTTCGTCATGTCGTCGTCTTAGTCAATGTTTTATGTTAAGATTATTTTTGAATTCTTGAAGTCTAGTGTCAGTAGGTTAGGGCAAGGCGGGAGCGCAATAAAAGCTCGCTCTTTCGCTCAAGGCGAATTCGCCCCGCTTTGCCACCGTAGGTTAGCTAGGCATAGAACGAATTGTAATGAATTTTATAATATAATCGTTGAAATTGAATTCGATCGAGCGCACCAAGAACTTCATTCGTCCCGCATTTTAATAAAACTTTACGCCACCCAAGTATTTCGGTATTTCGCATCTAGAAAAACTATTCTAAATTTTCATGTCGCCCCGAGGGGACGTAAAGAAAAAAGAAGAAAAAGGCAACAACTAAAAGTGACAGTGACACAGTGTAAAAAGAGTGTAACAAAAAAATACATACACATACAGAAAGTTATAATAAATATAACTAGTTATTCTATTATAGAATAAAAGTGTCGTTAGTGTATCCAAATCCTTGCCAAAACCATCGTGTCGGCCGTGCAATGCCCTCACCGCCTGTTGCTGATCGCGGCTGCTACCCTGCCGTCATACCTGCTGTTTCACCGTTGCTGCTACCCTACATATACTTGCTGTTTCACCGTGCGCCATACCTGCTGCTTCCCGAACAGACCCCGTAGCTGCAACCTAGAAGACCTATGGCCCCTTGTGATTGCACGGACTGCAAGAGAAAAGTGGCAGCTGGACTTAAAGATCCAAACGCAGAGACTGAGGTATTTGTGCAATAATTTGAAAGCTAGAGCCGAAGACATACATATAAACATATATATCGCTTTAAATTCGTAGCACAGACGTATGATATAGTAGAGTTTGATTTGCATGCATTTAATTTATTAGTGCACATGCACATACATACACATATAACACCATATAACACATACAACAACCATACCATTACTCTATTTGAACCGCTATTTGGACGCACAATTATATATAGTTTACCGTAAACACTGTCGCCCAAAATTTCTTATTTTCAGACATTTCATTGTAGAGTTTGTGGGAGTTCTTCCTCAAATTATGAAAACCACCGGAGTTCGCCTCCAGCAGTGTCTTAATGGCATGAGGGGGTCAGAAAAGTTTCGTATTTCGTTTCAAGTATTGTTCAGAGTGAGGAGGGCGCTGGCGGGGCAACAGCTCTGTGGGCATTCCAGCCACACCACACTACTACACACTAGCAATCCAGCTACGCAAGCTGTTGCCCTCGCTCTCGCTCTCACGCTTATGAGCGGTTTTCCCCCCGGTGACGCGCGCTCGCGCACATATTCACCACGCTGGCGCTCCCGCTCTCGCCTCCGACAGCCCTCGGCAGCTGGAGTACAACCGATCGAGCATTAATTCGCTTTTCTACCCAACGCAAAACGGCCGGCTTTTGCTCGCGACATAAATACATATCTAAGCACAGAACAAACCCCCGAAATATATACGAGAAGAACTTGGACTCTAACGCCTTTTAATTTGGGATTCTGACTTGTGGGAACTCCAACCCTCTACGCTCCAACATTGGTCCTTCGAGCCGGATTTACTTCGCCTTCCCCAAGCATATCCAGCATTCGAGCACGGCATCGCCTTCACCACTACGATCCTAAGATAAGTACTCACTTCCATTCGCGATTTGTGTTTCCAATTTCCGCAGAGTCCGAGTTCCGCGATATAGGTACATATATATATTCTTATATATGTACTTATTTCTTCTTACTGTGCCATCCGTTTTCCGTGTTGCTTCGTTCTTTTCGACGCCGCCATATTATCGGCGATTCCGGCCGTTCTCCGTTCCTCCAACTCCAACTACCAGTGCTACGGTAGTTTTTCAATTCCGTTTTGTTTAATTGTGACAACAATTAAAAAGGAAAGTATTATACCAAAAAAAGGTGCATTCCGAGCATTTGTATGTACGCACATTCCAGCCCATAAGAGCGGCTTGCGTACATACACACACATCTACATCCGTGTCTCAACAGGTGCATTCCAGCACGACCCACCCCAATAAAATATACCTTGGCACACTCCGAGTGCAACTACAACCACATCAAGTATTTATTTCCATACATTCATACATTTATTTCCATAGTTGGCCGCAATATATTGCCAACTACAGTGGCTCCATCTTTTAATTAATAAAGAAAAAAAGTCATTTTTGGAGACTCAACAAATAATCGGACACCTCCAAAAAGTTTTGGAAAAAATTATCTAATAGTGTAATTAATATTTTGTTGCGTATCCTATCGTTTCCAGAACAGCCTTCAAGCGATTTGGAATCGATTGCAAAAAATTCAGGCATACTTGGGACTCTATAGAGTTCCATGCTTCTACTAAAGCCTCTTTAAGCTTATCGATGCCTTGAAGCTAACAAGCGATACGCAGCCCTCGGTATCAGCTTCTACGGCCCCAACTCGTGCTCAACATCCGAAATTGTCCCTACCAAAATTTAGTGGTAAATATTCGGAGTTTACAAATTTTATTAGCTTTTATTTTTCCTAATGCTAATTAAATGACTAAATTTTTCAATCACCGGTTGTTCATAAACATGAACAGGAACGACACAGGCCACCCCATAAATAATACAGTCCACTTGAAGGAGGCCACTTGAGAAAAGGGACACCTAAATCTAGGATCGGTTCGACCATAAAGTCATCTACATGGGTCGCGTCGAACCCAAATCTGTCGACACACTTGTCGCACAGTCACACACACTTGTCACTATCAAGGATGATCGTGGGAACAAGTGCCGCACATTTGTTCTTTTCTTAGCGTTGGTCTTAGTTTAATTATATTAGAATTTCCTATATATAGTGTATAAGTTTTGAGAATAAAACAGTTCGAATTTACAACTCGTCTCAGTAACATCAACATTTGGTCCATCGAGCCTCTGAATTTCCCCCACCCGTGGTAAGAAATTCAGACATATCAGCACCAGGAGCCCCTGTTATCCCCCACCAGTGGTAAGAGACAGATTAGCATAGCAAGGTAGCTAGTGGCAACTAAACACGACAGCATAAAACCTTGACTTTTATAGCAAGGTAGCTATCAGAAGCATCGAGCCCCTGTCATCACCCTCCGTGGTAAGAGGCAGAATCGCATAAAACCTTGTCTTATATAGCAAGGACGCTAGCGGCAAATCGATAGAATAGCGTAAAACCTTGGACTGAGTGTCACGGTCGTTATCAATAACAAAAAAAAAAGTCGATATTAAAACTCTGATCCCTCCCAAAAGGGACAAGTACATAAAATCGCCCAAACACCTGAGCCTAAATGAACACATCAGTTGTGAGTCGGGTCAACAAATCGACCACAATAAAAACACCCCAACGGTTCACTTAGGACAGTTTAAAACAAGCCTTTAAAATGGGCACGATCCGGAAAACATTGCTAGAGGAGCAGGATAAATTAGAAGCGAACATGATGCTGCTACAAAAGAGTTCATTAAGCAAACCATTTTCCCAGAGCAGTTCGGAAAATAATCTGATCTATTTAGCAAGAATCAGAAAGGCCATCGAGAAAAACCATTCGGAATTGGTAAACGATGGTTACGGAGAGGAGGAATATTTCGAAAGGAATATATTTCAATATTTAATGGAAAAAGCTAAATCTCTCGGAAACGCAACCCTTATGTTATACAAGTGCGACCAACTTAATAAGTATATAAACGATAAAGCCTTTAATGATATAACAGAACACGATATCCAGAGGATAAATAGTGGATTTTCCAAAATATCAGAGATTTCATGGGCTTCAATTATCGCATCTCACAAAAGACCTCATCGAGAAGAAACGTGAAACTTTCAAAGAATGTGGGCAAAAAGCAGCATTTTTAAGAAGCCGGTTCAATATGGAATCTAATACTGGCAACACACTTCATATCACTATGGGCCCCCCGAAGCCCACACGTTTTCCACGTGTGGCGTCAACTGCTAATATTTCCATCTTAGTGATCAGCAAGCCTGTGGAAGAGCAGGAGCAGAAGAGAGACACCGAACAGAAGCAGAAGAAAAAGGACAATCAAACAAAAATGCCAACCTGTCATCTAGATGCAAAGGAGGAAGAAAAAATCTAAGAATCGGTTAAAGAAGCAGTCGAAGAACAAAAAGCCGACGAAGAGATAGCAAACAATGACGACGACGACGATGATTATGAGGGTGTGTCGGGCGCACCAGCGTGTGCAGAGTCCCACCAAAATATCTCCGCGCCCGCCAGTGACTCAGAATGAACCGCTGGGTGCCTTCAACGAGGAGGACTCCTCCACGAGCACGCCCACACAGCAGAAACAGGAAGGGCTGTCGACGCAGATCGGCAAGAGCATGCAACGGTCGGAGACGATGCCGGTAGCTAGCAGTGGGATGACCCACAGCCTGGCCAATATCGGATCATCACTGATGTTTACATTCGGACGTTATTCACCCGCACGATTGTCCCTTAAGAAAGACTTAAAATTACCCGCCAATATAATAGAAAATATCGCGAGCATAAGTCCCAGTCTGACGGGAAGGAAGTCCAACGAATTGATCCAAGGATCCCTGGATATCCCTGTCGCCATATCGACCAATACAACAGAGGAAAAAGCAACGATGGAGCCGAACGATGCTTACCAATGCACGTTTACAGAAACCAAACCACTTCCAAACTGGGTGAAGTTAAAAGGGCGCCACGACTGGCTCGACAGCAACGAAAACGTCTCAGTAACATCAACATTTGTTTTTTTTTTTTTTTAATTCGAACTGTTTTATTTTCAAAACTTATGCACTATATATAGGAAACTCTAACATAATTAAACTAAGACCAACGCTAAGAAAAGAACAAATGTGCGGCACTTGTTCCCACGATCATCCTTGATAGTGGCAAGTGTGTGTGACTGTGCGACAAGTGTGTCGACAGATTTGGGTTCGACGCGACCCATGTAGATGACTTTATGGTCGAACCGATCCTAGATTTAGGTGTCCCTTTTCTCAAGTGGCCTCCTTCAAGTGGACTGTATTATTTATGGGGTGGCCTGTGTCGTTCCTGTTCATGTTTATGAACATCTTGCCCGCGATCCGCTAGAGTTGAGATAGCTGCGGGTTTGTAGGCCTCGTTCAAGAGAACTGTATTTTGTGTTCGTTGTCTGCTGTTGGGTCCTGTTCATGTTTATGAACAACCGGTGATTGAAAAATTTAGTCATTTAATTTCATGCCTCTCTAATGAAGCATTAGGAAAAATAAAAGCTAATAAAATTTGTAAACTCCGAATATTTACTACTAAACAAAACTAAATGCGAAATACCGAAATATTTGGGTGGCGTAAAGTTTTATTAAAACGCGGGACGAATGAAGTTCGTGGTGCGCTCGATCGAATTCAATTTCAACGATTATATTCTAAAATTCATTACAATTCGTTCTATGACGTCAAGAAAATCGTCCAGTCAATCTGGTTTAAACGACCCGCATTTCTAAAGGATGAAGAAGAAAACTGGCCTAAAAACCCTCATTTCGAGCCTTCAGAAGATGTTGAGCTGGAGAAGAGGAAGAACGCGGTCGGGCTGACCGCCGCTGTGGAAATTTCGGGTTTAGTAGATGTCATCGGGGTATTCTCGTCACACCTCAAGATGCTTAGAGTGTTTTGCTATATGTTCCGCTTTATAAGAAAATGTAAGAACCCGAGCATGACGTTTGAAAAAACGGTCGCACCGACCGAGTATGATGAAGCCTTTCGCAAAATTGTTGAAAACATCCAACATCACGAGTATCGTGAAGGAATCGTTGAAATTGTCTGACCAATAAACAGCTCGTTCGATAGGGACCTTTAATAGGGACTTGATTCTGTGACAGAGATATGCGAGAAGGTGAGCGGCACATAACTCAAGCCGTGGGAGCGTTTTGGTCTTGAGCGGCGCTACTTTGGTCTTTGAAGTCAACAATGATATTTTTAAACCTTCTGCAGTTCTGCTACGGACATAGACGCACGCTCCATAGGCTCTCATGGAGGCGTCAGCGAAGGCATGTATCTGGACCGGTGACATCGGATCGGAATACACAAACCGCGGTATGGAGATCTCTTCCAATTGAGACAGTGTAAAATACACATTTCCATGCTGTTTCCAAATGCATTGGAATCGACTCATCCCAATCTAGTTTGTTAAGCCAGAGTTCCTGCAATAGGATCTTGCCCTTATAACGATAGGACTTAACAATCCAAGGGGGTCGAACAACTTCGATGTCACCGACAGTATGTTCCGTTTTGTCGCTCGGAGACCCATGACTTCATTGTCAATTTTAAACTGAAAAGCATCTTCCTTAGGCAACCATAAGATTCCTAATGCCTCAGTCGAATTTTGCTATTTTGAAAAGATAATTAAAACAGCTAGAAGTTAAGTTTAACACTTTGTGATTTCAGCTTACCGTCTGGGAAATATAAAGCATCGGAATGAAAAAATTATGATTTTTGTGCGGTATTTTTTACGAAATTTTGACTTTAAAAACTCAGGAAAAGTCGAAAAAAAAGTATATCGTGTTTTTTTGTATAGATGTGTTTCGTCATGTCGTCGTCTTAGTCAATGTTTTATGTTAAGATTATTTTGGGAATTCTTGAAGTCTAGTGTAAGTAGGTTAGGGCAAGGCGGGAGCGCAATAAAAGCACGCTCTTTCGCTCAAGGCGAATTCGCCCCGCTTTGCCACCGTAGGTTAGCTAGGCATAGAACGAATTGTAATGAATTTTATAATATAATCGTTGAAATTGAATTCGATCGAGCGCACCAAGAACTTCATTCGTCCCGCATTTTAATAAAACTTTACGCCACCCAAGTATTTCGGTATTTCGCATTTAGTTTTGTTTAGTGGTAACTATTCGGAGTTTAAAAATTGTATTAGCTTTTATTGTTCCTAATGCTTCATTAGAGAGGCATGAAATTAAATGATTACATTTTTCAATCACCGGTATACTATCATCATTATGAACAAGAGTCTCAAAAATGCTAATAAAATTTTTAAACTCCGAATATTTATCACTAAATTTTGGTAGGGACAATTTCGGAAGTCGAGCACGAGTTGGGGCCGTAGAAGCTGAGGGCTGCGTATCGCTTGTTAGCTTCAAGGCATCGATAAGCGACATTATCTTTGCCTTGGTTACAATGGCCATTTCTTCAAGCTCGGCTCCAAATTCATCTTTGCCGAAAGCAATATACCCTGAGAATATAGGGTAACGCGTCACTTGCAAAGTGAGTGCCTAAACCTATATACCCTCAAAAAACAGGGTAGCGCGTCACTTGGCGCTCCGTTTTGATCAAGCGCGGCAACGAAAATTCTCCCACCAAATACACAGAAAGCAACGGCGGATAAGCGAAAGCGAGAGAGGAAAGAATGCACCGGTGCAGCTGCTTGTTTGTGTGTATATGTATGGAAGTAATAGGCTGTTTACATTGGGGCTGCGTCATGCTTCTTTGCATCTTGCCAGAGACGCAGTTTTTTTTTACATAGGTTAAGCATAGGGCCCTAGTGGTGGCAAAAAGTTGCGTCAGTTTCTGATTCATATGCGTCTATTCGATATATTCGATTGCTTTTGCTCATTTTTGTGCTTTTCTGAATATCAGCGCAACTATCACCACTTATAACACAAAAACTTATATATCAAAAATCAACAAATCATTTGAAGAAGAACTCCCACAATCTCTACAATGAAATGTCTGAAAATAATATATAAATATGAGAATCAATTCTCTTTCGTCCATTTTCATACTGTCTTGCATAATTCTGTTGATTTTAAAAAATTTGTGTTTCTTTCCTTGTCATCAAGCACCCAAATCCAAATTCAAGACGCACGTCTGCCAATGTAAACGCCTTTTCTGCTTCATTGCGTCTATTCCGATATCGATAGCAGACGCGCTATTAAAGGCTATTACACACCTACACCTACACATACACATTAATCCATTTCACTACTATATATTTTGTTAAACTCTTTCACACGACCACACTTTAAACTAAGCATCATATTGTTGAAATTAAAAGAATATACCTATGCAACACCATGCATGGTCTCATTAACAACCATCGATAGACAAGAAAATATCGACAGCCCCATCATCGAACTCTAGTACCTGGACAATTCGGACTCATCGTCGTGCGACCATCCAATTTCGCGGCAGCGATTAAATACAAAAAAAAAAAAATGTAAACAATGACAGACAGGAAAATGGTAAAAACAACAACAAAACATCTGATATGTTAGAATTGTCTCAGGCAGAAAAACTCAGTCTCTGGACTGGTAATTCTTTTATGAATGCTCTCTCTCATGACATAGACAAGAAAATATCGACAGCCCCATCATCGAACTCTAGTACCTGGTCAATTCGGACTCATCGTCGTGCGACCATCCAATTTCGCGGCAGCGATTAAATACAAAAAAAAAAATGTAAACAATGACAGACAGGAAAATGGTAAAAACAACAACAAAACATCTGATATGTTAGAATTGTCTCAGGCAGAAAAACTCAGTCTCTGGACTGGTAATTCTTTTATGAATGCTCTCTCTCATGCAGTTTGCACACGCTGTTTGCTGACAGCCTTCCGACTGCGCTGTCCTCAGAAAAAGAACCCAAAGTATACAAGTTATACAAAACTTTCCTTAAAAAATGCCTCGTTTTTTTCATGTATATCTTCATCTTAAACCGCTTTTCAAAAAACCAAGAATATATAATTGTATTTAAAACATTGATTGAATTTAGTAGAAGCAGTCACAAATGACCACGTTTCAAAACGGATCCATTCCAATAAATTCTCCTCGTCAATGTTGACCACATTATTATCATCATCCATGTCCAGAAACATGATTAGATTGGGCAGTAATATATTTTGGTGCTGAATCAAATTCACAACTATTGCAATATTATTAATATTCATTTAAATTATAAAAGAAAAATTCCGCAGCACCAATTTGTATGCATCTGCTATTTTTCATGGATTTTGGATGGTGGAAGGGTGTTTCACATCTATCAAAATTTCCCACCGTTCCTCATAGATGTGATGTGTGGGAATAGGCTATAAAGCCAGTTTAAGCTGATCTATGCCGTCTGCATACTGAGCCCATCACGGGGGAATGGTGGGGATTTTTGAACGATGTGAAACAGCCTGCCACCATCCATGAAAAACAGCTGATGTACACAAAGTAAAAATAAGTTTGCCTTTCACTACTGCGAAAATTTGTCGCCGTTTTGAAAACTGAAAAATTTAGCGTTTTGCGAATACGAGAGTAAGAGTATATCAAACATTATTAGTTACATTTCATTATTTCTATATGATAATAACTGTACAAGTCTTTTTAAGATAGCACGAGGTAAAAATTAGGTTGTATGCCGGGATGGTAGAAGACTTATACTTACAAATTACAATACACTATGTAATGCCTATTTAAATGATATTTTGCTACGTTTAATATTCAAATATGTCAAAAAAAGCAACAAAAAATAAAAAGAAGTTGATGTACTAAACAATTTGTACCCCTGACAATTAACTTATTTTTTTGTTAAACAAAAATAACAAACGTCAAATTAGAGATACACGGCCTACTTTATCTACACTTTCATAACAATATGTAACCGAACATTTTTTTCGCAAAGTAAACACAAATATGTAATAAATTAAATCACACCTAAAATTTGACTGCACCCAAACAAACCTAGATAACAAATTTCGAATTCCCAATGACCGATAATATATCGATATCAATAAGCGGGCATCGGTTAAATGTCCATTAATTCACTAATTTTTATTGTATAATATAATATTGCTAAAACTAGAGTATTATTTAGCCAAGTGAAATATAGTAAAACTATTTTTAACTGAAAGGCTTGTAATAGCCAATAGCTTCCATAAACTAATAGCCTTTTTACACTGGGAGCGTCTGCTATCGATATCGGAACAGACGCAATGACGCAGAAAAGGTGTTTACATTGGAAGACGTGCGTCTTGAATTTTGATTTGGGTGCTTGATGACAAGGAAAGAAACACAAATTTTTGAAAATCAACAGAATTAGTCCCTATGCTTAACTTATATAAAAAAAACTGCGTCTCCAGCAAGACGCAAAGAAGCATGACGCAGCCCCAATGTAAACAGCCTATAAAGCACCTATATTTTGATTCGTACGAAATAATCATAGATTAGATGTAGATGTTTTGTTTGGGAGGATCGGAGCATAGCAAGTGGAGACATTATAAGCTGTGAAGAACTCTTCTGTGTTATACATTCACCCGATCCAAATTGACTATATTCTCTAATGTTACGGAGTGAAATTAATGTTCAATTCCATTATTTTAAAAGCTTCGATTATATCTGCGAGCTACTATCTGTGATTTGTATCGCTTCCTTCCCATACCTAGCTTTTCAAAATATTACTTGTCATCTTGTATGAATCTATTCTGAAAATTATGGTAAGCTATAAATTGAATTAAATTAATGGTTTTGGTTATACAATTTTTTTTTCAGTTTCGAAACCAGTATGATAGTGATGTTACAGTATGGAGTCCACAAGGACGATTGCACCAAGTCGAGTACGCAATGGAAGCGGTTAAACTTGGAACTGCAACCGTTGGTTTAAAAAGTCGTGATGCT
This sequence comes from Drosophila ambigua, assembly GCA_018150905.1. Lineage (NCBI taxonomy): Eukaryota > Metazoa > Arthropoda > Insecta > Diptera > Drosophilidae > Drosophila > Drosophila ambigua. The sequence goes on from JAECWS010000098.1 coordinate 584,421, forward strand.
GCTGTTCTGGTAGCCCTTTGCAAACCATCATCGGAGCTGTCAGCTTCTCAACGTAAGATTATTCAAATTGATGAACACTTGGGAATATCAATCGCTGGCATAACTGCTGATGCTCGTGTGATTAGCAGGTACTTGCGATCTGAGTGCTTAAGTTACAAGCATTCTTACGGCTCAGCTTATCCGGTATCCCGATTGATAACAAATCTTGGTAACAAGATGCAAACGACCACACAACGGTACGATCGACGTCCGTACGGAGTGGGCCTGCTGGTTGGCGGCTATGATGAAAAGGGGCCTCATATATATCAAGTCACACCGTCTGCGACTTTTTATAATTGCAAAGCAAATTCTATTGGGTCCCGCTCACAAAGTGCACGTACATATTTAGAGCGGAAACTAAACACTTTTTTAAACTTGTCGAATGAAGATATAATATGCGAAGGAATACTTGCGATTCGTGGCTCTTTGCCCACAGACGAACCTCAGGGCAGAAATGAGAGTGCATCTAAATTGGTATGATTCTTGTAGCTAAGGACACGCCGTCTTTTATTAATAATTATTGACGATTGTTGCAGAATATCACAATCGCCATTGTCGGCAAAGATCAGCCGTTTAAAATACTTGACGAAGTTGAGACCGCGAAATATCTTGAAATGGCTTTGAAGAAGGGTCTTCCCGATGTTTCAGATGATGGAGATGGAAGCACATCGAATGCAGGTCAACCAGACTCTGGACCAAGAGACCCCGACGTAGCTGTCGCAACGGTAGAATAGACTAAGATAATGTTTTGATTTTTGAGAGCGTTTGTCTTTATCAACACATTTAATAAATGTCGGTGAATGAATTAAAAAATATCATGTATCAGCGAATCAAATCGTATTATTTTGGTTCCGGTACAGATCGATAATTTAGATACGGTAAATATCAAGTTTGGGTGTTTTTGTTTGTATTTGCAGAAAATTATTGGTCTAGAATTTTGTAAAATTTTTAGTAAATGTTTGCTTAAAAAAAAGTGTATTTCGCTCTTCCCCAGGCTTTACCGTGGCCCTCCCCATTATTTTATCGTACTCAGTATATACAATTTATATACATATATTTGATATTATACATTTTTGAGCATATGATATATGTAGAATTTTAAAATATTTTACATATTTTTGATACTTCTGTCATCTGTCTGTCTTTATTCTGGCTATAATTGTTGCATCTCAGGGATATCGATGAAATAAATTGCATAGTAGCGAGGAAGTGGGAAAGATTTCCATACATGGTGGCAAGGCCAAGGTTGAAGGGGAAGTGTTTAGCTGATAATGGCGCCTCTAGTCGGGGGATCTTGAAACTGCAAGAGATCCGCGCGCTCTTGAAAACCTGTTGAGAGAGGAGAGCCTAGCCAACTCAACTACCCACCCTTAAGGGGAGAGAGCGGCTACCGGGAAGAGTAGGCCATGCCCTTGAACCTGGTTCAAGGGCAATTGAAGAGATCGATTGGGCTTGGCGGCCAATAATAAAGGTATGGGAATCTTAGCCAGTAGGGGACAGAACGGAAAAATCATTAGCGAAAGGCAGAACTAAAAAAAAAAGTATGGATCGGGACTCAAAAAAACAAAAAAGGAGGAGTACTTAGAGCTTTCTAGCGGGACGGATCGGAAACAGGAACAAAGAATTGTGCACAGTTCCGACGTCCTGTCCACAGTGGCATGGTCTCTCAACCACCCGGGTTATTTGGTCCTGGTACCTCGCCCGTCATTCAATCAATCCAATTTTGAAAAATTTACGTGACATTTGTGAAAAAAGTAGCGAACCAAAAGTCGTTATGACCGACCTTAGTAGTTCTAGCGGCCCGCTATTCGTTTTCGTATTCTCTTTCACCGTCTGCTTCAGCCTGCGCAACGCACTGTCGAGACTGGCTGCATAGAGTTCTAAGCGTGGCCCGTGAGTTTTCTTCGCCTCCTCTTTGGTCGTTTGCTTCTGCCAGCTCTTGTGAGAGGCTGCAGTAATAACTCTCTGAAATTCGAACTCGAAAGCAGAGTACATCTCGAACGTTCTCTCTTTTGCATAATTGTTGGTTATTCCGTCGTCGCTTCGTTGCTTTTACCGTTGCATACATATCGCATATATAAGTGCCAAAAAAGTGAACGCAAAGGCGTTTGAACTCGTTTGAACTCGCGCGTTGCGTAATAATATTTAATTTTGATCGACTAGCACCCTCCGCGTCAACCGTTTTCTATAACCGAAAACATGGGCAAGAAAAAGAATAGCAGAAAGAGTGGATCGTTTGCTATGGACAATGAAAGTGATTCTGTGACATTTGACGCTGCTCCATCGGGTGAAAGTTGTAGTGCGAATGCAGCCAGCACCCAAGTCCCTGTTCCGGTATCTCGTATTTCCTTCATGAGACTGAAGGCTAGAGCTATTTTCGATCGGCTAGAGTCCATACGCACAGAGATGGACAGTGAAAAGTTGCGCCAAATGGATGAATACGACTTGCGAGGGCTGTTGGTATCGTTGACGGAGCTTAAATCAAATTTTGTTGTGGCACACACCAGTTTGGAGGATTTGGATTTCGAGTCAATGTCCAGGGAAATTCCTGCCAAATTCGACTCGTCGATATTGTCGTTGAGGACCATTCTTCAGCGCGAGCTTGGAAGTCGCTCGAACAATAAGCATTGTTTCACATTCAACGCCAACTCTAGTGAATCGCATTCAATCGTCATAATGTCCAATCGATCTCGGTTACCTCATCTGGAGCTGCCCAAATTCAGTGGAATTTATACGGAGTGGGCAAATTTCTTCTCAATGTTCACCGCGATTATTGACAAGGAATCTAAGCTGAGCCCTATCGAAAAGCTGCAGCATCTACGTTCCTGCTTGAGTGGCGCAGCCCTGAATACCATCAGCTCGTTGGAAATAAATGAAGCCAAGTATATCGTAGCATTAGACATTCTGAAGCGACGCTTTGGCAATAAACGTTTTATTTTGCAGGCACACATCAGAGGGATATTTGGGTTGGAGAAGGCTGACGCATCGGTGGGCAGATTGAGGGAACTGACCGACAGAGTTACATCGCATATGTGACGGCATATGTAGCATCGACCGCTCCAGTTTCTTGTGAACTGTGCTAGAGTACTCATCACATGATTGCCAATTGTCAACGGTTTGCTATTCTATCGCCGAATGATCGTCGCCTGGAAGACAAGAGGCTCTTGCTATGCCTAAATTGCCTGCGAAAAGGCCATCAATTGAGAGATTGTAGATCAAGTCCCTGCCGCACTTGCCGATCGAAGCACCACACTCTTTTGCATTTCATTCGTCCAACAGAGGCTGCCCAATCTGTTCCTCCAATTGAAGCGTCACCAGCACAACCAAGTCGTAACGCCATGGTTGCAGTATCGCCCTCCTTGCCTCAAGCCTTTATGTCCCACAGTCCATCTGATGCTGTGCTTTAAGCCACCGCCGTCGTTCTCGTGAAAAACAGCGTTGGAACTTTCGTACTCTGTCGCGCATTTTTGGATTCGGGATCGCAATTGCATTTCATAACTAGTCGTCTAGCTAATCAGCTAAAACTTCGAACAACCAAATCGCTTACCGCTGTCTCTGGCATAGGAGATGCTAGCTTCCCAACAGAAGGTATCTCGGTGGATCTCGTTCTGAAATCGCGGATTTCAGAGTTCACCACTAGCATCACTGCCGTCGTTGCCCAGAAGATCACGGACCATCAACCTAGCATCACAGTTAGCACTGCCAATTGGCCTATACCGTCGAATATCCAGCTTGCTGACCCTTCGTTCCTGCTCATCATGACTTGCTCATCGGAGCCGGACTTTTCTTCGAGTTGCTGTGTGTGGGGCAAATTCAGCTGGCGCCTGGACTACCGTTGCTGCAGAAGACACATCTAGGATGGATTCTTTCTGGTGGTGGTTACTCGGCCCTCAATAACTCGTCGTTCATCGCAACCCAATCTTCGGATGACATCAATCACAGCACTCGGCTCGATGAGTTGGTTCGTCAATTTTGGGAAATGGAGCACATTTTTGAGCCATCTTAGGGCAACAAAGGAGGAGCTGCACTGCGGGGACCACTTTGTCAAACATCACACTCGATTACCCTCAGGAGAATATTCTGTTAGCTTGCCCACGAAGCGAAGTCTGGAGTCCTTGGGTGGCTCCAAGTGATTCCTACTTGCAAGCAAAGCGACGGTTGGAAAATTTGGAGCGCAAGTTCGTGCGTAATCCAACTCTATATTCGAAATATTCGGCATTTATGAAGGAGTACCTGTCCCTTGATCATATGTCTCTGGTTCCAAATAAAGATAGACACAAGTGCAGATATTTCTTGCCGCATCATTGCGTCATTAAAGAGGATAGCTCCACGACAAAGCTGAGAGTCGTATTCGACGGCTCTGCAGTTACCACATCTGGTCTCTCGTTGAATGATCTGCTTATGTCAGGTCCCACCATTCAATCCAAGCTGTTTCACACTCTCCTTCGATTTCGTACATTTTCCATTGCTCTTACAGGCGATATCGGTAAGATGTATAGGTGCGTGCGTGTCTCAATGCCCGTCACCATGCTCCAATGCATCTTGTGGAGGGACTCTGTTGACGACGATATACAGATCTTCAAGCTAAACACTGTCACCTATGGGACTAAGCCTGCATCGTTTTCAGCTATTCGAGCTATGCATCAGCTGGCCATGGATGAGTCGTCTTCGTATCCATTGGGTTCGGAAACCATTCTACAGGACTTCTACGTAGACGATATGATTTCTGGAGGAAATTCAGTCGAGGAAGTGCTGGATATTATGCGTCAATTTTCAGTTAAGGAAATGGTGTTCAAACTCTCCTGATGTTCTTCGTGAAGTCCCTGAGGCAGAAAGGGAAAGTTTTCTGAAGCTCGATGATGGCAGCGATGTGACCAAGGCGCTTGGACTCATCTGGGAACCCCAGAGGGACAAGTTCTTGTTTACTTTTGCACCTCAAATCGGTGTTGGCAAGCACACTAAGCGTTCGGTTTTGTCAACCATTGCACGGTGTTATGATCCTATGGGATTGATTGGACCCACATTGACCAGAGCGAAAATCATCATGCAGCGCATGTGAAGAGACAAGCTGCATTGGGATGAAAGTCTTCCGCAGCCACTGGAATCGGCGTGGACTGAGTTTTGCAAGGACTTCGCTACTGTGGGTCACGCTACATTTCCGCGTTATATACTTCAACCTAAGGCAAGGTTTGAGTTGCATGCCTTTTGTGATGCCAGCCTCCAGGCCTATGGGGCTTGTATCTATGCTCGTTCGTTTGGGGATACCGCCGATGAGGTACATTTGCTTTGCTCGAAGGCTAGAGTTGCACCATTGAAAACCCTCACGGTTCCTAAGCTTGAACTATGTACAGCGTTCCTGTTAGCCAATTTACTTCGCGAAATTAGAAAAATGGATACCTTCGACTGCCCTATCCATTGCTGGTCGGATTCTACTGTGGTACTGTCTTGGTTGCGAGAGGAACCATCCAAATTTAACGTGCTCATGTCTAACAAGATTTCCGCAATACAGCAACTTACGAGGGGCATGGATTGGCGCTATGTACCAACTGAAATGAACCCGGCTGATATTCTTTCAAAGGGAGCAGCGCCTCAGGAGCTCTTGCAGTCTAGGTTGTGGATGAATGGACCTTCTTTCTTGCAAGGCGAAAGAAGTAGCTGGCCTGAACGTTGTTCGCCCGAACTCAGTCTTCCGGAAATTAGACATCGAGTATTGCTGTCGTCTGAGCGTGTCGCATCTCGCTTTCGTTTAAGCACATTAACTTTAAGCACATTAACATTAAGTTCGTCAGCAAGAAAAGGTCACCTGATCTCTCGTCTAAAGACCTTCGCAAAGGATCACACTTGTTGTGTCGCATCATTCAACGCGCCCACCTTTATCCTGAGTACCGTGCTCTGCGGAAGGGGAACTGTGTAGAGTCCTCCAGCAGCATTATATCTCTCTCGCCTTTCATAGATGACGTTGGTTTGATTCGTGTTGGTGGTCGCTTGCGGCAGTCAACTCTTGGCTTCGATGCACGCCACCCAATAATTTTGCCCAGGGATCATCCATTGACCTTCGCCATCATCATGCACGTTCATCGGAAGCATCACCATGCTGGGCCGCAGTCTCTACTGGGATCTATTCGCTTGCAGTTCTGGCCCATCGGCGGCATGAAAACTGTTGCTCGAGCGTTGCGGAAATCCATCATCTGCAGCAGGTCCAGACCTCGTCTTGTGGAGCACATAATGGCTGACCTACCGTGGGCTTGTGGGAGGCAGCAGTGATGGCCAAGCAGCATTTATATCGCTCCCTGGGATCGTCACTCCTTGGCTTTGACGAGCTGCGGACATTGGTCTGCCAAATCCAGGCTGTAATAAATTCTCGTCCTCTTCTCACAATTTCAGAAAACCCTGAAGATCTTGGCGTCCTTACACCAGGAGATTTTCTAATTGGTCGTCCGCTGATGGAGTTTCCCGAGCCAGACGTTACGAATCTAAACTTTAACAGATTAGATTGCTGGCAAAGAGTCGCCTGTGCTCAGCAGATCTTTTGGAAGCGTTGGAGTAAGGAGTATTTGACTCTTCTCCAACAACGTGCCAAATGGCGCACACCGCAGCCATCGTTCCAAGTCAACGACATCGTCTGTATCAAGGACGAAAACTTGCCGCCGTTGAAGTGGCCATTAGCACGGGTGATAGACATCATCGCTGGAGCTGATGGCACTGTGCGAGTTGCCGTCCTGAGAACACCATCTGGAACCACTCGTCGAGCTGTCAACAAGCTGTCGAACGCATCGAGTCGTAGTTCACGGATACGGCCTCAAACCTTTGTAACCCGTCGAGAAAATAAAAACATTTGTAAACTTAACCAACGGAGTAAATTATTGTAAATGTGGAGTCACAGTTGCCGAAAAACCTCGGCAGCTTCGAACAGTCCTTATTTATAGTTATTTATTTGTTTATTCATATTTATTGTATCACGTCCATACCCATAACTTAGGTCGAAGAGAGGGAGTGTTTAAGATGGGGGTTAGGAGGTCGACCTAAAACCAAGATAGGAGTTATTTGAATATAGAAAAATGTGTGTAAGAGTTGATTTAAGTTGAAAATATAAGAAAATATGAAGTGCTAAGTGTTTAAAATGGGGGGAAGGCGAACCAGGGTTACGAGAGGATGATAAAGATGCTGCACATGGCAGGGAGACCCGACATGGTCTGATCCGGATCTCTGGTAGAGTGGGTACGTCAGAGGTATAATATCTACGCCTCAACCTGGTCCACGTAGTAGGTAGGAGATCGATTCTCGAGTAGCGCCTGTATGATTTATTTTTGATGTTTTTTTTTTGTAACTGTTTCAATTGTTGTCCGGAATGATCGATTTGTTTGGTTGGTTGTGCCAACTGAGGGCTTGGGAAGTATCCAGCCCTGTGATGACTGGCTAGCCGGCCTTGTCCCACCACCAAGAGGTTCGTAACAATAATTGCGCCCAATCTTAGACAGAAAGTAGAGTCGCAGTCTGTGCGCGACCACAGAATAGGGAGAGTACGGAAGCGAATCATACGCAGGCCGAAGATAGTATAAATGTCCAGCGGAGAGAAGCTATCTAGGGTGGTAGTTTGCAATCTGGGTCCGTCGGCGTTCCGCTGGCCTGTGAGGGACTGAATATGTTGGCTCACAGATGCACGGCGCTGAGGGACCTGGAAATGCAAGGCATCACCAAAGTAAATTTTTTTTTTCAGTTTTTGCACTTATTTGACAACGAGAAGCAGGAACTCTAGTAGGGGACTCGGGTTGGCACTGGCAGAGAAGAATCCTCAAGCCAGTTCGCAACCGTCTCGATGCCTGGTGGGCGGAAAGAGAGAGACTGGAAAAAAAAGAGTACCGGCTGTTAGATGAAGGCAGAATATATATGTGTTGCTCCCCTATTTACCTCTGGATGGGATCGGGAGGGTAGTATCTCGAAGAGATGTTTGTTCCGAGTGGCCCTTGGGGACATGAGTCGGCCACGCGTAGCACTAGCAACAGCTGCAATATCCCGTATAAGCAAGTATAGCAAGTGGACGAGGAAAGACGTAGAAAGCCAGATGCAGAGTAGTTCTTGTAGTTATGTGGTTCCTTTCCCCCTTTAGTGTTTTTTTGTATTTTTAATTGTGTAGAAGAACAGTGAGTAGGTGGTATATGTAGTGCGTAGGTGGTTGTCTGTGAAATTTGATAGAAATAAAAATATTGATTAATAAATACATAGATAAGTCGGTAGAATTAGTTAGAGATAGGTTGATGAGTAGTTACAACTTGCGGTCTAAGCAGAAAATGACTCGCAGGACTCCTCCGACATGTACCGTCCGCGAACAGATGCAAAACTTGCCAGGAAATCCGATCGCACTATGCCCCTCCGGCATAAATGTCGCCATCGCGCAAGCTCAGGAGACGCAAAGAGAGCCATGGCAGAAACCATCAGCAGGAAGCTGCAAGAGGAGATACGGCGCGGCTTTATGGAACTGATGGGTGCCATAACGGAGGCGATGACGCCCCGACGGTAGAACGTGGAGATGATCCAGGATGCGGGAACAGGAAGAGGCCAGACCGGAGGTGTTGACAATATATAAGATGCCGACTATCATCGATGTCCAGAAGAGTACACGCAGAGGACTAGTACTTGGAACAGGTCCAAAGTGTCCAGGGATGAGGATGTACAGAATCCCCCGCAGCCTCCAAGGAACCCGGAGAGGTTAAGCCAAGACTGGTACCGGAGAATGGATATCGAGGATTCGGTTCCAAGCGCTGGAAGCCGCGAGCAATCAAGTCGGAGGTTTGCATCGCCAGAGGAAAGGAGAGATGATTGGAGAGGCTCCATATGGGGACGTGTGGACAAGTGGGAAATCCACTTCGACGGGGATCCAGATCCAAACAAGATGACGGTGGAAGTTTTCGTCTTCCGCGTCGAGTTCCTACGTAGGCAGAACCGACGCTCGTGGGATGAAGTCCTGGATAATTTCCATCATATTGTCAAAGGCCAGGCAGCTAAATGGTATCGGCAATTTATCCGAGAGCGCCGTCCGGAGATATGGGAAGACTTGAAGGAAGAGTTGGTATCCCGGTTCCAAGCCGTAGGTGGGGAGTTTGAGCGGTTACGCGCTTTACACGAGCGGCGACAGCCATCTGGAAAATCTGTGGAGGAATACTTTAGAGCGATGCCCAGACTGGCGGCAAGACTCACCACCCCCATGGCTGAGTCCGATATGGTACAAGTCGTGAAAAAGGGACTCGATGATGAGATATGTCTATGTATGTCTACGCAATCCGGGTCCGAAATCTGGAGCAGCTGAGAAAAGAGTGCTTGGGAGTGGAGCATCACTTTCGCAGGCGGGAGCAGAGGCCAGTTTATCGCGCCGAAGCTTCAGTCATCCGGAAATCGAGTAGAGGAGATAGAGCCAGAGTTGGAACTGTTGGAGGAGGAGGAAGAGGTTATGGATGAGGTTGAGGAAACCCACCTAACGAACAAGCCCAAGCAGTGCTGCTGGAACTGTGGCCAATGTGACCACGGATTCCGGGATTGTGTGGCGAAAGAGCGCAAAATATTTTTCTACCTTTGTGGGGAGCCAGAGATGTTCACGCCAACATGTCCCAAGTGTTCGGGGAACGCTCGAGTGGGCGTGATGAAGGCGGGAGATCATCGCCCAGGAACTAAGCCTGCGAGCAGATAAACAATACTTTTCGTAATAAAATTATACAAAATAGTAATAATAATTATACCCGTACTCAAAAAAGAGTTAAGGGGTATATTAGATTTGTGGTAAAAGTGGATGTGTGTAACGCAGAGAAGGAACATTTTCCGACCCCATAAAGTATATATATTCTTGATCAGCATCAATAGCCGAGTCGATATAGCCATGTCTGTCTGTCCGTCCGTCCGTCCGTCCGTCCGTCCGTCCGTCCGTCTGTCTGTCTCGATGAGCGCCTAGATCTCAGAGACTATAAGAGCTAGGGCAACCAAATTTGGTTTCAAGACTCATGTTATATCCCACTGCTACAAGTGTATTTCAAAATTTCGCCCCGCCCCCTTTCGCCTCCACAAAGGACGAAAATTTGTGGCAGGCACAATTTTAAAGATACGATAAAACTAAAAAAGCTGTATCGTAGAGAATGCCCATATCTACCAGATTGCCGAATCTGAATCAGATCGGATCATAATTATAGCCAGAATGAAGAAATTAATTTTCAGTTGGTTCCCCCGCCCCCTCCCGCAAGAGAAACGATACTCTATCTCCTTCTCACTCGCACACTCTGCCGCGTTCAGTGCGCGAGCAACCCCTAGCGGAAGAGATGTAGAATCTGAATGGTACATCTATCATCTACATGTTAGATGTAAAATATACATTGCAGATGTATATGTAGATAACAGATGTAGCAAAAAAATGTAAAATGTAAAATTTTTTTTTAATTCTAAAATTTTCAAAAATCATAATCAAAAATGTATATACTGACTGAGTACGGGTATAAGTAGAGTCGCGTCCCCAGAAGCGACTCACACGTTCCTTCTCGTTTTGTTTTTTTTTTACGTGATTTTTTTTATTGAATCTTCCCTAATAGAGACTTACGACAAGTATGTAAATCTTAATCTAATATGTTTATTTAATTAATTACACTTAATTACTTAGAGTACGTCTCTAGCTAGGTATTATTGCTGGGTGCGGAGGTCTCTTCGCCGGAGTCGTGTATGGCTAGAGTGCCAAGTTAAAGACTGCGCAAGTCTATTAGGATGGGCTTGAAGCTTGGCCTGATACTTTGCTTTCACTTTGGCAATTTCATCTTTAATTGATCCTACATTTAAATCCTTATGGATATTTTCATTCCGTATGTACCATGGTGCCCCAGTGATAGTTCTTAGTATCTTCGATTGAGCTCTCTGGATTATTTCTAAATTACTAACGCAAGCATTTCCCCATAGCTCGGAGCCGTATGTCCAGATGGGTTTGAGAACTGCATTGTACAAAAGTACTTTATACTCTAGTTTTAGTGGTGAACGGGTGTTTATTAGCCAATGTAGATTACTAGCTTTAAATTTAAGTAGATTTCTTTTCGCTTCGATGTGTTTACGCCAAGTAAGCCTTCTATCCAGATGAACACCAAGGTATGTTACTTCGGTGGTTTGTGGAATGTTGATGTTGTTCAGATGTAATGGAGGGCAAGTTTGTCTGTTTAACGTAAAAGTGATATTTGCATCGTACTGCGAAGCTTCTTTGCTGTAGGTATGACTCCAATATTCCATGGATGTTCTGTGGAAGTAATAGGTAGGTATTATTGCTGGGTGCGGAGGTCTCTTCGCCGGAGTCGTGTATGGCTAGAGTGCCAAGTTAAAGACTGCGCAAGTCTATTAGGATGGGCTTGAAGCTTGGCCTGATACTTTGCTTTCACTTTGGCAATTTCATCTTTAATTGATCCTACATTTAAATCCTTATGGATATTTTCATTCCGTATGTACCATGGTGCCCCAGTGATAGTTCTTAGTATCTTCGATTGAGCTCTCTGGATTATTTCTAAATTACTAACGCAAGCATTTCCCCATAGCTCGGAGCCGTATGTCCAGATGGGTTTGAGAACTGCATTGTACAAAAGTACTTTATACTCTAGTTTTAGTGGTGAACGGGTGTTTATTAGCCAATGTAGATTACTAGCTTTAAATTTAAGTAGATTTCTTTTCGCTTCGATGTGTTTACGCCAAGTAAGCCTTCTATCCAGATGAACACCAAGGTATGTTACTTCGGTGGTTTGTGGAATGTTGATGTTGTTCAGATGTAATGGAGGGCAAGTTTGTCTGTTTAACGTAAAAGTGATATTTGCATCGTACTGCGAAGCTTCTTTGCTGTAGGTATGACTCCAATATTCCATGGATGTTCTGTGGAAGTAATATTTTGATTTAGTGGACAAAGCCGTCTAACCAAACGCGGTCGAACGCCTGGGCGAAATCCAGAAAAACAGCGGAGCAATACTCTCGTCTTTCAAATGCATTTTGTATCTCAGAGCTTATGCGAAATCCAAATTGGTAAATCGGGATGGCACCGTTCATGTGCAGGTGTTGTTTGATACGATTCAGGAGCAGCTTTTCAAATATCTTTGATAGGCAAGCCAGTAGGCTGATAGGTCTATATGATGATGGCTTGGACTTGTCATTTCCGGCTTTATGGATCATTGTGATGATTGTGCACGCAAAGGTTATTCACTCTCGATTGGTGGGAAAACGCCTGATTTAGCTTTCCACAGTGGGAATCGTTTGCTAGTTGGGGAGAGTTGCTCCAAATGGGATATTTGAGCTCGGTTTTTTCCATCTTCTAGGGCTCTGCGTAGTAGGTGATTGGCTATTTTTAGCGAGCTATTTCCTGAGTTTTTAAAGTCAAAATTTCGTAAAAAATACCGCACAAAAATCATCATTTTTGCATTTTAATGCTTTATATTTCCCAGATGGTGAGCTGAAATCACAAAGTGTTTGGGATTAGCTTCTAGCTGTTTTAATTATCTTTTCAAAATAGCAAAATTCTTTAGAACCAGATGTAAGCTACTAGAGCGCTACCTCTGAAAAAAGCTTAAAAAAAAATACCAGACTTAAAAAATTCTTTAAAAAAATTTAAAGCCCTATATCTATCAGAAAAAGTCGGTTAGGATCATTGAGGAAAAAAAAGTTCGATTTTGTCGAGTAGTGTAATGGGTTTGAGTGTTTTGCCGCCAGTGACATTGAGGATACCAATGCTTCGACTGACCTATCAATGTCATCTTTACAATAAATGTTTGGGCAGCTGTCAATATGACAACTTATGTACTTCCTGTATTTGGGCCAATCTATTTTGCTAGAAGTTAGAAAGTGTGGGCGATCCGAAAGCTGTGAATGGTCGTAAAGGTGAAGTAAAATGGGCGAGTGATCCGATGATAGATCTGTTAAGTGATCTGAGCACCCTTCGTGTAACTGAAAAATCGTTGTTTGGATCTGTGGGCCAACATGTAGGCTTGCCCGGAGAGATAAAGTCTAGATTGTTTTGTGGCGTTATATTGCGTTATATAGTTTTCTTCCTTTCGGGTTGGTAAGTCTAGATCCCCAATGGGTGTGCTTGGCATTGTAGTCCTCAGCTGCTATAAATCGGTCACCTAGTAGGTCGAAGAATGTTACAAATTCTGGTTCGGAAATGCAGAAGCGCGGCTGGCCGTTTACTGCGGCTAGGTTTAGGAAGCCGCTCTGAATTTCAATATGAATTGATGTTGCCTGTAGATAAGGTGTAGCAAATGAAGGCAATGGATAATGCCTGATGCGATGCTTGATCAGAACGCCAGTACCTCCATGTTTTTGTGTGTTAGGTAAGTCTCTGATATGAGCATGGCATCAATGTCGTGTTGAGCGAGGAACTGTAAGAGCTCGCATTTGTGCTGCGAAATGCCATTTTCATTCCAGAAACATATATTTAGACAAGCCATTTAAACAGATTTCTGTTTGATTAGGATCTCCAGGAGGAGATTTTTGTTGCGCATAAGCTCCTGCATCGTTTGTTGTATTGCTACCATTGTGTTTGTTATAGTTACCAGCATAGACTCAATTCCACTGCGCAATTGGGACGGATTTCCATGGGTATATAGGGCAGAGATTTCTGGGATCTGATTTCCTCCACAGTTGCTACATTTTTTGGCAGATGGGTCCTCATTATTTACGGGGCAGGCCTCAGTGAGATGAACATCACCACAGGCAACGCAGACTGTCCGTAGAGTGCAAACAATTTGCGTGTGTCCATATTCCTGGCAATTTGGGCATTGCACCGGTCCATTTCGTTTGTGTGGTTCCTCAACGGTTATCCTACGGTGCAGTAGATATTGAAGCTTGTATATTGGGTGAACTTCTTTTTTACTTATGTGCGTACTTTCAAGTGTCAGTTCTACTTTGAACATTGGCTGGGGAATTTTATTTCTATTTATTATGTTCATAGCCATTTTAACTTCGAAGCCCTTATCGTTAAATCCATCTATTATCTCATTGATTGGGACTGTTGGTTCGAATTTTAGCTCCACCGTTTATACATCGATTTCAATGAGCCATACCTTAAACGACGCCTAATTAATGCGTCTATCTAAAACTAAAAATGAGTGCCAAGACTTTTCCCGAGTTGTCCCAAAATTTTGGGGAAAAATACCGCAAAAGAATGATTAAATTTGAATTTTAAAGCTTAATATCTTCCAAGCGTTAAGCTACAGATACAAAGTGTCTGGGTACGATTTATAGTTGCATTTGTCAGCTTTTCAGAACTGCAAAGTTCTATGGAAGCAAATATAAGATACTTAAGTTATGTGAAAAATAGAAGCACTACTTCTGAAAAAAACCAAGAAAAAAAAAACAGATTTAAAAAATTTAAAAAACCCCCTCAAGCTGGGAGAATTGATCCAGGAAATCTCGAAGGGATGGACGCGTTGAGGACCACGCGGACTTTCGTGGTAGTGCTCTCAGGCTTGAGATAATAATTGGCGGAACCGTTGGTGGAGGGAACCTCTGTCATATGGTTGAGCTCTAAGTATTCATGGATCACAGAGTTATACTGCTCATGAAACGGAATATCTCTTTTTAGCCGATTCTTATTTCGGAGTAATTGAGCTAGGGCAATGGACTTGACGTTTTTGACGTGGTTCGAAGAAAATTGCTTTCGCAATAGGAGTCCGACTCTCCTACTACCTTGATAGGTAGATCCTCCACCTCCCAAAACTTTGTGAGAAGTTTGTCCAATCGAGCATCGCGGACGTGGGAAATTTTGGTAGAGAAAGATAAAATTTGGTCGGGAACATTACTCGGCACTGGGCCGGTAAGCTCCCACCCAAAAACAGTTTTTTGTCCGAGGAGGGACCCACAGATGTCGGTCTGTGAGCCGCTTAACAGGATGGTCGGGACGATGTCGGCTCCGATCAGAACATCTATCTGTGAGCTCTCATGGAATGTAGGGTCTGCTAGTGGCAGGTTCGGCAAGTCTTGCAGCGCACTTTGCGGGATCGGATAGGAAGGCAGATTGCCGGTTATGTCTGGCAGGACGTAGGCCGTGGTGCTTAATTGTACGCCCGGCGTAATCAGGGAGCGATTGAAATCGCAGAGCTTCTTGTACTGAGCTGCTACAGTCTGATTAAGACCTGAAATTTGGGGCTGAATAAGGCGGAATGGTAATTTAATAATATTGACGAGACGTTCCGTAATGAACGTTGCCTCGGAGCCTTAATCGATCAGAGCACGGGCCAGGAAGTTTGTCCCCAGGTGGCAAATGTTGATTATAGCAGTGCCGAGTAGCACAGCCCTTGTACCTGAGGCAAAATAATTCTGAACGTTGGGTGGAGTGACGCTGTGGTGGCTGTCGATTCGCTGGGAGCTGGAGTACCACGGTGCAGAAGCGTTTGGTGGCGGGATCCACAAGTGAAGCAACAGTGGGCGCTTTGGCATTCGCGGAGCTGATGACCTCTGGCGAAACAGTTCAAGCACAGCTGCCTCTTTTTTATACCGTGCATCCACGGTCATTTGTAAGAAGTGCGGACATAGTCGAATCGGGTGATTCTCTTTGGAACAGAGATCGCACGTTCTTCTCTTCGGGCTCACTTGTGTCTGGAAGGAGTGAAACTTCCTTGGAACGGGACTGCCATCAGACCGGAACGGATTGGAATTGCTTCCGGAGGGCTGCGGATTCTGGGTACCTTTGGACGGTAATAAATTCGGATTGCCAAGTGAGAAAAACGGCCAAGGGCGGCGGCTAGTTTTGCCCGTGCAGTAGTGGTGGCTGAAGGATCCATTGTGATAGAGGGTCGATAGCTGACGGAACTGTACACGAAAGAGCTGATTGGATCGTCTTGGATCCGAGCTGCCACCTTCAGAGTGACGGGAAGAGCACCGACTTGGTCCTCGCAGCAGGGCTGCTCTTGGAGTGACTGGCGACTTGATCTTCTGACTTGGAGTAGTTCCTAAGGCGGAAAAGGTGCGTAGCCGACGTGGAGAGGTCACAGCCAAAAACCCTTTGCTGTCCTTGTCACCCGTTGGCATACTACGTACTCACACACGCAGGATTTGGATGCGAAGTCGGATGCGGAATCCGCGGATTGGCGAAAGAAAACACTTAGGCTGTGCTGGGCCCCACCCACGAAGGCAATAACTCCCTTAAACACACAAAAGAGAACCCACTACTGGGTGAATGGAAGAGAAAAGGCCTAGCGCGTTGCTGGACACCAATTTTATTACCGACTCGGATTATTTGTGGTTGCTCTTGATCGAGGTTCCCAAACAATGAGGATCAAACGGATACACGCCGAGGAGATTAACGGTCACACGGTCTGTGGCAATATTTAAAAAGTATTGTTAGTACAACGCTCCTCCGTTTACCTTTTGATGGACTTGTGCAGTGGGAAAATTATCTTGTTTGTTTTGTGCGGATGGATTGCAGACGGAATTTTTCTCTATTTCTTGCTCCCTTATTGTGACATGGCGATAGTTGAGCCGATCTGAGACTAGAACACGAGATTTGGAGTCAAGAAATTAATTGCTTCGGCTGACTGTGGTAACTTTGGCGGAAAACTATGGGAGCGAATATGAAATAATACAATGATTCCGTACACAGTCGGTTTTTACTCGATGCGGAACAAACGTAGGACTTCGTATTTTTGTACACTTCGTGGGCTTGAATTTACTGATTGGCTTATATTTGTTGTTCAGGCACTTTTATTTCCTGTATTGGGATACGTGACTGCTTCCTTGGTGATACGGATAGTTTTTTAATTTTGTCACCACTAGTTTCTCTCCGTCCCACGAAAATATTCGCAGGAAAAATGTGAAAAAGCTGAATTTCATGAGGGTATTAAAGGTGCGCGAATTTGAAAAGTAATTTGAAATTTGAGCCAGTTCTTAAAAAAATCAACAGAGATGTATATATATATATATATATATATAAATATCTTTAAATGCAATATTATGGATCGTAAAAACAGGTCTCTGAAAAATCTATGTAAATTTATTAAAAAAGTTGATGTTGTGCATTTGCACGATATTTATTTACAGAACTATCAACAAAGACTATACAATACATTTTTGTACATTTCATAACTCTACTCATATCTCCTAAACTAAAATTATCTTGAAAATTAGATTCGCTAAAGCTCTGGAAAATGTTCTACTAGATGTTAATTTATTTAAAAATTTATAGATTTAATGTTTGTTTGATTAATTTGTATGTTTATCAGTGTCTTTTATATTTTTTATTCATTATTTGCAGTTTTGTGTTTTCAAAAAATTTTTTTTTTAGCCCTATGGTTCTTCTAATACGTCCCTGGACATATTCCCGTTGTCATACATCATATTTTGTTGGTGTATTCTGTCGCTCGACTCGACGCTGGCCATGGCATTTACGAAGCCGAAAGCAGAGAATGGAAGAAATACCCGCGCGTCAGTCACTACATCAGCCATCAAAACAAAACAAAAAACCGAAATTCAGTTCTAACGGCCAAAAATTGTAGAGCCCACACACAAGCATAGTATGTGTGAATACATGGCACACACATATTTACGTAACATCTCTGCAGTACCAGAAGTGAGCGATGACAATGGTCACCTACGCGTCAATCACGACGATGCACGATGCACGACGGCCCTAAGAATATGAGCAAATCAACAAAACTAAAAAGGTTCTGTGGAAAAAAGTGCCGCATAAATCACTAGTGAAATTGAAAACCGCGCAGAGGATTTCCGCCTAAAAATTTCCGCCGTGCGACAGAATTCTGAGCAATTTCATTTTTCTTAGTATTGTCACAAACCAAATTCGAACTAAGGCTAGGGTTGACACCTTTCAAGATTCAATTCGAATAGGGATCATTTTGCAGTTTTATTGATTTTATCATACCAATACAATTGGTTTTTATTTTTTCTTTTAATAACATAAAATAACTGATTTTTCAAAGCTGTACTTTCATAATTTCAAAGCAAATAAACATTCATATCGTGCGAGTCAAGCTAAACACTATACTCGGCAACTCGGCAATTGTCTGGCAACTCTCCGTGCATTGCAGCGATCAGCTGTTAAAAAAAAAACAGACATTTGAATTTTACAGTAAACTTAATTAAAATGGTTTTACCGAGACTGTTGGCTATCGAATAACTACGGAGGCTACATATTAGAATACAAACCTTGCAGCGCTGGCTTCTCAGATGCGCATCGGACTCGTTTTCGCCTTCAGACGATACGAATGTGGTTTTTGTGATTGTCTTCTCAAACTACTGCTAGCACATATTTCATTATGTGCTGCCGTGGGTCTGCACTTAGCCGAACAGTGGTTTTCGACATAAATGCAATGGAAATAATGTGTAGAAATGGTTTGTTAGTTCTGTTTTGGCATTTTGAAGCGATGCCACCTGGTAGAACTACAAATGACTACACATTTTTTCACAATTTGCACAAAAAGTATTCACACGTTTGACGTAAAGGAAGTTTTACTGCAATGAGCTATTTTTTATAATACTTAATTAAAGAAAAACAGAATGCTTTCAATATAACTAATATTAAATATATTGCTCCAAATTCGACTTAAACAATGTGGCATTACTGTATTAACTTCGAATGTCCGAATCGCCCTAGATGCGGATCGAGAGCGGAATCGTTAAGTCAAAATTCAGTCGGCGGATTAAATTTACTAAAATTCTTTTTTTATTAACTTAACATGTATAATGTTAAATTATTTGGATGAGAGTTAATCACCAATTGAACAACCTTTATGGGAAAGTAAGATTCCAATCGTTTTAGGTGTGTTTTATGGGTGTATTTAATCAAATCGCTGGATAAATTGTAAGTGATTTGTAATAATTCCGCTGAAAAATCGGTGTGTGGCACGGCGGAATGGAATTGAATTGATGAAGATGAAGAAATTTAATATTTTAAAACAGAATTTATCTATGCCTTTTTCCTCAAATATCAAATTTTTTACTTAAATACATCACTTATTAGGGCCTTACTTTTCAAGGGAAATTTATCGCTTATTAAGGCCTTACTTTTCAAGGGAAATTCATCGCTTATTAAGGCCTTACTTTCGGCTAATTCTCGCTTACTTTGTCATCGATTATATTCCTAGGACATCCCTGTGTTAAAGTAAACAGTCCATCGTATGGCAGGTCATAGCTTATATCATCGAGCTGCATGACGTTGTCATCGATGTGTCGTCGCTTACACATCGATGACCCGCACTGCTGGGTATCCAGAGTGGTATGTAGATATGGAGTGGTATGTATATGATTGTATGTATGGATGTTGTTTTAATACAATAATTATATTATTTTAATGTGTAATATAATTTTATGTAGATGTTAAATGTTAGGACCACATGGGATTATACTTGGGATTATACTCTTAAGAAATGTTGAGTTCGAGTATTTATTATGGGGGTGGATTGCACTTGGAGTATGGCAATATATGTATGGGCGGGTATGTTTGCACTTATGTAGATCAGCCGTTGTTTTGAAGTGGATTTGTGTTGTCTTTTTTGGGCGCCTGGATTTCGGTGAATATTTGTATATTTAAATTCACAAGCGTAAGCACAGACAAAGCGGTATGGATGCACTACCGTAGCACTGGTAGATGGAGGTGAAGGAATGGAGAACGGCCGAAATCGCCGATAATATGGCGTTGGCGAAAAATAATGTAAAACGGAAACTGGGTAGCACTGGATGAACAGATATGATATATATGAATATATATACATATATCGCGGAACTCGGACTCGGCGGGCAATAAAACAAAATCGCACTCGGAAGCGATTTGGGAAGACGAAATCGTACTTATCCTAGGAATCGTAGCGATGTAATCCACCGATGCTTGAAGGTTGGACTCCTCCTTATGGGGAAGGTGAAGATCCGGCTCAAAGGACCTATGTTTGTAGTAGGGTGGGTGTGGTCGGGTCGGCTGCGGTTCCCAACTTTTGGTTCCCAAATAATAAGTCGGAAGATGTTGTGCTTGGTAGTAACTTTGGTATATTTTCGGATCTCTATGTACGCGGAGCGTGTATGCTTGCTTTGTCGAGGTGTTACTCCGTTCGGGGAGTAGAAGGCGACTAACTTCTGCGGTAGCCCAAAGCGTCCCTTATGCTGGCTTATATGTACTCCCGCTCGGGAGCCGTGTGGATCGTGAGAGCGCTGTCGGAGCGTGACCACGGGAGCGGCTACAGACAAGTAGTGGAGAGAGAGAGAGCGACAGTTACGCTGGCATGTTAGCAGCGCTGCTGCCCTGTTCAGGCTGCTGCCTGAACAATAATATATGTTTGGGTAGCCATCAATATGGCAACTTATGTACTTTCTGTATTTGAGCCAATCTGTTTTGCTAGATGTTAGAAAGTGTGGGCGTTCCGAAAGCTACGGATGGTCGTAAAGGTGCAGTAGAATGGGCGAGTGATCTGATAGATCTGTTAAGTGATCTGCATGAATCTGAGCTTGCAGCACCCTTCGTGTAACTGCTAAAATCAACTGCTTGGATCTGTGGGCCAATATGTAAGCTTCCCCGGAGAGATAAAGTCTAGCTTGTTTCGTGGTGTTATTATAGCGTTATACAGTTGTCTTCCTTTCGGGTTGGTAAGTCTAGATCCCCAATGGGTGTGCTTGGCATTGTAGTCCTCAGCTGCTATAAATCGGTCACCTAGTAGGTCGAAGAATGTTACAAATTCTGTTTCGGAAATGCAGAAGCGCGGCTGGCAGTTTACTGCGGCTAGGTTTAGGTAGCCGCTCTGAATTTCAATATGAATTGATGTTTCCTGTAGATTAGGTGTAGCAAATAAAGGCAATGGATAATGCCTGATGCGATGCTTGATCAGAACGCCAGTACCTCCATGTTTTTGTGTGTTAGGTAAGTCTCTGATATGAGCATGGCATCAATGTCGTGTTGAGCGAGGAACTGTAAAAGCTCGCATTTGTGCTGCGAAATGCCATTTTCATTTCAGAAACATATATTTGGACAAGCCATTTAAACACATCTAAACAGCCTAAAAGCACACAGAGAGAGAGGGACAGCAATACAAAACCCACAGCGAAAACCGCTCTTTTCGAAGAAGTCCCGTTGACCCGAAAACTGAAATCGAAAAGAGGTTGTGATCTTCTCGCTTTGGCGAGAGCGGGCAGTCAAAATGGAGCAGCAGAAGTGAACGAAACGAGCAACACCACGCGCAAACCAGGGACTGCTATGGACATCACCGGAAGCCTCGGACCATGGAGCCGAAAAGAATGGAGCGACGACGCCTGACCCGCAGGTGAGCTGGCCGATAGCCATGATGGGGGCAATGAGGAGATTAGGAGTGCGGTGGGAAATGTACAGCTAGGGATGCAAGTCGTAATAAATACGAAACCGTACATGGACATACAAATTGTGCCTCTCCCTCTTCTACACCGTGCGCATGGTCGGAGTCCCGACAATAGCTTCATCCCTTCTCCCTCTGCTCACTCCACATAGCCGTAATGCTCTCGCCCCGATCCTGGCAACAGAGGTAATACCCTGCTGGGGCCGGACGTGGGATGCATTTTAGAGTTATGCCGCTCTCCCTGCATCTTCCACCTCTTCCACACGGACTCGTGACCCGCCTCGGCTTCAGCAACAGGGGCCTTACCCTGCTGGAGTCGGGATATGGCTGAGTTCCGGATGGGCTCCGCCTTCCTCCTCCACTCCCCAGAACCCTGATCTGTTGCACCTCCATTCTCACACTTTCCCTGGGACCGGTACTCTGCTCCGATCCTAGCAACAGGGTATTTACCCTGCTGGGATTGAGGTTGGGGTGCGTTACCGGGAGCGGTGGGAATCAAGGTAGCTTTGCTCCCTTTATTCTTTATTTATTGAAGATTAGCAACTTTCTGCTAACATAAATTAAGATTAAAATTAAAGGAGAAGAACAAAAGGGGATATAGGAAATAATTAAAAATTAGAGTATTGTAAGAACAGGTATATCTTACTGGCTATAATTTTAAGGGATAATTCAGGGGATAGGGTATGATAAAGAGCATACGAAAAGAGTCGTGTTGAGCGTAATTAGACCTACAGAAAGGTAAACGAAACGGATGAAAGGTGCGGGTAGGTCTTAGGGGAAGAGAAAAGTCAAGCTGGCCAAGAAGAGCTTCTGAGTCAACAAGCCCTAATAGGAGCTTACGTACGAACATAACGCCGTTACAGATTCTGCGATGGCGCAATGAAGGGAGGTCTATAAGTTGAAGCCTCGATTGATACGGTGGCAAGATTTTGTCCGAGTCCCAGTTAAAATTGCGAAGGGCAAAAATTAAAAATTGTTTTTGGACCGACTCGAGAATGGACTGTTGCTCCTTGTACTGTGGACTCCACACACAAGAACAATATTCCAGAATCGGACGAACCAAGGAGACGTACAATGTTTTGGTGACATACGGGTCATCAAACTCCTTGGACCAACGCTTTATAAACGCTAGAACACCCTTAGCTTTGTTTACAGTTGCAGCTATATGGCTATTAAAACACAGTCTATGATCGAAAAGAACTCCAAGGTCATTTGAACTCGAAATTCGTTCAAGGGGATTGAGGAAGGTCATTCACAAATAAAATAAACAGAAGTGGACCTAAATGACTACCTTGTGGCACTCCTGATGTAACATTTACGACATTCGACAACACATTAGTAAACAAAACACGTTGTGTGCGGTTAGAAAGTTAAGACGAAATCAAGTTTAGAAGATTAGTGGGGAAACCAATTAAAGAAAGCTTGTGAATGAGCAAAGAATGGTTCACAGAGTCGAAAGCCTTGCTAAAATCCGTGAAAATTACGTCTGTTTGCAGTGAGCTTTGAAATCCTCGGTTAATTGCAGAAGAGAACTCGAGAAGGTTTGTCAATGTAGATCGACGTTTAAAAAAACCGTGTTGCGATGGAGATATCAGACTACTACATAGGTGCTGCAATTGCCTGGTAATAAGGAACTCAAGCAGCTTTGGAATGGCTGAAAGCTTAGCAATACCTCGGTAGTTCTCAATGTGAGATCTTGAACCCTTTTTGTGAAGCGGAATGATGTAGGATTCGTTCCAAATCACTGGAAGACAAGACCGTTCCAATGATAGGTTGAAAAGATATGTTAACGGTTTGCATAAGGACTGGGCACAGTGTTTTAAATTACAACTTGGTACCTTGTCTGGACCCGCCGAGAATGATATATCAATCGTTGACAAACCTTCTAGAGCATCACTTTCCTCAAAGAAAGGAAGAAAAATGCTGTTGGCATAAGGTAAATGGTAGGGATACGGAGTAGATGCGTGGTAGATATGTGACGAGTACGTTGATTGAAAGAAGGTGGCAAATAAATTTGCAATACCAGCAGCAGAAGATTCAGATTTGTTTTGATAATGGAGGGATGAAGGAAATGCATTGGACTTACGTTTAGAATTAACGAACGAATAGAATTTTGTTGGATCATTACGAAAATTATTACTACATCGGGAAAGGTATTGATTATAACAAAGACTATTAACAGTGAGGCTTTGAGAACGAGCGGAGGAATATTGGGCGAAGACAATCATAGAACCAGTATTCTGATACTTTTTGTAGAGCCTAGATTTTCTATTCTTTAAATAAGACAAATTCTTGGAGAACCAAGGAGGTTTTGACGACACAGATTTGACGAGAGGAACATATATATTTAGGGCATCGTTAATAATATCATAGAACGATTTGACCGTTTCGTCAATGTTCGGGAGCACGTGTAGAAAAGACCAGTTAATGTGCGAGAGGTGAAGATTTAACTCAGCAAAATTAGTTTTCCGAAAACACTGTATGCGGCTGGGTGCCATGGGATTGACAGCGCAACTGGATCGGACACAATCAAGGGATATGGCTAAAGTTGGATGGTAGGGGTCTTCAGGAAGTGATACTGGACTTACTCTGGAGACCATAGCAAGAGCAGCATCACAAACAAACATAAGGTCAAGGAGTCTGTCCCTACCATTTCTTATGGAATTAATTTGAACAAGGGAGACATCGGTAAGCCCGTCAATAATATCGTTGTGGTAATTTGGTAGCAACAGGTTAGACTCATCACTAGGCAGCCAGGACAGAAGTGGTAAGTTAAAATCGCCCATGACAATAATATGATCGTTGCATCCTAAAGTAGATACAATAGACTGAATTGCAGAAAGGTGATAAAAGTAAACCTCAGCATTAGATTTGGGAGGAATGTAAGAGCAAGTCAAATAGATCGATACCGATCCAATACAAACTTTGACTGCAATAAATTCAATGCCATAGATATTGTTGAATGGGAACAACTCAGATGAGAAATCCGTTTTCACAGCAATCAGAACCCCACCAGCAAAAGATGGACGGTCCCTTCTATATGTGATAAACTTTGGAACGAAAATTTCATGATCATAGACGGAGGAGCTAAGCCAGGTTTCAGTTAAAGCGACAGCGTCAAATTCAAAAGAGGCACTATTCGTATGTATTTCACACAATTTGCCTAACAGACTGCGTACGTTCTGGTAATGAATAATAAAAAGGTTATTTAGTTTTTTGAACCACCAGGTCCAGTAATGTTGGGACTCTGGATAGAGTCTTTATGTAGGAACTCATGCATAATTGTATGCTCAGGCCAAATAGACGGGTCGAGTGATCTGGATAGTAAAGAATCGGGAAGAAGAATTTTAAAGGAGGAAATATTGCGCTTATGTCTAAAAATGAATTTGGTCACAATTATATCATTAAGCGAGGACATCCTCTGTTGTAGCCTCCGGTATAAGACGGGAGACAAAGATAGCCTTTCGAGGTACCACTGCTCTTAGCTGAAGTCCCGAGCGAGAGAGAGAAGGTTGAGCCACTCCCACAAGAGATCTCGTGGCAAAAACGATGACATCATCAGCGGCCAGCACGTCCACACTGGGAGCAATCACATCGGAGCCGACAATGATGGACGTAGTAACTGCTTCATTGCTATTCGGTGTGAGAAACACCGGAGCGACTGAAGGCGGATTGACTAACGGCGAGGCATGACCGCTCGGAGTAGCAAAGAATTCCGATGTATGTAGATGAGAGGCAGGCGTTCCAACTCCAATAGGTTGCAAGAGGTTGTTGTGTTGGAATTGTGTTTCCAGGGCCAGGAACTTGTCGTTGAGAGCGATAAATTGCTTCCGGACATCCTGAAAACCAGTACGAGTCTGTCTCATAAAAGTGCGCATTTCGGCCTCAATCTCACGGCAGGCCAAACATGACCAAGTCAGACCAATGCGTTTTGAGATGAGATCGTGTAGACGTCCAAAATTACCCCCACCAGCACATTTTATATGGGCGACATTATCGCACAGCCAGCAGCAGAGGAATGAATCACCGACTATATTGCCACCAAATTCGCATTTCTTTGCACTGCAGACAAGAGCCATTTTTGATAGCAGATTAATCACTGTGCACGAAGAAAAACGCAAAGTGGGAGCGCAAGCGATATAAGAGTGCAGGCAGCAGAACGAGCGACGATCAGCAGCAGCGGCAGACGATCCAGCGAAGTGACGAAAACAAACGGTAAAGCTCACGAACCAGAGACACCGAGAG